>NC_051165.1:302254209-302344209 GCF_013339725.1 Rhipicephalus microplus
GCTATCTGTCTCATTGAGCAGGTGCTCGACGCTAGCAGTGCTGTCTACAGTCTTCTGCAGTTGCTTGTGCATCTTGTTGTAACCGTTCACAACACAGCTACCATCATTTTTCACAATAACGGCCTTGCTCACTTTGAGCTCCCCTGCCACAAGTCGCCTGTCGAAAAAAACACCGCAAGTTTGCCCAGAACATTCATCGACGATGAGTTCAAGCTTCCAGTCCCTACTAGGTAACGGCACTGTCACCAGTTCGTTCAGACAAACACCGGAGGAGTTCGCTGCTGAGGTGCTAGGTGGTGGCGTGATGCCCACTGCTCCAAGCGAATCGCCTAAGGACAAAGAGGCCTCTCCACACGAGCCACTCGAACAAGACGCACTTTCCGCCGATGCTTCCAAGCCGATTTCGTTCCGCTTTTTCGGCGATTTTCGCGTGCATGTCGTCGTTCTTGGCTTAGATATGTGCTCGGGCAAGCCAGGAAAGAGACGCGGCAACGCTCCTGGCACTAACTTCCAGTTACCACGGGGAATTAAAACCTCCTGGCCCTTTACAACATGCTTGAAATACTTTACAATGTCTTGCTCTTCGAAATGTCTCTCACATACCTTGGACTTTTGCGTGAGGCGCCTGTCCTTGCGGTGCAGCATGTGTTCCCATTGTTTAAACTCCGTGGCCTTACGTGGTGGGGTAAAAAAATGATGATTTGCGGCGTCATTTCTGTAGCCACTCGTACATCCCGGCGCAAAACACGAAGGCATTTTCACAACAAAAAAGCGAACATTCGGAAACCGGAAGATTCAGGCGCACGTGCGGGGAACGAAATCGCTTCGAACGACGCGCGCCCGCCAAAGCACACGCCTGTCCGCGCGCCCGATCAGGAGCAAGTGAAGAAAAGCGTGACTGCAGCGCCACTAGTTCGCGTGACCGCCACCACGGCCGCCTCGGGAGCGGAGCTGTGAAACTGAATTGTTCTAAAAACGTTGCTCAAAGGTGTGTGCACGCACACACACAACAGTGTGCACTGTACACACACCCTCAGATGCACACACACACGCAGAAAACAATACTGAAAGGAGTAAGAATAGCAGACTGGGCTTGTTGGTTTAACATATTTGCAGCTTAAGGCGCGAAAACGACACGGACGAAGAGAGACAGTACACACACACGGAGCGCCACTTCCAACAAAGATTTATTTCGAAAGAGCACAGAACATATATAGACACCGCGCGCGCCGTCACCGTGCCTTAATGCGCAGCCGCATTTAAGTAGCGTAACTCCTTTGGCGATAAAGAAATGGAGGCTACGCTGACGCACAGATCACCTAATTCGATTATTCTCTTGGCCTCAATGATTAGTCTTACTGATTTATCAGGGCTTCGGGCGACTACCGCGCAGGCGCTAAAGTTAGGAACGCAATGACAATCCCGGCAGTGAATTGCGAGGTGGCCCTCTCTGCCATTTCTGACGTTGTTATTATGCTGTCTTAGCCTATCATTCAGGCATTGCTCGGTATGGCCTACGTACCATCTACCACACGAACAGGGGAACTCGTAGACCACACCCTTCTGACAAATTACATACTTGTTCTGGTGGTTCACATTGCAGGCCGGAGCTTTCCTGAGAAAGGGGTTAGTCAACTTGCAGAGCCTGGAAAGTTTTAACGGCGCAGAGAAGACCACCTTTACATCAACCTGTTCGGCAATCTTTTTCAGATTATGGGAAACGCGGTGTATATAAGGAATCACAGCAAGCTTAACATTATCCTGGGGTGACCCTTCGCTTGTGTGGCAGTTCCGCGACTTCTTCAAAATCTTCTCCGCCACTGACACCAAAGTGTGCTGTGGATAGCCCGCCTGCTCAAGACGGTCAACCTGCTTGAGGAAACTGTCTGCTGCTCTGTGTGGGCAGGATTTCTTGAAAGCATTCAGCAGGCACATGTTGGCGATGCTACGTTTGACAAGCTTAGAATGGGACGAGCTAAAAGGTAGTAATGGTTTGTTAGCACGAGGCTCATACTGCCAACATGTATGATCAGTTGTTACAAACAATCTAAGATCTAAAAACCTTATAGTCGAATCGACCGAAAGTTCGTGTGTCACTATTAAGGGCGATAAAACAAGCCTAAAAATTGTTAAGGTGTTAGTAACGACTTGGTCGGTGTCCATGAACTTTTTGTCTATGAGAACTAAAAAATCATCTACAAATCTAAAAACCCTGATGACACCGCTACCTTCGAGAAGGCTAGAAATGGTCCTGCCTGCGCGAGCTAAAAACAGGTCACTTAAAAATGGCGCTAAACAGGAACCTATACAAACGCCACTCTTTTGCAGGTATAGGTTACCGTCCCACTCTACAAAAGTCGACCTCAAATACAATTCTAGCATTGCCATGAATTTTCCCTCTGGTATACCTGCGTCATTTTGAAATGACAGGGGGCCGTATTGGTCAATGCTGTCCTGAACACACTGAAGCAACGCATTTTTCGGTATAGAATAATACAAGTCTTTCAGATCAATGGAAAAGGCGTCGAGGGCTACCCCTACTTGTCCGGCAAGAAAGTTTACTACTTCGCTGGAATCTTTCACCCGATAGGGATCGTCAACCTTAAGAAGCCGGAACTTATCGAGCAGGAAGACGGCAAGGCATTTCTGCCAAGTGTTACGTTCTGACACGATTACTCTGAGGGGGCAACCCTCCTTATGAGTCTTTGCACTGAAGAAGACCTCGAGAGTGCCTGATTTGCTGTTTGCGACGTCCCTAACCAACTTTGAAAGGTTCATACTCTCACATAGTTTTTTAGCTTCACTTTTTAGTTTGTTGATCTGGACGTTCTCGCGGCATTGAAATACAGAACTCAACGCTTCAAGCGCTTTCACCTTGTAAAGGTCCCGTGGGAAGACGGCGAATCCACCTTCCTTGTCCGAAGGGAGAACGCAGTATGAGTTCGTTTTCAGGTAGGACGCCAAACGACGAACAATAGGACGCCTTGGTTCCCGTTGGTCACGTAGAAGTACATCTACACCACTAGAAACACATCTATCCATTTCACTCGCGGGAGCTAGGCCAGACACCTAGTGGTGTAGATGTACTTCTACGTGACCAACGGGAACCAAGGCGTCCTATTGTTCGTCGTTTGGCGTCCTACCTGAAAACGAACTCATACTGCGTTCTCCCTTCGGACAAGGAAGGTGGATTCGCCGTCTTCCCACGGGACCTTTACAAGGTGAAAGCGCTTGAAGCGTTGAGTTCTGTATTTCAATGCCGCGAGAACGTCCAGATCAACAAACTAAAAAGTGAAGCTAAAAAACTATGTGAGAGTATGAACCTTTCAAAGTTGGTTAGGGACGTCGCAAACAGCAAATCAGGCACTCTCGAGGTCTTCTTCAGTGCAAAGACTCATAAGGAGGGTTGCCCCCTCAGAGTAATCGTGTCAGAACGTAACACTTGGCAGAAATGCCTTGCCGTCTTCCTGCTCGATAAGTTCCGGCTTCTTAAGGTTGACGATCCCTATCGGGTGAAAGATTCCAGCGAAGTAGTAAACTTTCTTGCCGGACAAGTAGGGGTAGCCCTCGACGCCTTTTCCATTGATCTGAAAGACTTGTATTATTCTATACCGAAAAATGCGTTGCTTCAGTGTGTTCAGGACAGCATTGACCAATACGGCCCCCTGTCATTTCAAAATGACGCAGGTATACCAGAGGGAAAATTCATGGCAATGCTAGAATTGTATTTGAGGTCGACTTTTGTAGAGTGGGACGGTAACCTATACCTGCAAAAGAGTGGCGTTTGTATAGGTTCCTGTTTAGCGCCATTTTTAAGTGACCTGTTTTTAGCTCGCGCAGGCAGGACCATTTCTAGCCTTCTCGAAGGTAGCGGTGTCATCAGGGTTTTTAGATTTGTAGATGATTTTTTAGTTCTCATAGACAAAAAGTTCATGGACACCGACCAAGTCGTTACTAACACCTTAACAATTTTTAGGCTTGTTTTATCGCCCTTAATAGTGACACACGAACTTTCGGTCGATTCGACTATAAGGTTTTTAGATCTTAGATTGTTTGTAACAACTGATCATACATGTTGGCAGTATGAGCCTCGTGCTAACAAACCATTACTACCTTTTAGCTCGTCCCATTCTAAGCTTGTCAAACGTAGCATCGCCAACATGTGCCTGCTGAATGCTTTCAAGAAATCCTGCCCACACAGAGCAGCAGACAGTTTCCTCAAGCAGGTTGACCGTCTTGAGCAGGCGGGCTATCCACAGCACACTTTGGTGTCAGTGGCGGAGAAGATTTTGAAGAAGTCGCGGAACTGCCACACAAGCGAAGGGTCACCCCAGGATAATGTTAAGCTTGCTGTGATTCCTTATATACACCGCGTTTCCCATAATCTGAAAAAGATTGCCGAACAGGTTGATGTAAAGGTGGTCTTCTCTGCGCCGTTAAAACTTTCCAGGCTCTGCAAGTTGACTAACCCCTTTCTCAGGAAAGCTCCGGCCTGCAATGTGAACCACCAGAACAAGTATGTAATTTGTCAGAAGGGTGTGGTCTACGAGTTCCCCTGTTCGTGTGGTAGATGGTACGTAGGCCATACCGAGCAATGCCTGAATGATAGGCTAAGACAGCATAATAACAACGTCAGAAATGGCAGAGAGGGCCACCTCGCAATTCACTGCCGGGATTGTCATTGCGTTCCTAACTTTAGCGCCTGCGCGGTAGTCGCCCGAAGCCCTGATAAATCAGTAAGACTAATCATTGAGGCCAAGAGAATAATCGAATTAGGTGATCTGTGCGTCAGCGTAGCCTCCATTTCTTTATCGCCAAAGGAGTTACGCTACTTAAATGCGGCTGCGCATTAAGGCACGGTGACGGCGCGCGCGGTGTCTATATATGTTCTGTGCTCTTTCGAAATAAATCTTTGTTGGAAGTGGCGCTCCGTGTGTGTGTACTGTCTCTCTTCGTCCGTGTCGTTTTCGCGCCTTAAGCTGCAAATATGAAAGGAGTACTGACACACACTTGAAACATTTTTTAATTGTTGTTTGAAAGTACCTACAACGAGTGAAAACATTGGTGCCGACTACATAACTCGTAGTGGCGCTCGCCAGAACTACTGCAAGCAAAAATGACGCCGGAAGTAGAGGTGTACGCCGACTGGTCGGCGCGCCGCCACCAAGTGTTTTCACCGCGTCGTCGACGTTTTTCATCGGCGCATTCGGCGGGCCATTTATGCGCCAGTACTGACTTTTCACGGATTTGTCTTCTTCTTTTTCATCTTGATTTATAGCTTCGTTTCACATTATATGTAGCCTCTAAAAACCAGGCTTCTTAGGTATCTTCATCCAGCTTCAGAGACCAAAAGTACTACTAAGAACAGCGGCACAAGTTTGGCGGCCGCTGCATGAAATGACATATATATATATTTGACTAATTGATGAAAGATAAATGTACAGTTACTGTAAAGCATAGACGCTGCCATCTTGAGCTTAAAGCAATTTTTGCTGGTTTTCTATGTCGTAATCAGCAAAGATTATGGTCATACGACGTTGAATGAACTGGCTCAGCGTTTTGATGCGGGCGAGTTCACCGTAGCACTATTCGAATATTCATATGGATGCAAAACGGCATCATTATCAGTCCAAGATTGCAGCCTATGATCGTGCCCGAAACAGGGCGTATATACAGAATAAATGAAGTGGTAGCAGTGCAGCACGAATGCAGCGCGTTAGAAGAAGAACTACACAAAGACCTGAAGGATGAAATCGAAATTAAGGCAGAATTTTAATGAAGATGAAAAGCGTAGAGGAATAATACATGCTCTAACCTACTCAGGGTACATCATCACCTGTCCGCGGTGTTAAAGTTGACTAATTTTCGAGGATGACCACTCATATGCAGCGTCTGAACATGCTGCAGAAAATGTTCACCTATCTGTTTTTATCTTTAACCTCTGCTGGTACCGGCCTTTCCAGGCATCGGATATCCGGTATGAAGATGCCAAGGCAGTAAGATGGCAAGAGAGAGAAAGAGAAAGGAAGGCTGGGGGATTAACCAGATCTTGGCATCCGGTTTGCTGCCCAGCACTGGGGTGGGGAAATAGGCCGGGGCAAGAAAGGGGGTGTAGAGAGACAGAAAAGAAAACGCATGTGCAGTCAGGAGTAGGATGGCAAGCTTAAGAGAGGATTTATTACATTCTGTACAGACAAGGCGAGAGATCTCTTGCGAATGATCTGGGTGGCTCATTATAAAGTGTGCGTTTTGACTAAATCAGGTAATGGGTCCAGAATGAACTGTTGAATCACGGGACACACACACCATTTCTGACGGTGCCGCTCACCATCGCTCAAGTCAGCGCATTTGATTAGGGCGTGGCCACCAGACTGCACCAGTGACACCAAGAAACCATTGTGGTCGTCTCGTCGAACGTCTTATGGTGTCGGAATGTCACCTCACTTCCCGGCTGAGAAGGACAACTACACGGTGGACAGCAGGCTGGCAGCCCTTCGGTGACTTGTGTGATGAAATAAGAACGCAGCTCATCCCCGTCGGCCCAGACGCCGCGCAAAACAACGGCTATCCAGTGGTGAGCAGAAGGCGTATTAAGCTTGTCTGAGACCACCAGTTTTAAAAAGAACAAAATAAACTAAAAAAAAACTTGCCAGTGGAAAGTTTACAAAAGATGGCTGGATTCTTCAAGTAATGCGGAGACAGACACTTGAGCGACATGTCATATATGACATAGGTCTAGCAAACAGGCTTTAATCACGTAACTTGAACGGACCTACTGGCACTGGGAGAGGTGAAGAATAATTGTCGCGGGCCTTGGTGATGTACTTCTGTTGCGAAGGTAATGCTCAGAATCAACCAAATAAATTTTAACATTATATTCAGGTCAAGTAAGTCAAGTTAGGAAGCTCCTCGGGTGTCCAAGTAATAAATTACTTCACCATACTTTAGGGTGAAGTAATTTGTAATTAAATAAAGCAACCGCTGTTTATTTATATTCAATGACGTGACCGCAATCAACGGTGTGCCGTCGCTATAAAAACTGGAGCGTTATCTGCGGACACGAGCGGGCGGATGCAGCGGAAAACGAATATGTCACGTAATAAAATCGATGCGATGTCGCACATTTTCACCTGTACAACCGCTGAACCGGTGAAATGTGCGATGTCGCACATTTCACCGTGCCCTTTTGCTTGATCGTGATATGTATTCTAAGGAGCTAGCCAAGCCTCGGGTAGAAGTCGAGCAAAGTAGCCGGGGCTGATAAGAGGAACGTTTATATACACTATTTACGCACTAAAGGTAGCATAATTGATGGTAGCATCATGGAAGCTTGATGGGAGCTTCTGAGAGCTTGTTCAGAGCGTCTCGGTGCTCGCGTTTTAAGCCCTGGTCTTCCTAAAATTCTCTCCAGGAGAAAACAATGGACAGTTTGCAATAATCTGCAAGGCAGCTTTTTTGTAAGGTTAGTTTTCCAACCAAAAACTCTCGTGCACAAACTGCTTTTCTCGCTCATTTTGTTTTTGCCATTCCCCTTTTAGGGGCGAAGCTCCTTATGGCGTGGCTTGGGCGTCCCTCGTAGTACGTAACCACCAGTGGCACATACCCGAAATAGGTATAACATTTGACCTCCAAGGTGGTGCCGGTGAGACATTTCTTCTGTGCGTTGTTTAACAATAAAAAAATAGTGCTCAATGTACATGCCAATGGCTGCTAATGGGGAATGAGAGACAGCAGCATTCGGCTTTTAGTCAACGCGCACGCTGAGATCTCCATTAGCAGCCAGTGGCATGTACATTGAGCACTATCGGACAAGACAGGGTTGCTACATTATACTCGCTGGGCGTAACCTCCTTGGTTTTAGAAAGGTTTAGCGAGCATTGGGCCGCAGTGCCATGAATACAGTGAACTAGTATATACCATGAACTCAAGGTGGTTGAAGGTGGGAAGTAGACCCGAAGCGCAAGCCGTAAGAAAGTGTGCGTGTCACGTGTGCCACCTCTCGTTTAGTCCTTGGAATGTCCGCTGGATGGCGGTGCTTCAATATGGGGAATATATGATGAAAAGATGCGAGATGGTGGTACTTGGAGTGTTGAATAGATGGACGAACGGACACATAGACAGATGCATGGATGGACGCATGAACGGACGCAGGGACGGACGCACGAACAGACGCATGCACGGACGGGCTGATGGACGCATGGATGGTCACACTGACGGACGCATGGACGGACGGAAGCAAGAACGAATGGACGGACGAATGCTTCGCCCCACTCTCCATCATTCACTCCGTGGATATGCTGCCATTTTTTTTTTTGAGATCTTGTTGTGCTCGCGTGCCTCGAATTTGGAGAGGTGACATTTTGCTGTACTCGCGTGATCACGTGCATTCGCTGGAATTCAGAGAGGTAAAGGCACAATGAGGGAGAAAAGCAGTCTGTGAACGAGAGTTTTTGGTTGGAAAAAAAGCTTTACAGGAAAGCCGCCTTGCAGTTTACTGTAAACTGACAGACTGCATGTCCATTCAATCCAGGGCAGTACCCTGGAATGAATGGAAGAAAGAGAGAAAGAAAGAGAAAGTCAAACACTGTCTTCTCTTCAACCCAGGAAAGAGAGAGTATGCACGTTTAGTTCGTCACACGGCGAGAAAGAAACACAACGTAGGTCACAATGCAATAATACGCACAACACAGCACAGTGCAATAGCGTTGCATCGCACGTGCAGAGTAGGGTCTGCAGCGCTATAGGCAGGCTACGGCCTGTGGGAATGGAAGACTTCAAAGCACCACACAGTGTGGGAAACATACCTGACGACGGATCCCAACGTCGAACAAACCAAGCAACCTCGATTTTCAACAGCTCTTCCTTGAAAAATTGATTTGCTGCACAAACTTGAAGGAAAACAAGGGAGACAGGAAAGAGCGCTCTTTCCTGTCTCCCTTGTTTTCCTTTAAGTTTGTGCAGCAAATCAATTTTTCAAGTATGAACCAACTAGTCTGCAAAAAAGTATAGCTCTTCCTAGGCCATCAGTCAGTCAGGCGTGTCTAAAGAGTTTTTGACGAGGGGAGCCTACAGCCCTAAAGAATTCGAAGTATGACTGTCATGTTGTCGCCGCTTTTGGCGCTCGTCGAGAGCGTTGACCCGGAACAAAGCAGGGTAGGCTTAGCTGCAATCGTCCCCTACGTCCAAGCGGCGCCGAGCCAGGGAGGCCGATCTTAATATCTTCTACAGACACGCGCACACAAGCACGCACAGTTTTACTCCGAGAGGGAATTGGTAGTGGTCGCAATGACGTATACGTAACGTGAATCTAGTATAAAAAGGCGTGCAGTGTATGGCGATAGCTTGGTTTCTTTGGAAGTCTTGTAATTCTAGTATAGTTTCATTATATAGCCGACGTATGAGGCGGTTGTCAGTCGCATATATTTGGGTTAAAGTACTAAAAATATTTATTCGCCGCACATGACTTTTGGAAACGGTACTCCTAAATGATGCACCAAGAAAAAGAAAATCGCTCCAACATTTTTAAAACTAAGTTCGCAAGTGGTAGTATACTTGTTCTCTGTCTGCGCTTTTCCATGGTTCATAAATGTTAAGCCCCGCTGCCACTTCTATAGAATGGTATACGATAAGCCATATCAACGCAGTGACAGGATTTCCTACAGACTACCAAGCATTCGATCACCAGACATTTTCCCTCCGGCATTATTTTATTAAAAGATGCGACATATTTTTGCTGAAACCCGGTTTATCCACTGGGGCCTGGTGCACAGATGTTGCATATTACAACTCATGACCATCGCGAGCACGAAGACGGCAAGCAAAAGCCTCTATGCTATTGTGTGTACGGCCGGTGTTGGCTGAACCTATAGTAACACTAGTCGCGTGAAAGTGAGTCAAACTAAACCCTCTAGTCTTGAAGGTGTTGGGTTAAACCACTTTGCCCATTGCTATTTTTCATCATGGCATTTGTCTATTCACTTAGTGATTGATTGATATGTGGGGTTTAATGTCCCAAAACCACCATATGATTACGAGAGATGCCGTAGCTAGGAGGGTTCCGAAAACTTCGAGCACCTGGCGTTCTTTAACGTGCACCCAAATCTGAGCACACGGGCCTACAACATTTCCGCTTCCATCGGAAATGCAGCCGCCGCAGCCGCGGGATTCGATCCCGCGACCTGCGGGTCAGCAGCCGAGTACCTTAGCCACTAGACCACCACGGCGGGGCTTCACTGAGTGGTGCTATGTGGAACACGCGACAGTAGTGCCGATGTGCTGTTCGGTGCTAGTACAAAAAGAAAACGTGCTTGTATCTCTTCTTCAATGAGTCCATCAATTAAACCTATTCTAGGGGGCTGCATAGAAGACTATACACCTGAAACACTTGGAAAAGTAAAGCACATCGTAAGAGACCCCTTCTACTAATTGAAGGACGTGTAGACCAATCACTATCTAGACTGTGGTGTTCTGCAGAAAGATGAGCCAATGGCGCGCCGCATTAGGTTCTAAATTTAACATTGATGTGTCCGGACAGAAATATACTAACAGCGCATTTGCTAGCAGCCTGCCCTGTGTACCGACTGTACGTTTTCTTTTTTTTTTCAAAAAAGCTGTTTTTTGGTTTTAGTGAGAAAAACAACTTTGAAGTGGCGTTCTGCTGATCTCACTCCTCGCATATGTATATATGAAGGTGGTTGGTTTATACCTTAAGCAATGCATCCTGGCATTAAGTGCAAGCTGAGCGGACGCGAGAAACATCTAGACAGCATATCCAGATCTCTAAGTACTTATTCAGATTGTTTCCGTGCAAGCATTAGCTTTAGTCAACGAGTAATTCAAATACTTTCAGAGTGCCCCACGTGGATCTCTCGTGACACTGTGAAAGGATACCGACGTGTCAAGCACCTCGTAAATTACACCCAAAGATTTATAAATGATAGAGCACAACGATCAAGCAAAAAATCTGCGAAAATAAAAAAAGGTATGCATCGTGGCGGATAAGTTGCAAATATAAACCAACACATATTTACTGGTTAATTAAACATGGTCACTCAGATACTATTGAGTTAGTTCATAACTGCGACTTTTCTGCCATGCAACACTTTTTTTTATTTTTATGGATTCTTTGTTTTTCTCGCACAGGTTGGTATCACTTGCCGGTAAGTGGAGAGCTGCACGTGGTTTAAATGCACCTGGGTAGGGCTCGCATCTTTTGTTGACTAAAGCTATAATAATGTGGCAATCGAAACGCCGGAAATCAAAATGGCGAACTATTGGAATGCCGAAATTCAGAACACCGAAAAATCAAAAAGCCGATTATACAAGATACCAAAAGTATAAAATGTCAAAAAATCAAAACACCGAACTGTTCAAACGACGAAATATCAAAATGTCTGCGTCACTTAGCTAAACTAGAATATGAAGTATCTAGTGAGGTTACGCCAACCCACTCTTTCACCCTCATTTCCTAGTTGTCCCTTTACATTTATCTAAAGCCTTCATACAAATAGCAAACTATATACTTTTCCACCTCTAATCGCACATCAGAGTGATTTCTTGCTAATCGCAAACAGCTTGTGTGCAATTCATTGTCGAAAAATTGAAATGTCATCATTGCCCGGGTCGCCCAGAGCAGCATTAAGTGATTTTGCGTAACCCTCGTTTCGTGCTCTCTAAGCGGCGGGGTTGTCACTCCCTTGACGATGTCTTCGAGTCTGGCTTGCTTCCTCTTCATGGTAGCAATAAGCCGAAAGTGCATGGCTGTCTTAGATCCCTTTCTTCGAGATTGCCATGCGAGTACCTTCTACAGGGACATCGGTAGTCACTCTGGCGTTGTAGTCTCTTCACTTCTCGCACCTCCTATAGTGCCTAGAATACACCTTCTTGTCAAACACATAAACAGAACCACAACTGCAACAAGGTATTGGTTTTCCTTTTGGGGACACACCCCACCACATCTTCGTCCATTTCCCTCTGGATCGGGGGTTTTCGCGTGCATGGTTCAAGGGATTTTCGGCGATACGTCTTTTCAGCATTTTATTTTCCACCATTCGTTGTTTTAGGTGTTCGATTTCATGGCATTAAATTTTTTCAGCTTCCTGACATTCGACCTTTTAATAAATCGGCGTCTTGATTTCCGGCATTTTGATAGGGACCCAAGCTAATGCTCTAATAAATCCCTTTGTAGCGTCGTGACGGCTTCCGACGTAAACCTGCCGTAATCGCAGGTGAAATGAAAGGACAAGACATACAGGAGGAAGCGAGCTGCTGAAGTAGAGCAGCGGCCGTGGCGTTCAGTCAGCTAGGCCCCCACGAACACTCTAGGCGCCTCGCGCCACGAGCCACCAGCACTCGTCATCTTTTTCCCTAGTTGGCTGGCCGGCACTAGCGCTACGCTACAAGAGCTCCCCGCCTAGCGTGTTACGCGATAAAAATATGAATGAAAAAGAGGTCGGAAAAAATATATAATGTGCGGCAGTTCATATAGTGTCCACACGGAAGTCCGAATGTCATCAGGGTAAAAGGCGTACGGAAGAGTCTTACAGTTCCGGTGGGCGGCACATGGGAGCCACACAGCGGGCGAGGATGGTGGGAGACCGACACTGCCGGTAGAAATGCTGGAGGTCGGCGGTATGGGTATGGTGGCTAGAATTGGGCGGCCTACGGAAGTCGTGTGCCCCCGATGTAGGCGCGGAAATCTGCGATAACATGTCACCGATTGGCGTGTTGGGCGGCGTCCACGGTGCGTCCATGAGCGCACAGGTTGACGGGAGCTGGACCGTGTCGTGATGTGCACATGACGCAGACCCTCGATGTTGGGCTGCAGCGCAAGTGGTGTAGTTGTATTGTAAATGCAGCGACGACTGTGCTGGTGGCGCGAACGACATCGTTGTCTTTGAAACGTAGACGGGATAGAAGCGTAGCTGTGACCCAGTGTTGTCGTACTTGGCACTGGCGCACTTGCATTTCCGGGACTTGGCCATTGGCATGTCCGAGATTCGTTAAGGGTAATGTCGCGCAAAGGAGTCGCTGACCACGCGATAGGGCTGGACTTTGAACCAGTGGTGGTCGAATTCCTTGAAGGTCCGGTGACGAGCAGCACGCCTGTGCGGCAGCGTGCTGATTGGCTGCTTGCGTAGCTGTCGTAGCAGGCGTAGGTAGTTGAAATCCTGGCTGTCCCGGTGCGTTGTACGCAGTCGTCACCATCATATTGGGAGGCTTGACGGTTGTGCCCGAGAAGTTACCGGGAGGATCAACTGGCTCGTCTGTCATCGGCGAATCAAGAGTCGGTGCAGCAGGACATGATTCTGCGAATAATTCCATGGTTTGCGATGCCGTAGCCAGCGTCAAGTCTGCGACGGAGAGAGATGACAATGGCTCTGGTGTCAGAACTGGAACATCAAAGGCAGGAGCCGTGTATTATGGGAGTGAGGGTCTCTCCATGGACGGATCGATGGACGCGGGAGGGTGGCCTCCGTCGCCTGTGTGGCCAGTTGCCGGCAGGGGAATGGTCTGGACTGGCTGCGGGGCGGGAGGCATCCTGGAAGGTGATGAGCTAGGTGCAGTTGTGTCGTTTGTGGAAGGAGGAGCACGTTTAAGGCCGTAAAACTTGAGCACGGCATCTCGCAAGTGATCGCACGGGCGAGGGCCCCAGGAGAAGTATGTGAGGCGGCGTTTGAGGTCATGTGGAAGATGGTATTCCAATACCTCGTACCTGAGCTATTGGATCCAGATTCCGTTGCGATACAAGGCCGCCGCAAACTCCTCTAACTACGACTCTGGGCGAGAGACGGTGATACAAGGCCGCCGCAAACTCCTACGACTCTAGGCGAGAGGTCCGGAACGGTGGCAGTGGCGGGTCGAATTGAGGCTGCCAGGCTTGCGCTGATTGGAACATGGACGTTGAGCTTGGTGGCAGCAGTGCAGCGCCGGTCACTTGTCCGTGTGTCCGTGGTCACCAATTGTAGCGAGGTGACGGCGTCCGACGTAGACGTGCCGTCGTCGCAGGTTAAATGAAATGATAAGACGTACAGGAGGAAGCGAGCTGCCGAAGTAGAGCAGTGGCCGTGGCGTGCAGCCAGCTAGAGGCCTACGAACATTCTAGGCGCCTCGCGCCACGAGCCACCAGTACTTGTCATCTTTTTCCCTAGCCGGCTGGCCGGCACTAGCGCTAGGAGGAGGAGAAATAAACTTTATTATAAGAAACCAGCAGGGTTAGGTGGCCGGGCCTAAGCCTCCCCTGAGGGGACGTGCTACAACTTCAATCAGCCCGAACAAAGCTGAATATGTTCTCTAAATGCTCCTCGTTTCCACGCAGCTTGTACTTCATGTTAGGATCTATTGTTACATGGTATGACACGTGCAAGCACACAGGTAACTTAGATAAGCCGAATTAACTAGTGAATAGTTTTCTCACCTAGCGCAAAAAGTAAACAAAAACAACTTTCAGTAAGTACGCAATGAAAGTCACTACAAAATCGACTGTTCAGTATATTTTTACCTGGTCCACGTCAATGTTAAACTTACGACCACTTATGAGCAAAGAAAAAACATTTTTAGCAAATTTTGTCGCCAGTTGTCCACACTTTTTTGCATTACGTACGTTTAAAATTATTTTTCGCCTACAGGAAAACTACTTGACCATTCGTTAGTGCAATCTATTTTATTTCATTAGTATCTGTCTATAGAAAAAATCTCCCATATGGGCCAATTTGTCTTCCTTAAGGCAACAATAAAGACCCATGAAAGAGTTCGTAAAATTTATTTAAAGTTAAAGGGCACCCCTGTTCAATTGGACAAATGTTTCTCTATTTTAATATAGGAGTGTGTTGGTAAAAATCTTATTGAGAATGTAGAACGAATTTTTCGGCAATACATTTTACGAGTCAAGCTTCAACCTTTCCGAAAACAATTCGCATGCGTCTTACGGTACTAAAAATGTATGTAAAGATTAAATGTAAGAAAGATTTTAGGGGAAAACCCCTTGCTCTATAAAAAAATGATCCTCTATTTTTCAAAGATTGTGGTTATAAGAGAGAAAAGAGAAAAGTGAGCGCCGTAACTGTCTGCATCACCGTGCGACACCTCAACAGTATCTCACAAGGGATGGAGGGGGGGAGGAGGTATTAAAAGGATAGGATGAAAGGTATATAGAGAGAGATGCGCTAGGCCAGCGAGCGACGATATAAGAGAGGTAGGAGAGATAGGAAAGATGGAAACACGGTCACAGGAGTCTTAGGACGGGGCACCACTTCCGAGAGCTCTTGTCGGCGACAGGAGATGACGTAGGGCTAATCCAATCGGCCAGAGCTGCGCTGACGTCGTCGTTGGGGACCGGCGGCAGGAGGTGGCGTAGGACCAACCCAGTCGGCCAGAGCTGCGCTGTCGTCGGAGATCGCGAGGGCACAACCGGTCGGCACGGAATCCAGCTAGCGAGTCCAATTTTTTAAAGCTAATCTCTAATGGTCGAGCGCCAAGGTTTGGAGAGATGGCATGGAATAGCCCAGTGATAACACTTGCCACATAAAGCTGTTTGTTTGTTCTCGATTGAGGTATAATGTAAATTTTCACTTGGAGCCCCACGTGGTGTAAATTGCGTCTCAATGTGGACCCAAATTACGATTTTCTTAAGTCCATGTTTTTTTCTCACAAAATTAAAAAAAACTTTAGTCTACTAAAAATATAGGCATAATATACCCTTCCCAGAGCAAGCATTTTCTTACTCAGGTATTTATGCATAGCGCAACAACACAAAGAAATAAATTAGGGGCAGCGTCAAAATTATTTTACTGCTGGGGCACCCATGATAAGGGAGTTCCATAAGGGTGGGCAGGCAGGCAGAGAACTTAGTCATTGTGTTGTGAGTATGTTCCCTCCTTGGGGGGGGGGGGGGGGCAATGTGGGGAAAGTGAAAATTGAAGGGGGGGGGGGTGCTCCAGCTCCCCCGTGCCCACCCCTTGTGCCGCTACCTGGAAGAAATGCAAACAAAGAATTTCGGCAATATTTCTGGATGCTTGAATGACGGAAAAATAGCAGCAATATTGTTCAGCTTTTAACTCCTGGCACAAACGATTTTGCTTAACATGAAAACCAAATTCGCCATTCAAACGATCAAGGTTATTGTAAATTTCGCAAACAACACTCAGACTACACTCTGTGAAATACGGAAGGATATCCCACGTACGGCATAGGTTGGCAAAATAAATGGAACTCACTCAGACTAACTCAATAACCATATACAAAAATATTTTGCTTTGGACTCACTCGGACTGAGACTAATGAAATTTCTAATTAAACTCACTCGGACTCAGACTCATTGATGTTTATGTCCACAGGATCCACTAATTACTTTCCTCAAATATACCCACTCATACTCAGACTCATCAAAACGTTCCTTCAGCGGACTCGTTCGGACTTAAGTCACCAAAATAAAACAAAAAATATAACTCTGACAGACTCAGACTCCCCAAAATTTCCCTGAAAGGACTCACTCGGACTCATAGACTCTCCAAATGTTTCTATAACAGACGCACTCGGAACTACAAATGAGCGATATTCGACTTGGTCCGGCTACTACAATAAACGTCGAAGGAGCACCATTAAAAAACACATTGTGAAAGAATTGCAATTGCCAAGCTACCTAGGAAATATATATATATATATATATATATATATATATATATATATATATATATATATATATATATATATATATATATATATATATATATATATATATATATATATATATATATAATAGCTTTCAACATACAAAAACAAGTTATTTCCCGCGCATATAAATATTAATATTAAAGAGAAACTTAACATTACACGCAATTTCCCCGACAGGCACATGTGCGCTGGTAGCACTAAATACAATGAGTACCACATTAACTGGCTGCTGTAAATACCTGTGATATTTTGAAATTTGGTGATATTATGCTGGTCAATACATTCGCCTACGCTTGTAATTTGGTCATTGTGCGTAATGCTGTAATATGAAAGTTGTTTTGTCAGCAGAAAATCTGTGAACCATGACTTGACAGGATCGCATTCTTTAAAAAGTCTGTTACCTGTCCCAAGTTTTGAATCAGATAAGGTACATTCATGGTTCATCATTCATCAAGTCTTCCTGCAAAACACTGCAAAAAAACAACAACAACTTGTCTTTACAAATACAGCGCCTGTGTTCGCGTCTTTTTAGGTGGGCATGATTGTGTTGTATTGTGTGCTGCTTCCTCAAAAAGAAAATAATGACTAGATCGTTAGCTACCTGCTGCAAAAACAAAAAACAAAAAACAAGATGCAACATTTTTTCCGTCAATACTCCTTTCTCTACCCCCTCCCCCCCCCCCGCACACAGACGCACACTGGAGCTATAGATGGAAACATCCACATCATAAATGACGCCTAAAGTGCCATTACAACCTGTAGCGACCATTGGTCGAACTTTTACGTTGCCGATTTCTGTTATGTGCCGAAGGCTTTGCAGTGCGCTACGGTGCATAACGTCTACAGCAAGGACATTCTTTCGTGCATTTATCCTCACGTCTTTGATCTCATTCGGCGCGGTTTCCTCGAGAAGCACAGAAAGAACTTGCCTGTTGAGGAGTCGCAAGTTAGATGCAGGGTCTTCGGGCATAAACAGCATGGTGTGCAGCCACGGCTGTGGTGCAGTCTTAACGGTGGAAACACTTGCCGACGATGCCGTCCGCAGCAGTCTTCGTTTTGTAGATCGATTCATGACGACCGTGAAGTCATCATCCGATGACTCAAAGCCGTCCGAGTACAAATCGGTTGCCGCGCTGTCCGTGTCGCTCGACGCGTTGCTACGCTTCCTGGACGACGAAGTCCGGCGCGACGGTTGCACGCCAGGAACATTCTCAGGTGTGTCCTGAAGCATCACCGTAAAGGAGGGAGCGGCAGCTCCCAGGATTTCCAGGAAAACAAATTGAAAATACTGTGACACGGGCACAAGCGTTCTGTCACCGGAGCTATAAGCGTCCAAGAAGGAAGAGAGCTGTTTATGGTTGCACACCAGCCATTTCTTCTCTAAATGTTTCGGTGGGAGGGGGTATGTCGCAGCAGCGAAGATATAATGTACGACTGGAGTTAAAGGGGAACATTCGAACTCCAACCAAAGTATATTTAAGGAAAAAAAAAGCGATGTTTCGAAGCTGGTCCGGCTTCTTTCTCAGGGGTGAAGATTGGCTTCAAAATGTCGTTTTTTTTAAATATACTTTGGTTGGAGTTTTCTCATTACTTCAATTTACGACTAGAAGTGGGGATGGTGGTAAAAGAAAGGGTTGCCGCAGTGGCTTTCACAATACTCTATTAAGCAAAATATCTTCTTTTTTCATCTTGATGTGTAATCTCCTTGCCTTCTCATCTCATGACTATCGGCTAAGCTTTGTTTTGTGCTCGGCAGCTCAGGGTGAGGTGAGTTTCCGCGAACCTTACCTGCCTTCCAAACCAGTTACTTCATGCAAGCTTCCCCTGAATGGATGAATCTGTGGTTGAAGAAAAGGAAAAAGACACTATCTTTTCTTGTGAGAGCACGGCTCAGCGCCTTGAAGGAAGGGGGGGGGGGAGGGAGAGTGGAGAAAAGAGTTTAGAAGTAGGTGGGAGGAGAAGGTTTGGAAGAACGTGACGGCCATGGCTGCTAGAGCAGAAAGAGAATAGGGCCATTGGCAGGGCAGTCCGAGTCGTACGACTTGGAAATGTGGAGCTGCAACCATGTACGCACATACCTACGGTCATTCCCACGAGAAAAAAAAAAAATGTCCTAGATCACCTTTCTTGAGCAAGAATACAGAAAACTAGCTAAACGAGAAAACTAAAATAAATAAAGACATAACCGATAATTCAACAGCGGTAAGCGTTTAGAAAGGCACGTTAGCGAATTTGTATTTTCCTTTTGAAGTTCTGTTTTGACCATTTAAGTTGGTTTTGATTTGGAAAGTGTTTTGTAAGTATTTCGGCTACAAGCTAGCATTTAGGTAACAAGTTCTAAGTTTTGTTTATTTCTTGGCAGTGTATGTTTTGCTTTTAAAGGTAGGTGCTGTGCGGTTGCATAACGACACACCTATAGGATTCGTCGAGTAAGAGCAACGTTAGAAACAAATTTAGAGTGAGCGAGGAGACGAAAAGATATTCCTTGTGAGTTTTTTTTTCAGGATTCATTCGAAAGTTTTTGTTGCAATTTTTTTGTTTTGTTCACATGTGTCTGGTGTGGACGTAAAGAAAGTGAGTTTGTTGGTTCGGAAGTTATTGTGTAGCTTTTATGAAGATGGTAACCGCCAGGCAGAATTAGTAGTTAATCGACGCAGGAGCACTATAACGTGCGTTTGCGGAAGTGTATGTGGATGTTCCATGATGCAAATGCAGCACGACAGTTATTTTTTCGTCTGCTTAAAGGAAATTGACGACTATAGCTTTGGCGGCACAAAATTTCGGGTACTAGAAGACAGCGTGAAGCAAAAGGCTTTATTTGAGGAGTATGAGGCCTGGTAGGCTACAGCGGATTACTAACGCTGGCACACAAGTATACCATGGAGAGCGCTTCGATTGGGTGTTTATTTTTTTAAAAGTAGTTTAGGGCAAGATTATTCTCGTGTTGTAATTGGGAGCTTGAGGAAAAGCTCAAAGAAACTCTTCGATTGCTGTTTTGTGTCTGATTAAAATACTTACGGAAGATTGGTTTTAGAATATTTTTGGACTCGATGTGTCTCAAGTGCGGGCAGGGTGCTCTCTCTTGTCTGTGGTTCTGTGTATGTCTGTGTAATACGAGGGAGGAAAGGCCCATGATGATTGAAGATTGCCGTATTGCGTCATCGGCAGTGGCCTGGATGACGCCACCAAACAACGACGCTACAGGCAATTTGTACAGCTGGTCACCTCACGGTCGATTTTCCCGCCGGTGGACGAGCTGTTGCGTTTGGCTGACCACCCTTTTGCCGCGGCCGCCACAACGGAAGAAAGGGAGCCGCCTCATTTTGTGGAGATAAGGAGCAGCGCCAAGATGTCCTGCTGTTTCCATGTACTGGGTGCTGCGTGGTTGAAATTACTCTGTCCGCTGTCCTACGGGTCCGTGAAGAGATGCGACACGCGGCGTTTCGTGCCCCGGTAAAATCCACAATGCCGAGCTTCCGCCGATTACGGACGTCAGACCACCACGTTATGCGTCTCTAACTGATGAGCTGCCGACGCTCAAATCAGTATCAGATGTCCAGATATAGCCCATCGGAGGCGCCTAGACACCGATCGTCGTTCGACAAAGCTTAGGTGGTCGGCGCGAGCGGCGAGATGACAAACAAGTTTCACCCCGCTCCCTGGACCCAAGATTCGCCGGAGGAGGCAGCATCGGCGGAACCATACACGTGTTCGGTTTGTGTATGTGTGTTTGTTGGGGGCGGGGCCGGCATAATGACACTCGTGTATGCTGTAGGGACATGTTTTTGTACAGTGCCGTATGAACCTATTCCTGATCTGGGGATCTGGGGAGATGAGACTGTATTTAATCAGCCCTCGCGGGCTTCTTAGTGTGGTTCACGGAGCTTGTTCAATAGACAGCCTGTTTCAATGTAGAGCTTCGGGCCAGAGAGCCTGTGCCATGTAAACAATGTAAATAAACCCTCTCTACGAAGTTCGACCTCCTCCTGCCTCGACATCTTGATCCCGGATCTCCGGTCCAGCAAGGGCAGTCACAACAATGTCTCTTTACATATTTTATTTCCAATCTAAATGCGTTGCATTTTGCGCATAAATCTGTAGTTTTTTCTTCCCCTCGTTTCTTCTCACTCTCACTTCGTGTTCATTTAACTTGTTGATCACTGTTAATTTAGGCTGTTAATAAGATTGCTGATAACCTGTTTATAAGACTTATTAACTGCTGTAAGCTCGCAAAAGTGTACCTTCGGGGGAAGCAGGAGATATTCAAGCTGCTTCTCAGCTTTTTTTCCCAGCTTCCCTCATTATGCACTTGATGAAAAATAGCAGGCCTATTATTATTATTATTATTATTATTATTATTATTATTATTATTATTATTATATTATTATATATTATTATTATTATTATTATTATTATTATTATTATTATTATTCAATACAGGAAATCTAGACAAAATGATATTTGAACACGAAAACATATGAACTCATTAAGTGTATTTTAGATGCCTGGAAGGTTGGTCCTCGCAATTACGCATACATACAAGCGTAAATACTTTGAATACAAGACTGCCCTACACAAGTCAACTTCTTGACGTAGCTGTCGCTGACGGAGATGCACTCTCTTCGGTTTGTGATTATCAACTTGGCCCCGCCGCGGTGGTCTAGTGGCGGAGCCACTCGGCTGCTGACCTGCTGGTCGCGGGATCGAATCCTGGCTGCGGCGACTGCATATCCGATGGAGGCGGAAATGTTGTAGGCCCGTGTGCTCAGATTTCGGTGCACGTTAAAGAACACCAGGTGGTCGAAATTTCCGGAGCCCTCCACTACGGCGTCCCTCATAATATATCGTGGTTTTGGGACGTTAAATCTCAAATAATATTATTCTAAACATTGAAAAAAGTCCTTTGAACGTTGAAAATTTGATCTGAAAATCAGAGCTCATCAGATAAATTCAAATGGTGAAAATTTTACCAGTTAGCGTTTATCCTAATTTTTCCGGTTTATCCGAAAACACGGAGCCCGGACATAGTATATGCGATTCGACATAGGTTGAAAAAAAGTCGTCTTCCTTGCTGAACAGGCTGCTAGCTGCGTCAAAAATATACGCTTCCATGAGCAGTCAGAGGTTATTGTTCGCGATTCACATAAACGTCATCAATTTTTTAAACTTCCACCAGAAATAGCGGTCATAAGGCTTGACAATTTTCATAGAAACCACGCCAGGTTGTCTGAATCACCAATGACACGTCCTTTACGCACGAGTGAGAAACGCTACACATGTCCCCTTCTGCTATGCCCTATACGAGAATGAAAGAGATACTCTGATCTACAGTACATCCTTACGCTGAACTTCAAGTGTTTTTTATTGTTGTGCGACCTAGCTTGCCTCAGCCTTCAACTGTGCAAAGGCCACTTTTTTATTTTCCTAACTTCGCGTTGTACTTCATCACATTCTAAAAAAAAAAAAAAAGATTTTTAACCCATGTTGGGTTCATTACAGACGTAAAATTTCGGCCGAAACAATGAAGGGGCTCGGCAACGCTTTTTTTAAGTGGTCTGAGAATATGAGCGACATCATTCATCCCTTTCATCGACTTGATTTTGCCTTTCACAGGCCGATCAACCGTTTTCCCGATGCCCTGGCGCATTCACCGGTGCATTGTGGAAAAGTCGCAAAACACCTCCCGGTCTCTGAGGCCTTCGCGATGCCAGTTTTCCCGGCCCCTACCGAAACGTCAGAGTGCAGCACATGAAAACGGAAAATGTAGAGAACGGTACCTTGCGGGGTTTGGCAGAAATCGTTTGCATTAGGCTGTGTGTGCTTCGAGTGGTCGACATCGCTTTCGCGCTGCTAACCCACCTCGTTCAGTCTCCTGCACTGCCATCTGCCGCTTTGGTAGGGAGGTGCATCTTCGCGGGTTGATGCGGGACAACCGGGCTCGCCAGAACAAAGGCCTCCGAGATTGAAATTTTAATCAACTATAGAAGCTTTCCTTCATGAGATATCGGTGTGTATTTTCTTGTGGCTTCGGATAAAACTAGGTGGTTGTCAATTATTCATTTCATAACCCTTCCTTCCGCAACCTCCGGGATTCAGGAGAACACATTTGCAATCCTAAGAAAATGATTTCGATTGGTATCCGAGGCTCCTGTGAACTTGTGAGCACGCGGCGTGGAAAGAGAGAAAAAAGGAACAAAAAGGAAGAAACAGGTAGGTTAGCATGCCAAGGTAACCGGTTAGCTATCCTGCACAGAGGTGGGGAAAGAGAGGTTGTAAATAGGAGTTCTAAATATTGGTTGTAAAGTAGCGCTTGCACAGCCTTCTTTTGAGACGTTAGGTCCTGTAATGGCGCAGGATTTCTTTTCCCGAAAGTGTTCGGTCGTCCAGTTGATCATGCGCGTTGAAAAGCATCTGTCTCTGTAAACAGTACTATGGACACTCACACAGAATACGTTGAATAGCTTCAACACTGCCACAGTGGCCACATTCTGCGGTGTCAGTCATTCCTATTATGCGGAACGCATACGCGTGCGCAAATGCGACACACAGTCACAACCCATGCACAAAAGCATAGCGTCACCCCGGCGCAGTCCTGGAGGAATGCGAAGGCTGTGAAGTTGGATCCAGGTAATATATCCACGCAGGCTCGAAGTGCGGCTTGATTCGTTGCGACGTCGTGCATAGGCGAGCAAGCATGCGGAGCTTCAGCGCAGCGTCAGAAACTACAATTGTTTTAAAGGCAGCCAAAAATCGCTGGCCTTTCTCACGACAAATGATGCCATGCTTGTGACATCCATTTGACTTGCGTTCATTGGCTTATTCGAGCATCTTGAGCTGCATAGTTACTGCGGTCGCCGTGGGGCTGCGCATTTGATATTGTCATCAAGATGCTCGAAGAACAAGATAAAGAAGACTTATCCTTGGTGTGAGCGCGCGCTCAATATGCTGCAGATGGCTATGCTATATGCTATTTACTTGCGTTACGCGAAGTGATGACGACAGGCTTATAAGGCCGGTTTCCTAAAGGGCTTTACTCTTAAATAAAGAAAGAAAGTGCTCAAGCTCATGACATGCACTGTTGTAATGAGGCGTAATTCCTTGCCCCTCTCTCCTCCCTCCCTTTCCTCCCCTTCCCCTTGTGTAGGTGTCAGCGCACTCCGTAGGAAGAAAAAAAACAAACAAACAAACGCTTGAAGTGCTGTGCGAATCCTGAAGTACAGCCTGCTCATACTTGAAGAATTAAAAGAAAACAATGTGGTCATCGATTCGTGAAGAATTGAGCTTCGATAGTGAGGTCATTCAATGATTACTTAGAAAAGTGTTGCAAGGACTCTTTACACAGATACTCCTCAAGTAAAATAGTGTTTTCGTACCCGTGAGCATCTGTCACACGCGCAGAAGTGTTATAGCCATCGGAACAGTAAATTTTTATATCGAAGCTGTTCAATTTCAGCTGGGCTATTCCTGAAGCCAAATTGTAAGCTCTACCTCATCACTGTAAAAGAGTCAACAGAATATTTTTTTTCATCTCGGTTACTTTGCTCCCTCTCTGAATATACATTTTCATTTGTGAGATGTTTCTGACATGGTCGCAATGAAAACCTTCTGGTGTGATTTCATACACGCCTCCATGATGTTGTGCCGAGATGACCTTCAGGACGAGCGTATCCTTTGTATGCGCCTTGAGCACGTCGAAAAGTTTGTTAGGTGCAGCTGGTGATAAATAACAACTTGATACCTTCACATGTTGTGGGTTGCCATTTAGCCGCAATGCGTGTACTTCAGCGTTGAACGTCGTTTCGGAAAAGTTTTAACCATGTCCAAGAAGCTTTCTTTGTTCGCTTTCAATTCATCTTCCTCACGCCCACTGATTTCGGGACACTGTTTTTAAATAAAGTTAGTAAGCAGCCGGTACAATGCATCGTTTTTTTTTTCTTTGCTTATAGCTCTCTATAGAACGGAGGCTTTCTGAGTGAGTTGTCTTTACCTATACTTACAAAGCTTTTTACCACTCAAAGCAACGGCGCTGGTGCTTCTCATACCTCTCTTGGTATTAAACCTTCGGGTTGAGTATCCTTCATTTCTGAAGCCCATCGTAATATTTATGTGTCGACCCTGCAATATTATTTAACAGCTGGCAACATAAACAGAACAGATTCTCGCAGACAGGTAAGAGTGTCAAACGTGACTGCATCTTTTGGCTATAAAGCTTAACCTTCTAAAAGCGTTATTTGGAACTGAGTTGTTCCCATCTTTCTTTACCTCTCATTTCCCATCATTGCAGTGCGGAAAAAGCAGCCTTTCTTATGAAAAGAAGTGCCCAGTGTTGCGATTGAAGTTCTGCATGCCGTTACCCGTGTTTATGTACAGTTTGCCAGAACGAGACGTGCTGAAACATTTCAAAACTTGATTCTAAAAATCATAGTTAGCCAGTGCTTACTGTCATCACTCGACGTCACCGCTACTATTCCGCATTTACGGCCGATTACTGCATGTGTTTATACTTATCGCTTCGTTAGGTATAGCAGCAAATATAGTTCGGCGTGTTGGTCGAGCATAATGACCGCGTAAACGCGCTAAAAACCTTATACAAAATGATGAAAACCTAGTATCGCTGCGTGCTGATAGCGCATATGTGGGGTTGACTTGAACATTAAACTTCTTACACGCACCTATATATACGCATGTGCCATGTGTGCCCCGTCTTTACTTCTTTCTTTTTACAACATTTGTGCGTGTTTAAACGGCTGCTGTGTTCATTGGATTAATTGTTGCAACAAAAGTGAATCAAGGCATTTGCTATATATCATGTCTATCATAAGGTTACGTTGTGATTACTCAAGCAACCGTAACGACCAACGGAAACCAGATTTTTATTGTTAGCTTGCATACTTTTTATACCGTGAAACTAGCTCTGCTATTGTGTGTAAAAGATGATTCCCGTAAGGCTTCAATATTATAGCAGTACGGTTGTTACAATAAAGACACATTTAGGCTTACTGTACCAAAAAGAGTTGTTTATAAACTGTGCATCGCAAAGATTTCGTGGTTGCAAGACCCTGTACTAGCGATCGTGCAATATATGTGAGCTCCATTTGCTTTTTGTGCATGGCGACAAGTGATGCCAGGGCTCGACGTAGAATTTCGCACAATTTCAAGGAACCAACGTCATACCCTGCTGGTCTGGTAAGACTCAGTATGTTGGTATGAGAAGTTTCAATGACTGTCACCGCGCCACGTCAATGTTTAAGTGGCGTCTGCGTCTTCTGCCTCCTGCTCGGTCCTAGAAAACAAAATTTCTGAGGCGATATCTATTGTCCTTCTCGTGAAGCAGACTTTACTGTTCGGTGAGAGCAGTCATAGCTAGAGGATTCGGAGAAGTTGTCGCCGTCGTCGTTATGTTCCTTGAAAACTGGCTTGTGGTTTTCACTGTGGGTTCACGGGAAATAGGGCGATAGGACGCTGGCTCCGAGGCGGGTTTGCCCTTCTTGAGCACGGGGATGACGATGGCTTCGCGCCACTCTTGCGGCACTATCCCCGTGCGCCACACGTCGTTGTAGGCGGCCAAGAGCACTGGGAGCTGGGACTGATCGATGTTGCGAAGCATCTGGTATGTCACGCCGTCAGCGCCTGGCGCTGAGCGCCGTTTGCGCGACGCCAAAGCCAGGCGCAACTCCCCGAGAGTGAAATCCTCAGTGCATAAAGCACGTACTTGATTGCGCATGCTGGTGGTGAGGAAAAAGCGGCGAGGTTTGTACCACTCTCGGCGATGGTGCAGCGGGAGTTGGGGAACCTCGGGCAAGCTTTCAGGAGCGCTGAGGCGGAGGGTGTCAGCCAGTAGCTCGGCCAGTTGCTGGTAAGTGATACAATGTGCAACAGCAATGGCGAGAGCTGGGAAACGTAACTCAACGGGGCAGAGGACGGCACTGAATATCCTCCACGCACGCGCGGAGCGTCGCGGGTCGTCCAGCGTGACGCATAGACTGCCCCAGGAGCGGTCGCGTCTTTGCCGTGCGTGTCGGCGACACACGGCGTCAAGGCGATTATACAGTGTCCAGTGCTCCTTGCGGTCAGTTTTAGTCGCACGGCGCTGGAGCCTCCGGCGAGCCGCGCGTAAATTAAGAAGTTTTATGTCCGGAGCTGGTGTTCCCACTGGCACTGTGCACTTGCGCGAGGCCGCTTCGACGCAGCGGGCGACGTGCGAGAAGTAGGCGACACCGGAAGGTGGGGAGGCAGCCGAAAGTTGCCGAAAACGTGGCCAGTCAGTGACAGTGTATGTGCGCGTGCCCGCGCGGCGCCGATCAAGTGGCTCTAGGTGGAGGGGGTAATGATCTGAGCCCTACGTGTCTGCCTCCCTCTTCCATTCGTACCGGCAATGGTCACTCACAAGTGAGAGGTCTATGGCACTGCTTTTTACGCCGCGACGGACGAAAGTCGGACAGCCCGTATTTATAATAAGCAGGCCTGTCGCAGCAATGGCATCCAACAGGTCTCTGCCTCTGCAGTCTATGTGGTCACTCCCCCAAGCCGTATGGTGCGAGTTGAAGTCTCCACAGATCAGACAGTCACCTTGTAGGCGTCGCACCAAACGGGTCACAAATGTCGTGTCCCACCTGTGGACAGGATGGACATAAACACACGCCACTGCCGTGTCGCACTGCCCGAGGCGCACTTTAACCGCCACACATTCAACCTCACTGCACAAGGTGTCGGAAACATCAACAGTGCAATGTGAGAGTCCATTGCGCACGTAGATGGAGGCGCAAGTACGCACATTTGCCTTGTGTATCAGGCATTCATCACGAGAAAAACATTCGTAGAGGAACGAGAAAACACAAAACTGCGATCTGGCTTGTCAGCTCTTTGGTGCCCTAATGGTACTTTTGTTTTTGTGACATGAAGTTTTAACGGCTACACCGAACTCGTGAGCGCTTGCCTATCAATTAAGCATTTTAGAAAACAGACCGTAAATGCTCGAACTTTATCAGTAAAAAAAATGACATACCCTGTTCAGAGGGATTAGTTGACGCAGATACTTAAGTGCCAAGTAGAATCTTCATGCGTAACTCATTATTATGATATCATTCTTTCTGTTTAATTATTACATATATGTTAAGTGTTGAAACAAAAAGAAATCAAGTAGTATTAGGAGTGTCTGCTGCAGTACGTGATACACAACACGAGTGTCCCTGTTCACCGCTGTTACCAGTGTCCTTACAATGGAACAGTAAGTGACACATCTGCTTCATTTTGAAGCGTCCGGCGTTCATTCGCGCACAAAGTGAACCCTCGTGACCCACTCTGAGCGAGCGATGACTCTTGTGACGTCTTCATGATGTCACATGTAGATGAGCGAAATTCGTGGCGTCATCACGACGTCATCGTGGCACCGCACGATGAGGTCACGTGATAACTTCTACAACTCAAATCATCGATTGATGAAATGTTGACCGATGCCGGAGGTAGTGCAACGCCAAGTGACGTGCCGAGTAGATCACTGGCCTAATCATCATCATCCGCCTGACTACGCCCATTGCAAGGCAAAAGCCTTTCTCATGATCCGCCAATCAAGCCAGTATCGCACTTCGTTCTGCCACGTTATACATGAGATAGGCCTAATAGTAGGCATAAGAACACCCTAGAGAAAAAAAAATTGCCCGCAGCTTCCCTCGGGGGAACACTGAGGAGGATGCGGACCATATAATTGGTTAACGGGGTGTTAAAGTGCGACTTACTTGGATCGATGGCTAAATTGGTTAACGTGGTTGTGAAATGGGGTGTTAAATTGCGACTTACTTGGGTCGATGGCTAAATTGGTTAACGTGGTTGTAGGAGGGGGTGTTAAATGAGTGAACACGTACACACGTATGCGAAAGGGCGGCGCTGGTCGAAGGGACGTCGATCATTGTGTTTGTGGATTCGTTGGAATTCATTTCACCGCGACCTTGGACGTCGACGCGCCGTACAAACCAACCGACGAGCGGCAACTGAGCGAGCGAGCGCCGACCTTGAGTATATATACAGCTCGACGGCGCATGCACTGTCAGCTGTTGAATGTTCTCGAAGCGCGACGCCACATGCGCGTCCACTGGAGAATCAGGAGAATTGTAGATGTCGAACGCGGTGTGTAGAGGAGGAAGGGTGCACAGATGGCGGAGGAGTGAAGCGCGCGCGGTGTGTAGAGGAGGAAGGGATGCACAGATGGTGGAAGAGTGGGCGACGGCGCGACGGCGCATGCGCGCGCGTCAGCTGTCGAATGTTCGAGAAGCAGCGCGGACGGCGCACTACAAGGCGCGAGTATAAGATGCTCCGCATCTAAAATATAGCGCTAGTGTTTATGGGAGCTGCAACGCATGGTATTTTAGCCAGCATGGTAAGGACGGTATAGGGTGGATATCATAACGACGCGTATATATAGTACATGGATTTGTCTATTCTTCGTTGTTTCGGCTTCCCGCGTGGCCTGCTGCCACTTCATCTACAAAACGAAGTGCAGTATATATTCAGCAATTCCACTTCACCACCTCAACCTTCATGAGGCTAAACAATTGAAATCGCATCGTTAAGTTCACAACGATCCATTATTATAAAAATAATTGACAAATGTCAAAGCACAATGTTAATGTCCCAAGTGTGTTAGAAGCCGCAAGCAAGAAGGTCAGAGAATTCCGCTGAGCTATCCATCATTCCCGCGGTGGTTGAATGGTCGCAGCGCCAGAGTTCCGATCGCGTAATATTGTACGGAACCTTATGCAAAAGCTTTCGTAGAGTGGTACGCTTTTCGTACGTGTTTTGATACGTCAGACATGTCTGTACAGGCGTTGCGTTGGCGTGGCCTTGAATGGCAAGTGCGGGTCGACCATGCATTGTGAGTATGCTTGGGGAGCAGCTCGCTTATTAAGAATGCCGACGTGAGCAGAGGCAGTAGTTCAACCGTCAGGCTGGTCGCCCAGCTCCACTGAGTGGAATGGCTTCAGCTGTGTAGCATCGTAAGCTTTAGGGAAACTTCAACACCAATATAGGTGTCAGCAAAATGTGATAACAAATATCTTTGAAAATGATACCGTGTGAAGGTTAGGTGGACTTACGCAGCTATATTGTTTAAGAAAGAAAGTTCAAAATAAATTTGCAGCTCCTCCCGCAGTTAGTCCGATTGTTGCGGCTTTGAGCTTATGCAAATCGATCATTGAATATAATGTTTGTATTGCGCGTATAACTTGCAGTGGTGTTTGCAGAGGCCGGGTGGGCCAAAACTTTTGGAGGCTTCGTATGAGCTGCGCTCGATAATAGTGGCTGTTGTCATGAGACAAGATGATCCACGTCGCATCAGTGTTGTGATCGTGACACACGTTGAAGCTAGAGGCAACGCGATGCGCTTGCTGAAGGCTGTTTGCAGCATTTATCATGCTGTAGCGCTGTGACAGTGGTTACTCGCCTTCAGATATTTAGATTTGTCCGTGTTTCTCTGGAAGCGCGAGCTACCGACCATCTAAACTGGTGATATCGGCTTCGTGAGATTTACAGGCGTCACGTCGGTGTCGTCACATTTGTCTTGTCTGTCGACTTATATACTGAGAACCCTTCATAGCTCCAAGGAACTGGTGAATGACCTTTTGAACGTGTTCGGTCAAGGTTAACGTCACAGCTATCCGTAGCACGAAAAGGGGTGCATAGTAAATAATTATTTGAGGTACTTCAAGAGTCCCCTATGACAATTATATAAAAGTGGAGAGTGGGAGAGAATCGCATAAATAAAACGCATTGTTCACGGACAAAAGATCATTGCAGCTTGGTAATACAACTTTATATGGCACAGCAAGTCACAAAACGTTGTACGTAAATCCTACGAAACTAAATAACGATAATGATTGATATGTGGGGTTTAACGTCCCGAAACCACCATATGATTATGAGAGACGCCGTAGTGGAGGGCTCCGGAAATTTCGACCACCTGGGGTTCTTTAACGTGCACCCAAATCTGAGCACACGGGCCTATGGCATTTCCGCCTCCATCGGAAATGCAGCCGCCGCAGCCGGGATTCGATCCCGCATCCTGCGGGTCGGCAGCCGAGTACCTTAGCCACTAGACCACCGCGGCGGGGCAACGAAAGTAAATAATGGATGCGAATGAGTGCTCTGAGAGAGGAAGCTTGTTACCTAAAGTCAGAAGCACAGGCGTGCACCCGCATGGTTCTCCATTAGGGGAAAGGCAAAGTTTCATCAAAACGAGGCATAGCGCTAGCAGACATGGACGAGGATGAGACGTACAAGCCCTCGTTTAGTCGCATCGTCTCCCCTGCCCCTGTTGGCCGATTACAAAGGACAACGTGCCTCACAATGCGTGGAAAGAAGCGAAAATCAAGAAATTACGTGCTCCTCACAATGGCCTGCGTTAGGTCTTTCCTGAAGTAAAGACGGGAAGTAAACAGTTCTCGAAATGAAAAATTGGGGGCCTTTGGCCGCCATTATCAACAGAAAGCTGCCTGCGTACTCAAAACTATACGTAACGTACGGAGGATGCTTTGCGCCCCCTCTTAGATATTCGCTTGCTGGATTCCGTGCCGACCACTTGTGCCCTCGCGATCTCCGACGACAGCGCAGCTCTGGCCGACTGGATTAGCCCTACGCCATCTCCTGTCGCCGACAAGAGCTCTCACAAGTGGTGCCCCGTCCTCGGACTCCTGTGACCGTGTTTCATCTTTCCTATCTTCTCTTCACTTCCGTCGTCGCTCACTGTCCCTGCGCACCCCCCCCTCTCTCTCTCTCTGTATATATATATATATATATATATATATATATATATATATATATATATATATATATATATATATATATATATATATATATATATATATATATATATATATATATATATATATATATATATATATATACCTTTAATCCTATCCTTTTAATCCCTCCTTACCCCCATCTTTTGTGAGCTACTGTTGAGGTGTCGCACCAGATGTAGACAGTTACAGGGCTCATTTTTCTCTTCTTTTCCCCTTTATAACCACAATCTCACCCCCTCTTTGGTAATTAGGCGAAACGGGGACGACCCCCCTGTACACCCCTGACACCCTTATGCACACGTCCATAGTCATGGAATTCCACATTGGTATACTATTGTGTTGAAAGATAAAACAAAGAACACTGCTTTATTGTGGAAATTCTGAAGACGAAGTTAAAGGCGAATTCTTGTACTTTACCATCAAGGCGTAGATAACTTCGTAGGCACGATCGTCGGAACTTTATGCATGAGACGGCGGTAAAACATGGTACCAGAAAGATATGCGTTGCTGTGATGTGTACAGTGTGTGCGAGAAAAAAATTCACCCATCGAAAACTTCATGTGCGTTGCGAGCGGTGGCATGTTGAGCGATTCTTTCAAGGGCACTTCGAAACACTTTTAAATCGCGAGTAGGATGACAAGGCGAATTGCACTGATTTTTTTTTATGAACGGAACCAAGTGATTTGGTAATGGCAGTTTGTAGGGAATGTGAAATAATTAATGCATATTCCAGGAAAGAACGCACAAGTAAATTGTATGTTGAAACCTGTTGCGCGCCCTGTGCGCCAAATCAATCTTCTTTTTCACTTTAGATATGATATATTCTGTGTAGTCAGTCCACATTAAACTAGAACCATAAAGATGCTGAGGTATCCAACCAATGTATGCCACTATGATGCGTACTATTTTGAGACCTTAAGACAGAAGTGGACATTAAGTGTGTGGTCTTTTCTATAATAATTTGCAGTGATGACGTTCCTAAAGCTATTTCTTTGTATATAATGAAATTTTGGTTAAAACGGGAACTGTTGAATAATACTTATTTCTATGCCATTATTAAATGTTAAAAATAAAATATAATATGTTATTGAACCTCAATGAGCCCCCAAGTTGACTAGAGTTCGACAGTACATACTATAATTTCATTTAAGCACCTGCAAAATATATTTTTACTATATTGTTCGAGAAATCGTAGTGTTTTACTGTAAAAATTGAGAATACATATTGTTAGTTAGTCATGAGAAGGAGTGTATGCATGAATATCAAGGGCTAAAATGAATCATCTAAGCCTTACATTATTTTCGACGGTAGTTCCAATGCCATGGCGTTATGTTGACATGTGTTGACTAAACAACCTCACTTCATTGCACTCGTCCAATCGCATGAAGGCTGCGCTCCCACGAAGATACCAAGGTGTGCGGACGTGGTATTAGGTCTTCATGCCTTAGAGATACATACTGAACTTATGTACACCTAACTGTGTAACGCGCATGTAGACTGGAAGGCACGAAGGGAGGATGTGTAGCTTTCACTGACAATTTTTCCATCGAACAGGCAGGACATTTTTAGCCATGCTTGCGGAGACAGATCCATTCAAAGGCCCTCTGGCCAGGGGCCAATTCAGACATTCTTGGCACAGTGGTATTCGTAAGGCGCTGTTTGGGGAGCGCGTTTTATCGAAGTTGAAGTTTTCAGTTATGTTCACCATCAGATCACAGAAACAAACTGGCCTGTCGTGGTATACCATGGCGCAAGGAGGCGTGAACTGCTGTCAACGCAGACACAGACTGCCTTTTTTTTTTTGCATCAGCCAATGTGAAAACACGTTCCATGCCTTATTTCGTGTGCTGGCGCTGAGACGGCGCGCCATGCTCATTTCACGAACATTACATTCTTTTCTTTCGGCGTTTTCTATATTATTTCGCCACGCCCTTCCATTGAAAATATTTGGCATTACGAAATGGATGATATACCGGTCGGACGGGAAGTACGTGACATTCAACAAAAGCGAATGAGTCGTCTTAGCCGAAAGCTTAGAGAGCAAGTGTGTGTGTGTTTTTTTTTAATTTGCGAATAGCTTTAAACGCCGCTTTTTTAGTATTATTAAATGCCTTTAATGAGAGGTTGGAACCTATATATGACTCCGGATACTCCTTTTCTCTCACATAATATTCTCCGTCAGGAAGTTGGCAATAACGTTAAAGTATTGCAAAATCCAGGCTCGAAAAATGTACATTTGCAAAAGCAATGTTCTCCCGTCATGAACAATGTCCACGGATCAGCAACCATGTTCTCACACAAGAAACACAAGAAACGTTTGGAATTTACGCACCACTTCTTTTCTGACCATTTCAAAATCGTTCGAATTGTTTTTGCAGCAACCGCGATTCCTGGTATTTATGGCAAGCACTATTTGGTCAAACTTATTTTCAGTGGGTTCGCTTCACTGACATGAAAGGGCGCTTGCTGCGTCATGTACATCAACTTCATCATGAAAGGTCTGAGGTATAATGCCACAATGTTTTCCATGAGGCACCTGTATTTCGTCACAAATACACCATTAAACAATCCTATATACCAACCAATACCGAGAAAAAACTACCGAGGACCCCTCCGCAAATGCACATAAGCGTAATACTATAGGCCGTCACAAAGGGCATAGTTCTGACATGCACTCTGCACTTGTAACGCGGAATCTCGGGAGTATTAAACGCCTTCCAGCTTACAGGAAAATGTAAAAAGAAATAGTACTCATGTCTGCCCTGCTCTTTAGTGTTCATATGCTCAAAAACAAGTCTCGATTTGGGCACAGCTGGAAGTAAAACGTCGAAGTTGCCGTTAAAGTGTACCTGCATGGGCCACGAATGAAGTAGAAAAGGTACGTTAAAAAATGTATAAAATGTATAGGTACAAAATTACGACTTTCTCCAACGTTGCGCTGGTTACAAGTGCAAGCTCAATTGCTCTTGATTAAGTTTTTGTGCACATAAAGGCGACGTTCGGTAAGCATATATCGTGCAAAACGCACATACGCCAAACGCGCACAAAATTTAATCTCCCGACCTTAGCCGCTTTTGCGTGTTCGTTCCGCGGAATAAATAATAAGACTAGGAGTGTGGGAACTGTGCGTTTTCGATGTGAATCTACTTCAAGGCGGATAGTGATGGCACCGAATTGAATACTATTCGAATATTCTGGAATAGTAAGGCAACGCTTTCGATATAGCTTTAAAATTTCATAACATTTTGCTTGCAGCATATATTGACATACTTTAACAAAGAAATATTACAATTATGTTTAAGCGTCCAAAACTAGTGTAGGTATGTAAATTGAGATAAACTTATATGCGTCAGAGACTGCAGCATTCGAAATATTTTGTGACTGTACATCGAAATTCAGAGTATACACAACGTATGCAAGGTTGCACTTTGTCACCAGACATTAAATAATACTCGCGTACATGAATTAAGCAATCTTGAACCAAACATTGCACACGCAGCTAACCATTCAATAAAACATACCAGTTTTCTCATCAGGGACATTAGGACCAAGAGTAGGTAAATATCAATAACATATACTACGCCTGCAAAAAAAACATCCTTGTAACACTTGCATCTGTTGCTAGTCAGGTAAACGTTTACGAAAATCGCAAGCGTTTCGCACTTCACCTCTTATCCCTCCTTCGCAGAGGTGACGCGCCGGGGCACCACGCCACATGTTTCTGTACCAGCGAATGTCACACAGAGTGTGGCCGTGCTCGTGCCACCAGCGCCCCCGGCTGGAGCAGCTTGTACTGCTCCACCACCTGACAAACAGGGTCGGCAGACCCACGTGTCTGCTGAAACTCGGACCACTGCAAGTGCAGTTAGGTCCGAAAGTTCCGTGACCATGCCTGCCGAGCAGGCACCATGCGCCACCTCACAAGAGGTGATGGATACAAGTCCCACTCCTTCGGCGCTTGAGACGCCGAAGGAGAGACGCAGCTCTTTGGAGCGCACAAAAAAAAAAAGACTACGCATTACAGGACCTCATAAAAACCTTGTACTCTAAGGCAACACTTTTTGTACACACAGCACTACACAGCCTAAAAATGACACAAATATTACAGTGGAACATCAGAGGACTGCAAAAACCTCGACGATATTCAAGAACTTTGACACAAAGGTACACCATAAGTGCTGTGTGTACAAAAGATACACTTGAAACCGAAACACACAAACTTTCTACGCCATTACGTTACGTTTCGAAAAGATCGGAACGATGCAGTCGCGTCATCTGGTGGTATTGCCATTGTTGTGGATCCAGGAACTGCCTGTACACATTCACCACTTCAGACATCTCTTCAGGCAGTAGCCATCCGAGTCGTTATCTTGAACAAAGTGGTCACAATTCACTCTATTTATATACCTCCTCAACACCAACATGGTAAACAATAATTCCAAACAATAATTGATGAACTTCCAGAACCGAATCTTATTCTCGGAGATTTTAACGCACATAGCAGTCTGTGGAGTGACTCGCGCTGCGATGCACGTGGTTGTCTGATTGAACAGTTCCTTTTCTCTTCTGGCGCATGCCTGCGCAATAGGAAAGAGGCAACATATTAGAGCCTCGCTAACAATACCTACTCTTCAATCGACCTAAGCATTGTATCTTCATCGCTCCTTCCCCTACTCCCCTGGAATGTCATCAATAATCTTTTTGGAAGTGACCAGTATCCTGTAGTTCTGAGCAGTACAAAATGAATGCCCTCCACAGGTTCCCAAATGACTCATAGAAAAAGCCGATTGGGACCAGCTTTACAAGACTGCTAGCTTAAGTTGGACATACATAAGCGGATGTAGCTTAGATGCAGCTGTAGAATACTTTACTGTTTTTCTTATTTAAGCTGCAGCTAATTGCATTTCGCAAACATCTGGACTGGCCGGAAAACGATGCGTCTACTGATGGAACAGTGAGTGCCGCAATGCTCGAAAACAACAACACAGGGCATGAAGGCTGCTTCGAGACTCACCAACCGCTTAAAATCTTGTCAATTTTAAAAACATCAAGTCCCAAGGCAGGATAACGCGTCGATAGGCCAGGGGGGAGAGCTTTAAAATGTTTTTATTTGGAATTGACTCATATACACTTGAAGCAAGAGTCTGGAGCATAGTCGGTAGGGTAGTAGGGCGAGAACCACATCCTCTTCCTCTAGTAAGCACACAAGTCAATGGTTTGGAAGACCAAGCGAGCTCCCAAGGTGCACTCTTCGAACAGATCTCCAGCTCATCCCATTACAGTGCACCGTTCCAAAGGTACAAAACAAGAATAAAAAAACAGAAAAGTGAACGCAAATTCTCAAGCAACAAGCCATACAATGAACCTTTCGCCTAACCTGAGTTACAAGCATCGTTGAACTGGTGTAACAGAACCACCCCAGGCGCCGACCGTATGTTATACGAACTGATGCTCAAACGTCTACCTCCTGAAACCCAAAAAGCTTTCCTTTCTTTGTATAATACCATTTGGTTTTCCGGCGAAATACCTTCCATCGGGAAAGAAGCAGTCACTATTCTTATTCTTAAACAGGGCAAGGACCCATTTTCAGCATTAAGTTACAGGCCCAAAGCATTGACGAGTTACATTTGCAAGGTCTTTGAGAAAATGGTAAACAGCGCCTGATGCACTTCCTTTAAACTAACGGCCTACCTCACCCATGTCAGTGTGGGTTTCGAGAGGCTCGGTCCACCACTCACTACCTTGTCCGTATCGAGGCACAAATTCGCGACGCTTTTGTTCATAAGCAATATTTTCTTTCTGTGTTCCTCAATATGAAGAAGGCCTATGACACTACGTGGCGCTTTGGCATACTCCGAGACCTGTCACATTTAGATGTGCGGGGCAGAATGTTCGCAGTAATCAGTCGAAAGCTACCTGTCTAACCGGACATTCCGTGTCCCAATTGGCACTGTCTTATCTTGAATACTTGTTCAAGAAACAGGAGTGCCACAAGGAGGTGTTTTGGGTTGCACACATTTATTAGTAAAAATGAATTTGTTGCACCTGTCTCTCCCACGCAATATTTTTTACTGCACATATGTCGATGATGTACAGATCGGCTTCAAATCGTGCAACCTTTCAATATGCGAAGCGAACGTCAGGTTCAACTATGTTTGAACAAGGTTTCCTATTCGGCAGATGAGAACGGCTTTAAACTCAAAGCGCAAAAGAACACATGCGTCTTGTTCTGCCAAAGGAGGGGCCTCCATCCCGACCCTTGCATTAACTTGCATGGTCAACTGTCTGTCAAGATAGAGAATTAGTTCCTGGACCTAATATTAGACACAAAGCTAACCTTCATTACCCCTCCCCCCCCACCGTCATGTATTTAAAAGACAGGTGCTTAAAAACCGTTATATTTTGAAAGTGTTGTCACGCACTACGTGGGGCAGTGACAGGAAATGTCTGATGAATTTGTATAAAAGCCTCGTACGCACGCTCCTAGATTACGGTGCCATAATCTATCAGTCTGTGACACCATCAGCCTTAAATATTCTCGACCCTCTCCACCATCTAGGCATTCGCCTCTCTACGGGTGCTTTTCGAACTAGCCCCGTAGAGATCTCTCTACGTAGAATTAAATCGATGGTCGCTCCATCCGCAGAGATGTTACATGTCTTTTACATACTATCTCAAGGTTAACGCACACGAGGAACATCCAACTCACTCCACAATTAATGGCCTGTCGAATTCTATCTTGTTCAATAACCGTCCTTCGCTGAGACAGCCCTACTCACTTTGTGTCAGGAGGCTCGCTGAGGAACCAGCTGTGCCACTTGTAGAACACCGTTTGGTGGCTCTATCCGCCACCGTGGAAGTGGCAAGTTATAGACTGCGATCTATCTTTTGTGGAAGTCACTAAACACACACCTACTGCATATATTCGCACGCACTTCCTCGAACTCCAACACAAGTACACTTGCCCAGACAGATGCTTCAAAGTCTCACACTGGTGTGTCATATGCAGCTGTTTGCCCATCCTTCTTTAACTTCGATATTCTGCACTCCGAAACAAGCATATTCACCACATATACACAGATTCACTGAGCGTAATAACGGCTTTGAAAACTCTGCGAAAACATGAAAATCCTGTCCTTGTGTCACTGTACTTTCCGTTATACAAGATCTATGCTCTCAAACGACATATTGTGTGCTGGGTGCCAGGGCACCACGAGATCGCTGGAAACGTGTTGGCGGATCGGTTAGCCGTCTCTGCTCAAGACGACGCTGCCGCCAATACATCGGCAGCTGGCCCTGCACTTGACCTGAAAGCTTTCCTACGACGGGAACTCAGGGCGTGCAGGAAGCGCCTATGGGATAGGCAGACAGACAACAAACTGCATGTTGTCAAACCAAGAATTGGAAATTGTCCAACGGCATCCAGATCACGCTGCACGCAAGTCACACTTACAATACTACAGATAGGACACACACACTCGACACATTCATACCTTTTGTCTGGTGGTGATGCACCATTGGGTGCATCACCACTCACGATTTTGCACATCCTCGTACAGTGCAGTGATTTAGATGCCCTCAGAAAAAGAAGCACTTTTTACTGCCCTACCAACCACATTAACCCTTGCACCCATCAATGTTCATCGGTAGAGAACTCAGTTTCACACATAAATCTTTGCTGGCATTTTTAACAGACGTACGTACTTTTAACAACATATACCCAGGCGCTCCATAGCACGACCTCTGAAGACAGGTCACTGCCACAGTGGCTACATCTCCATCATTGTTTTACTATATCACGACGTTTCGCAATTCACTCTCACTGCACATTATTCACGTCAATTACATAGTTTTAAGGCTTCTATGTTTTTACTCGCGTTAGCGCGAAGAATTTTAAGGCCCTTCCTTTTACAGCCACCTATTACAATCAATGCTCGCATCACTTGTCCATGGACTTGGTGCTGTTTGGTCATCAAGTGGCCCTTGCACCACAAACACATCATCATCATCATCATCATCATCATCATCATCATCATCATCATCATCATCATCATCATCATCATCATCACCACCACCACCACCACCACCAGCATCATCATCATCATCATTATCATCATCCCATCACCGCATTTAGTTTTTGCTTTATAGTTCAGAGAACGGGACCTCAATATTTAGTTGTTTCTCAGTTGTTCTTGAGTGATATTTAACATGCATGATCAAGTCCCACATCACCACTGATAATAAATAACGATGAATTATTAACGAAGACGACGACAAGTATTTGGTTAGAGGCTGCAGTGGCTACTGCTACTGCGTATTTCATTTTGTTCGTGGATATACGCATACGTAAATGTTAGCCTTTACTATGACAGTAGCTTTGTTTATTAGCTTGACGAGCTCTAACCTTTCAATCAAAGGGCGCCAAATAAAAGCGCAAGAGCCTCCACACGTACATGGTTTGTTGCTATCGTAAAGACAGCATCAAAGTGTGCTTGCAAGAATTGGGACTACATATCATGAGAGAGCAGTGACGTAAGCTGAAATAATTTAACTTCTCCTGCATGGGTTCAATCCAAAGTTTTGAGTTTTCTTTTCTTTTATGCATTTCAGTGACGCCTCAAGGCACTTGGGTAGCACGGGCTAGTGAACTGCCCCCGTTCGTTCACCGTGTTCATCGTCGATGATACTTCATCAGCAAGACAGTACATGATATCTGGGTCCCGACGATGCGGTGCTTCTTGGTTACTGCGGTTGTTTTATTTTTGGGCTCTGATTTACGCTACAGTGCTCAGGCTAATGACACTAAAGAAAATGCAAATTTGCAATTGACGATTCTGCACACCAACGACATCCACTCGCATATAGTCCCGAGCTCTAAACATGGTGGTCTATGCACCACTAATAAGAGTGAGTGCTATGGAGGGGTCGCCAGAATTACGCATAAGGTAAGTGTTTCAAAGCAGGGATTTGTTCCCGGATTTATGAAAATGTACCCAGTACGCACATGTACCTGAGGCCCGTAACAGCCTTTCTACAACCTGGGAAATTACTTCATATTCAGTTTTTTTCTTAATTGCGATCGTAATCGAACAGGAATTCGAGGTACAATTTTGCCATTGCCGTTATGTTCCGTACAAAGACCAAATGTATAACGTCGTTTAGCGCAAAGACACTCACAAACAGACAAGGAGCACAGATTAGCGCCAGTCCCGTGCTCATTTCGCTACATGATTTTATTTCTCCTTCAGAAGTAATGAACCAAATAGTTCAAGAAAATGTTTTGCTGTGATAACACTCCTCGTCTCGTGTCGTGTGTTCTAATATATATATATATATATATATATATATATATATATATATATATGTGTGTGTGTGTGTGTGTGTGTGTGTGTGTGTGTGTGTGTGTGTGTGTGTGTGTGTGTGTGTACCTAAGGGCTAGTTTTTCCGTGTTTTGACACAATATAACGGATGATTCCACGAGAGATCGACACGGGTCCAAAAGTTGATACTTTAGATTTCATTGAGTATTTTATATTTCGTGCACCCCTCACCAGGTATCCCGAAAGTCAACTTCGTTTTATGATCAACGGCATAACTTACGAGAAAAAAAAAATATCAAACTTCACCAACACGAAGGCACCAATTTCGTCACTTGTCATTTTCGAAAATAGCAGATGCTATAAAAAGACAAATATTTTTGTTTCAAGGAAGATATTTTTTACCTGAAATGCATGTCTAATGAAGAACGAATTCACACGGTTTCAAGTTTGTAGACCTTAAGAAAACAGCTTTTAAAAATGTTTAATTTTGCGACAATTTAAAATAAGTTACGTATTCCCCATTTTTTTCTCCAAAAGTAATGCAAGCGGCGTTTTAAAACTTCACACGTTTTAAGGATATAGTGTGTTCATTAGGTACATAGATTATTGCTGCCATAGGGCAAATGTAAATTTTTATATATTGCCTCAAGGTTCTCATAATGGCGAAAGTGTACTCCACTGAAATTTGAATAATAAAAAAACCCCATCTTCGATTTTTCTTCAAATCTCGTAAATAGACAACCGAAAACCATCATACATGATGATATGTGGGGTTTAACGTCCCAAAACAACCATACGATTATGAGAGACGCCGTAGTGGAGGGCTCCGGAAATTTCGACCACCTGGAGTTCTTTAACGTGCACCCAAATCTGAGCACACGAGCCTACAACATTTCCGCCTCCATCGAAAATGCAGCCGCCGCAGCCGGGATTTAAACCTGCGACCTGCGGGTCAGTAGCCGAGTACCTTAGCCAATAGACCACCGCGGCGGGGCGAGAAACATCATACAGTAATATACAAAAACATGTTGCATTATTTTGTTTTTAGCACAATATTCGTGGTACAAATGAGAGCTTTTCGAGAATGCGCTGATAACTTAGAAGTGTGGCAGCTTGGGCTATTTGGTATGACATGACGATAGTTATAGCCTTCTTGTCTCTGTGTCGTCGCTTTGTTCTCGCGCTATAACTATCGTCATGCGCTGATAAGTTGAGAAATCTAGAAATCGGAACGGAAAAGCGGCAATGAGCTTCAAACGCGAGTAGACGTGACCGCATTTGGTGAAGAAAGGCTGTTTTAGCAGATAGGAGTAACTATATTGAACACGATATTCTACAGTATCCGTGAAATGCCACCGTAACGTGTGTAACCGCCACTTTCAACCATCAGATCTAAAATGCAGTGTGTGTGCCCAGTGGTTCAAGAACTTCAAGCAAGCCTATGAAGCGTGTTCTTCGTATCAAGAGCGCATGCGTTTGTTGACACTGTTGCCGAGCGATATAGAGCGCCGAAAACTCCAAGCGCTTATACCAAACTTGTCAGCTTACATGATATACAGATCCCGACGCTGGCGCGCAAAACACGGGATATGGTTAGCACCAAATGCGGTAAACAGGACACGCTGAACCGAATGGACGTCCAGGCAGCTATGGCTTACTACTCCAAAGATGAGTATAGCTGCTCTCGGCAGAGTCCCAACAAAAAAGATGTAGTATCTGTTATCATTGACGGAAAAAAGGAGCTTGTTTCGAAAAGGTTCATGACCCGTTCGGTGCGAGAGGCTTACCGTCTCTTTAGAGAAGCTAATCCGAACACGTCTCTTGGGCTCTCAAAGTTTTATTCACTGAGGCCGAAGTGGGTTCTTCTTGCAATACACCAAGAAGTGTGCCTTTGTATATACTGTGCTAATGCCACGGAGTGTGTTTCTGCCCTACAAGACGTCACCGATGGTGCCTACACGGCGGACTTCTTGAAAGAACTATGTCTTTGCAGCTCCCCTAAAAGTGAATGTTTTTTAGGCCATTGTGACTATTGTGCTAAGAAGGACGCTCTGATAGCCACATGTTTAGGAATCCCTGAAGATATTGAGGTAGCCTATGCAGTATGGGAAAATGGCGATCTAGTAAAAAAAAAACAGCCTAGGCAAGTGCTTTTCTGCGAGAGCTACGTCTATGGTTCGTGAAGTGGATTACCCATGATTACATTAGATGCATTCAAGAATCAGCAATACGCCAGGTGAAATAGAACAAAGAAAAGGAATCTTGCATTTTTCACTTTGATTTCGCCGAAAATTGGACAGCCATTTTACCGAATGAGGTACTGTCGTATCACTGGCACAAAAGACAGGTGTCTATATTCACGTGTGTCGTCACAAGGAAGCAATCAATTCAAAGTTTTGCCGTCATCCGTGATGACACATGCCATGATGCTGCACATGCCTGTTTTGCTCTACAAATAATCCACAACTATATGAAGGAACAACTTAAGCCTGACACGCATGTTACTTATGTTTCTGATGGTGCATGCAGTCACTTCAAAAACAAGTACCAGTTGTTCGAGTTATGTCAGAAAGATCATATATCAACAAAGTGGATTTTTTCGGCCACAGGACATGGCAAGAACTCTTGTGATGGCGTTCTACTGAAGTATCAGGCTACGCTCTACAACCTCAGAGCGGCAAGCTCAGCTGTGATTATGTCAGCATCCCAATTGGTGGCGCAAATGAGCGCGAAGCTCAAGAATGTCAAGCTGCTGTGCGCAAATGCAGACGAGCTAGAAACATTCCGTCAGTTTAAGAAGAGTGAGTGGAAATCGTTGTCACGTGTTCCAGGCATACGTTCTTGGCATGTTTGGCTAAGCACATCTGAGGGCACTGATCGTGGTCGTGTTTTGTTAGCGTCACGTACTGCTAAATGTGATCTGCAAAAGATGCAGCCATTTTGAGCGCATCTCTTGTTTCACGCAGTCACCACCAAAATACCAGTGAGGATACTTCAAGCGCATATGCTTTTTCTAGCGAGACCCAACACTTGCGTTGGAACATTTTCATGTTTGAGTTTATCACCAAATATAGACAGATGTTTTGCAACTGAGTTACACTGTGGAAGATTTCCCCCATTAGAGCTGTGTTATCAGGAGCATAAATATGCCTTCATGGTTACGTATTTGTCACAGTGCTAAAACAGCCTTTCTTCACCAAATGCCGTCACGTTTACTCGCGTTTGAAGCTCATTGCCGCTTTTCCGTTCCGATTTCTAGATTTCTCAACTTATCAGCGTATTCTCGAAAAGCTCTGATTTGTACCACGAATATTGTCGCTAAAAACAAAATAATGCAACATGTTTTTCTATATTACTGTATGATTGTTTTCGGTCGTCTATTTACGAGATTTTAAGAAAAATCGAAGATGGGGTCTTTTTATTATTCAAATTTCAGTGGAGTACACTTTTGCCAATATTGGAACTTTGAGGCAATACATAAAAATTTACATTTGCCCAGCGGCAGCAACCATTTATGTACCTAATGAACACACTATATTCTTAAAACGTGTTAAGTTTGAAAACGCTGCTTGCATTACTTTCGGAGAAAAAAAAAATGGGGAATACGTAACCTATTTTAAACTGTCGCAAAATTAGACATTTTTAAAAGCTATTTTCTTAAAGTCTACAAACTTGAAACCGGGTGAATTCATTCTTAATTAGACATGAATTTCAGGTAAAAAATATCTTCCTTGAAACAAAAATATTTGTCTTTTAATAGCATCTGAAATTTTCGAAAATGACAGGTGACGAAATTGGTGCCTCCGTGTTGGTGAAGTTTGATTATTTTTATCGTAAGTTATGCCGTTAATCATAAAACGAAGTTGACTTTCGGGTTACCTGGTGCGAGGTGCATGAAATATAAAATACTCAATGAAATCTAAAATATCAACTTTTGGACCTGTGTCGATCTCTCGTGGAATCACCCTATTAATAAGATCTAACAGACAATAATGCCAAGGAATGTATAGGGGAAGTTATTAGAACCAATGTAAAGTAAATAAGAAGAAAGAAAAGTGGGTGAAAAAATACCTTGCCGTGAGCAGGAATAGAACCTATGACCTCCGAGTAACGCATTCAATGATCTAGCGTTGAGATAGCACGGTGGCCATTCCCCCAGCCACTTCATTGAGTTTATGTGAATTTAAACGAGCGAATGTCAGTCAGCGCCACCTGTAGCCATGGAGGCGAGTGTGGTACACTCTTTCTATGAGACTGTATGGCGTCACGTAGCCCGTGAACTTATTACGAGCTGGCAGCTGACCAACGGTCCCTTGTATACAACCTAACGGCACCAAGCCTGCCAGTACGAGACCCTCGTTAATGAATAAGGGAAAGAAGTGTATACCCAAAGGGTTCGTTTTCCCGTGTTTTGACACAATATAATGAGATCTAAGAGACAATTATGCCAAGGAATGTATAGGGGAAGTTATTAGAACCAATGTAAAGTAAATATGGATAGGATAGTTAAAATAGTGGAGGAGTATTGCAGAGATCTGTACAGTAGCCGGGATAACCACGACTTTAATACTATAATAACTAGCAGTAACCCAGATGACGCCCCACCAGTAATGATAGAAGAAGTCAGAAAAGCTTTGGAGAGCATGCAAAGAGGCAAAGCTTCTGGTGAGGATCAGGTAACATCAGATCTGCTGAAAGATGGAGGACAGATTGTGTTAGAAAAAACTAGCCACCCTGTTTACGAGGTGTCTCCTGACGGGAAGAGTACCAGAGGCTTGGAAGAACGCTAACATCATCTTAATACATAAGAATGGAGATGACAAGGACTTGAAGAATTGAAGGGCTTGAAGGACTTGAAGAATTACAGGCCGATCAGCTTACCTTACATTGGTTCTAATAACTTCCCCTATACATTCCTTGGCATTATTGTCTGTTATATCTCATTATATTGTGTCAAAAATACGGAAAAACGAGCCATTTGGTATACACTTCTTTCCCTTATTCATCAACGAGGGTCTCGTACTGGCAGACTTGGTGCCGTTAGATTGTATACGAGGGACCATTGGTCATTATATATATGTATATATATATTGTGAGCGCGACAAGCGAATGACTCTTTATTCTCTTTGTAATCATCATCACCTGTACATCTTCTTCATCTAAGAATATCATCACCGGCGTGATTGAGCTCGAGCCTGGCCGAATAAACCGGTTCCTCACAAGTGGTGGACTGTGCTTTTCGTTCCCTCAAGTCCTCTCGCCCGTTCTCGCTGGAGCTCCGCTCGGGTCGTCGCGTACAACCCCCTGCCATGGCGGCCCAAGAAAACCATGGCCCATCCAACGTCGCCGTCCTACTGCAGCCACCGCCCCCCGCTCCGCCCAACAACACTCGCCTGCGTGATCCACCTGTGTTTTCCGGTCTCCGAGGCGATGATGTCGAAGACTGGATCAAGAACTACGACCTCGTCAGCGATTTGAACAGGTGGGACAATCCACACAAGTTGCGCAGCGTCCCATTTTACTTGTCCGATGTTGCGAAAACTTGGTTCTGGAACCACCACCCGGATCTTCCCGACTGGGACACTTTCGAGCAGCAAATTCGTCAGGTATTTGGTGCCCCTGCAGTTCGCACTGAGGCAGCAAAGAAGAAACTCGCTCAACGCACGCAGCTGCCGGGTGAATCTTACACCTCTTATATTGAGGATGTCCTTGCACTGTGCAAGCGCGTTAACACCGGCATGTCTCAAACGACCAAATACGCCACATTATTAAAGGCATTAACACCGTCGCCTTTAACGCCCTCGCCACGCAAAATCCTGCCACCACCCAGGACGTGATAACCATCTGTCAGCGACTTGACGAGCTTCAGTCTCTTCGCCTTTGCTACGATGCCACCGACGTTCCTTTGCCTGCACCCCTCGACTTGCGTGCGCTTATTCGCGACATCGTTCGTGAAGAGCTGCACGGGCGCTGCTCTTCCTGTGCTGTCGAAGTTACTTCACCTCCTGAAAAAGATAGCTTGCGAGACCTGATTAAACAAGAGATCGCCTCCGCATCGCGTGCGACGTGTTCCAACAGTCCCTGCGTGCGCCAGACGCGCACGTACGCCGAAGTTGCCGCGCTCTCTGCCGCACCCACCGTTTCTGTGCCTACAACAGCAGACCATACGCCTGTGGCTTCGTTATCACCGCCAGTGCGTGCACCACCTTACTACGCACCTCAGCGCCCACCTCGCCCAACCTGTTACTACTGCGGCTATCGAGGACATATCGCTCGGTTTTGTCGAAGGCGCCAACAAGACGAGCAACGCGGCTACGCTCCCGAAGAACATCGAAGCTTCCGTCCGACCATGAACTACTTACGGCCACCCCCCCCCCCCCGATCGTCCTATTACCGTTCACCGTCACCTACTTACCATACGGACATGCCTGGGAATTCCCGTACGTCTCGCCGCAGGTCGCCTTCGCCAGGTCGCCGTTCAGTGTCGCCTCTACGGCCCGCCTCCCATTCCACGAACGCCCACGCGGAAAACTCCCCGATGCAGTTTTAGGAGGGGAAACTGCATCCCTTGGACAGCTAACAATTCCTCCAGAGCGGCCATCGAATTTGATAGTAGTGTTTGTAGAAGGTGTACGTGTTGAGGCTCTTGTAGACACTGGCGCTGCCGTTTCGATTATTCGTGCTGATTTTTGTTCCCGCCTTCGAAAAGTCACCACACCTTATGGCGGCCCACCTCTACGTGCGGCGACCAACGCTCTCATTCGTCCACTTGCACAGTGTACCGTTCGTGTCTGCATAGAAGGCATTCGTCATCACATTGTTTTCGCGGTATTTCGTGAGTGCACCCACGCTCTCATTCTTGGGTGGGATTTCTTGTCTTCTGCGTCCGCTTTCATATCATGTGATCAGCGCCTCCTGCATCTAAACGCCACTGACTCTTCTCCGCTTGAACAAGATGGACGCATCCGCCTTGTCACCAAGTCAGATTATGTACTTCGGCCATACATCGAAGAAATTATAAGTGTTAATTGCACCGACATTGTGGATGGCGACGTACTAATTCTCCCTTACGGTCATACCCTACGTAGGGGCATTGTGATCACACCGGGGCTTATTCGCTTCTTCGATGGGTGTACGTACCTAACCGCCATAAATCAAACGCCCGAGTGTGTACTGCTCCCCTGTGGCTCAACAGTATCTTGCGCGGTCGACAGTGAGCCTGTTGCGATTGTTACTCTTCCGAACAACAACCACAACGATGTTCCGAAGTCGCAATCATTGCCATTCAATGCCTCTGCCACACCTGTGTCGGCGACAATAAGCAATGACTTAACACCTGATCAAACTGAAGATTTGCTCGCCCTGTTAAATAGACACCGTTCTCTATTTGACGTGAACTCGCCCGCCCTCAGCATGACTACCACCGCTACTCACAGCATCCAGACTGACGGCTCTCGTATTGTACATCGGCGTCCATATCGCGTGTCTCAGGCAGAACGCAAGATCATCGAGGAAAACGTCTCAGACATGCTACGACGCAACATCATACGTCCTTCCTCGAGTCCCTGGTCATCCCCAGTTGTTCTCGTTCAAAAGAAAGATGGGACAGTGCGTTTCTGCGTCGATTACCGTGCGCTAAACAAAATAACGCGCAAGGATGTTTATCCCCTCCCTCGGATCGACGATGCACTGGATTCATTACAGGGCGCAGAGTATTTTTCCAGCCTCGACCTTAGGTCAGGCTACTGGCAGATACCAATGTCGGAGTCTGATAAAGAGAAGACCGCCTTTTCAACGCCAGATGGGTTGTACGAGTTCAATGTGATGCCTTTTGGACTCTGTAATGCGCCCGCCACCTTCGAACGCATGATAGACGGCGTATTGCGTGGTTTGAAATGGAAAACATGTCTGTGCTATCTCGATGACATAGTAGTGTTTTCATCCACGTTCTCGCAGCATCTACAACGTCTTGACGAAGTCCTCACATGCCTTGCAAAAGCCGGTCTACAGCTTAACACCAAGAAATGTACCTTTGCTAGCAAGACAATCAAGGTTCTCGGCCACCTTGTCAGCAAAGAAGGAATTCGGCCCGACCCCGAGAAGCTTGCCGCTGTCCTCGATTTTCCTCGTCCACTACGTCAGAAGGACCTGCGCAGCTTTCTTGGGTTATCTTCTTACTTCCGGCGCTTCATACGTGGTTTCGCGGAACTTGCGTCTCCGCTCCATCAACTCCTCGCAAAGAACGTCCCCTTCATTTGGTCCGAAGACTGCGAAAGCGCTTTCACGGCATTGAAGCAAGCCCTCACGTCGGATCCGGTACTGTGCCACTTCGATTCCACCGCACCCACCATCCATCACACCGACGCAAGTAGTCATGGTCTCGGTGCGGTACTCTTGCAGCGTGACAAAAACTCACGCGAACGCGTCGTTGCTACGCAAGTCGTGCTCTTACCGCTCCAGAAAAGAACTACACTATCACAGAGCAGGAGTGCCTTGCTGTTGTTTGGGCAGTGCAAAGATTCCGACCATATCTTCACGGCCGTCATTTTACCGTCGTGACCGACCATAACGCCCTATGCTGGCTTTCATCGCTGAAAAACTTATCGGGTCGCCTTGGTCGCTGGGCGCTTCGCTTACAGGAGTATGATTTCGATGTCACCTACAGATCTGGGAAGAAGCATCAAGATGCTGATGCTCTATCGCGCTGTCCTTTGCCCAGCGGAAGCAATTCACCATCGATACTCCAAAACAACAGCACCTCTCCAATCGCAGCGCTAAGTTCATCACCTGCCACCCTATCCGTCCTTGTTTCACAACAACGTGTCGACCCATACTGCCGCACCATTGTTGACCGCTTGACCGGCTCTACTACTCCTCCAAACGCCAGACTCCGTCGACAACTTAAACAATTTAAGCTTGTCGGTGATGCTTTATGTCGCTACGTTTACCACATCGATGGCAACAAGTGGGTACCCGTCATCCCACGTTCTCTGCAACGTGAAGTTCTGGAAGCCTTTCATGATGATCCAACCGCTGCTCATCTAGGCTACCACAAGACTTACGACAAAATACGAAGTCGTTGTTTTTGGCCTGGCCTCTCTTCAGCCGTCGCTAAGTACGTCGCCTCCTGTGTCCATTGCCAACGGCGAAAACGACCGACAACTGCTCCGGCTGGCTTAATGCAACCTCTTCCTTGTCCCGCCTCACCTTTTGAAGTCGTTGGAATCGACTTGTATGGCCCTCTTCCTATATCATCCAATGGGAATCGCTGGATTGTCACGGCAGTCGACCACCTTACCCGCTACGCAGAAACAGCTTCTATACCATCTGGGACTGCCACTGAGATCGCCGATTTCTTTCTTCGCCACATCTTTTTGCGTCATGGAGCTCCACGCATTCTCCTCAGTGATCGTGGCAAAGTCTTCCTATCTTCCATTGTCGAGCAAGTTTTGCGTGCCTCGAACACTGTTCACAAGACCACTTCTAGCTACCACCCGCAGACCAACGGATTGACTGAACGGTTTCATCGGACCCTATCGGACATGATCGCCATGTACATTCACCCCAACCACACGAACTGGGATGCAATTCTACCCTTCGTGACATTCGCCTATAATACGGCTGCTCAACGCACTACCGGCTTTTCTCCATTTTTTCTCGTCCATGGTCGCTCGCCGAGTTTCGCTCTGGATGTCTCTTTCCTTTCGGCCCCTGCACCCTCGACGGCTCCTTTCTCTGAAGAATTCCTATCTCGTCTCGCACACTGCCGTCACCAGGCCCGTGTTAACACCGGCCTCTCTCAAGACACTCGAAAATCTCGCTACGACTCGTCTCGCCGTGTTGTGAGTTTTTCCCCTGGTGACGAAGTTCTTCTATGGACTCCACTACGCGTCCCCGGCCTATGCGACAAATTCATCAGTCGCTTCATTGGGCCATACACGGTGGTCGAACAGACATCTCCTGTCAATTACCGCGTTTCTCCTCTTAGCGCTAGTCCTGATCATCGTTGCCGAGGAACAGAGATAGTGCACGTATCTCGTTTAAAGCCTTATGCGCGACGCATTTCATAATACTGTCAAGCGACCAGGCGGCCGCTTTCACCGCGCGGGGGAATTAGTGTGAGCGCGACAAGCGAATGACTCTTTATTCTCTTTGTAATCATCATCACCTGTACATCTTCTTCATCTAAGAATATCATCACCGGCGTGATTGAGCTCGAGCCTGGCCGAATAAACCGGTTCCTCACAATATATATATATATATATATATATATATATATATATATATATATATATTGTCACGTGATTACAGAACGACCACAACGTCTGTTCACAGGAGCAGCACTGGACGTCAAGCCGAACCGAACGTTAGAGCACGAGCACACCAACCGTCCTCTTCTTCTTTCACCCCATGGCACATACTCGCATTGGCATGGCTAAACCTCGTTCCATGCCTGTGGCAATATATATATATATATATATATATATATATATATATATATATATAATTATATATATATATATATATATATATATATATATATATATATATATATATATATATGTGTGTGTGTGTGTGTGTGGTGTGTGTGAATGCCGGTAGTCGCTTGGGCAGAGTATGCGACCTTTGACCAAACGGGCCCGGTCGCGCACGCTGGCGCAAACGCTAGCTTTACAGAGACCAGCAGACAGCTCATACATTTGTACGTGATGTGCTCGGACCGATCACTTTACGTTAACTATATACACGGCACAAAGGTAGCTTCGCTCATGGCAGTGGCCGTGTTATTTTATGTCAGCGTTCTGAAAGGTTACGCAAGATCGAACCTTGTGTAAAGTAGTTAGCTGCTAGTCTAACTTGGTATAGCATTCCACTTTGTTGCTATTGCGTTTATTGATTCGCCTTTGAGATGAAACTGCGGCAATATTGAATAATGACCCAGCACTGGAGTTTCGAATGTAATCAAGACAACTGTGCAGTTCAATAGGTGAATAGCGATATCATGGCTCACGCAAAGAATTGTGGGTTACGGCGCCCGTCTGCATCGACTTTCGGTTCGAGATTCATGACCACCACATGGCCATTCTTGCCAGTTTCGCTGCTTTCTGCGTGTTCCACCCATCACTATAGAACTGCCATTGTCTCACAAATTATTTCATAATACTTTTGAGAGCTATGCATTTCAGTTAAATTAACAAATGCAGTCACTGTGCGATAGTTCTAATCGTGCGAGTGGTCATTTTTTTTATTCGAGCGGCATCTACCTCTGCAGACATGCTGGATTTTGTTTTGTTTCAAAAAGTGTTACACGCATCTTTTGTCGCATACAATTATTTTCTAGACATCATAGTATCAATAATTATTAGTCAATTTGCTTTCTCCTTGCTTACCCGTAAATATATATTTAGTGCTTTTCTGTTACAAAGACGCGATTCCGGGTTCGATAGAATGAAGGACGATAGTAAACCGTTTCTTACATTTGAAAATGAAATGTACTCGAAGTTTTATGGCTTTTTTACGCCTTTCCATCTTCCTAACGTGAGATCTCGTTGACTCAGAACTCGAACGCTGCGTTTCAATATATCCGAAATTCTCTACACGCAACATACATTACACAGCCTGTCAACATTTACGCGTGCAAGTCTGACATAATCAAGGCGCCATACCATTGCTGCTCATTGTTTCAAAAGATACTTTGATCATTTTACGTCCCACGATACCATTAATAGATGTGGCGGCTGCATTTCCGATGGAGGCGGCAATGTTGTAGGCCCGTGCGCTCAGATTTGGTTGCCCGTTAAAGAACCCCAGGTGGTCGAAATTTCCGGAGTCCTCCACTACGGCGTCTCTCATAATCATATGGTGGTTTTGGGACGTTAAACCCCACATATCAATCTATCAAAATCAATTGAATTAGGGTATTGGCTTGTTAAATCTCAGTCTTACTGTATTCTTGGTACGAGATGTTACATGTTAATCCTTTATTTACAAAGTCACAGATTATAAGGAGCATTCCCGCCTCTCCAAAGCCTTTGTGATGACGCATCACTCTGGTTACCATGCGCATGATTTGTTTAACACACTCTCAGAACTCTTCGATAAACAGTGAAAAATACAAAACCGAGCTGCTAGGTTCATCCCAGGACAATATGGCTGGAATTAAAGCTGTAACGAAGTAAAACGAGGATTGAATGGGGAAGTGCTTTCATACTGATGGGTAAAATTGAGGGTGAAAGTTCTTTTTCATTCACAATAACAAAACTGGAATTAGAAGTGAAAACTATTTAATCAACCGCTTTACATTTTTAAACGTAGTTAGCACTGACTTACAATACGTGAATGCTATCCAGGACAAATATGTCGGCAAACTTTTTCTTTCTTTTTCTTTTTTTGTGATAAAAGCTACTCTGTAGGGGAACCGGTTGTGTGTAGAGCGAATGTGGTGTCTGACTGAAAATTTGTTTATTTCCTCCAGTAACTCCCTGCTATAACACTTTCGGGCGATGTGGGGTAATCAGTTCAGTGAAGATTAAAGAAACATCTTACATTCAGTACCACAACCGCGGAGACCGTCCAGTCGCATGAAGCAACACGGACGAGATTTGGATGGCTACTCTGGCAGTGACTGTGTTTGCGTAGAGGACATATGAAATACAAACGATTGTTTGCCTCGTAATAATGACATTCATAATAACCAACGCTTCAGCTGTTTCGGTTACAGTAGGCGTGCAAAAAACGTCAGAGATGAGTTCTCTTTATGACATCACCGTTTTTTAAGGTGAGCCTCTTAGCAGTTGACGGTCCATGAGGTCAATAAAATGGGACAATATGAGATACCGCTTTTTGTGCCAATATTCAAGCAATTAGAGAGTGTCAGGATAAGAAAGGTTTTAATTGTTATCTGCATGTATGTGGGAGCTCCAAATACACGTGCGCTTGTAATACACCGAGCATGCCTTGTGGTACCACTGTATACGTCACGCCACTGAGTGCAGCTCTAAGCAACAAACCTGCTATTTTAAAGACAATAGTTTTTCTTGGGGACCTTCGACGCATAAATTTTGCTTTGTCTGTCTGTCTGTCTGTCTGTCTGTCTGTCTGTCTGTCTGTCTGTCTGTCTGTCCACTCTTAACGGCACCGGATACTTGAAACGGCCGACCCCATCTGAAGCACCCACCAATGTTGCTCAAGGTTTAGCGTTCATACTCGTGCAATTGTCAGTTAATAAGCAATTATTGCACAATTCTGGGGCGCCATAACAACAAGTATGTAGTCTGCATGTGCATATTTTACTAGAAAAGGCATGCATAAGTAATTTTAAGGACCATAGCGCTTATCACGCTGCGCTGGCCATGCGACGCTTGCACGAAAAGGTGTTTCCTACGCTCTATCAAGACGCGATGGTAGTGGCACCTACCCGCCGCCTTGCGTTCTACACCTTATCACCTCTGAAACGGGTGCGCTCACTCGTCTCAGAGCCACGTGCTTCGTTTTCTAAGAACACTACCAGGTGGCGCTCATGTCTCATGTGTGACGTGCTTGGTGTGCTCGTTCGCCTCCGCTGCACGCTCGAGGCACTCTAACGCAGCGCCTTTAAATTACCGTTCTCCGATTTTCTGACGCAGAACATTAAATAAATTGTTCGCTCTCTGCACACGCAAGACAATTGTCTTTCGACGACATTTCCAGATGACATGGAGATACGGGGCCAATTTTTATCCCCTCACCCGCACGTGCATTTCCCTCGGCCCACCTAACTTCCTGGCTCGCTCTCGAGCATTTGCCTTCTCTGCGAATCCAACCAGTTACCCTTAATGACCATCGGTTATCTTGTCTACGCACTACGTGCCCAGTCCATGTCCGTTTTTTCTTCTTGATTTCAACTATGATATCCTTCACCCCGGTTTGTTCCCTGACCCGCTCTGCTCTTTTCTTGTCTCTTAAGGATACACCTATCATTTACTCTCCATAACTCACTGCGTAACCCCCAATTTAAGCTGAACCCTCTATTAAACTTTCATGTTTCTGCTCCGCAGGTAAATACTGGCAAGATGCAGCAGTTATAGTGCCTTCCTCTTGAGGTTCATGGTAGACTACCATTGATGAATTGGGAATGCTTGCCGAGTGTCATCCACCCCATTATCATTCTTCTAGTACTGAACAAGGGTGTCTATGTAGGCTACATGGTACTTAGTTGCAATATTAGGTGTAGTATGAAGTTCATACGAAAATTGTATGAAGTAGTTCACAGGAGCGCCTCTTTCCTGTCAACTGCATCTTCTTGCAATTTCGTACGCGGCGCTGCACCGAATATTGCAGTTCTTCTAGTTATTTCACTCTCATGGGGCGGCTCCGCATTCACTACCTGCACTAAGCAGACATAATTCTTTCAGCGTCTTTCCACCTACCGCAAAGCCCTGTTTTTGGCCGAGCCTGATGCATCTTCCTCCAGTGTTATGCATATTAATTTTCAGACTTACTCTTCTGCTTTCCGGGTCCAGTTCAGTACTCATGAGCTGTTATTCGTCTATGAGCTACTCATCAAGGCAATGTCATCATATCGACGCAAAAAAATCAGCGCATATCTACGGAGTTAATGATGATGAGTGGGGCGAAGCGTCCTTCAGTGCGTCCGTTCGTTCTTGCTTCCGTCCGTCCATGCGTCCATCCGTCTGTCCATCTGTCCGTCCGTCCATGCATCTGTCTGTCTGTCTGTCGGTCCGTCAGCGCGTCCATACATCCGTCCGTCTGCTTATCTCTCTGTCAGTTCATGCATCTTTTTGTTCATCTATCTAGTGAACACTAGATACCGCCAGAAGTACCGCCATCTCGCATTTTTTCATCATTTATATTCATCATATAGAAGTAACGCCATCCAGCGAACATTCTAAGGACTAAACAAGGCGTGGCTACCTACAACTATTACTACTACATACATCGTGGACGCACGACCCATCGCTTAAGGAGCTTCGCCCCTAAAAGTCACAGCAATGAATGTGATAGCAACACATCAGCCTGTTATACGAAGTAAGGCTTGGAAATTTAGAAACCATACGAAATGTAGTGAAAATTACTGAATGTTCATTGAGCTGCAGGGTTTCTTGTACGCGCAGCAGCACGTTATCTCGGTGTCTGGGTACGTATGCGAGCCCACCTTGCTTCAGCGCCACTAGCATTCCGTCGGAGCTGTTCCGCAGATGTTCGTACGACACGCGGTGGCATCACAAAGGCCGAACTACATACAGCGTTTTCGCTGACGTTTGTCCAGCGTTTCCTTCCTCGGCGTCAGTCGAAGTCGACGATACCAGTGACAGTATAGCGGAAAGTACAGTTCATATGCACTTCACCAAAACGTCGCCTCAGACTGTCCCAGACATCGAAAGCCGGAAGCAGCTGTATGGTGGGAGAAACTTGCTCACTTGCCTGTTCCTTCATATATGGCTCCCACCCACCAGACGGCATTAGCCATGAAACCAGCGCCTAATGCTTAAGTGCATAACTGCCTAACTATAAACGAGACATATGAGTTTTGTTCAAGAATGTTTCTTTTAAGTCCATTGACAGTAAACCTGTTGTAACTCTCTTTCCAATAAAAAGCTTCACTCGACTGTGTACTTATGGCAAACTCAGTTATTACCACCTGGGTTAAAGAAGAAATGTATAGGCACTATATTTCTGTCAGTAAGCGTGCGAAATTGTACTTACCGCTCACACACAGATCATAACTTTTTTTACGGATATTCCCTTTTGCTTGTGGTGCAACTACTTTTACCGCAGCTGTGGAGGTCGTGGTCTTCCGCGTGACGTAGATGGACAGTGATCACCACCGTAAACCGGCACGCGCTGAGCCATTGCGCAAGCATTCGGTGCACGTGGTGAACAAAATAAACTGCAACGTGCGGCCCCTTGCCGATGGTCGCGCATGTGTGTTCCCTTGTTAATCTTCAGTGGACTCGTGTGGTGAGAAGTGGAATTCACCCAATTTCTGGGACACATACCTGAACGCTCTACAGGGGTTTTAAAGCAGAACTGTTATGGTCGAGACTTGTTTACAGCTATAGACAGAATGAGATAGACCAAATTATGTATAGTATAGTATAGTATAGTATAGTATAGTATAGTATAGTATAGTATAGTATAGTATAGTATAACAAGGGGTGGGAAATAGACCGGTCAGAGGGTAAATTTAGCTAAGTCCGAATGAGCTAACTGCCTGCCATCTTTGCTGTGATTCAGCTTTGGACGGCTAATGAAAGCGATGGTATCTTTCTTTAATAAGGACATGTCTCACTTCCATCATAATTGTCTTTAGGGGACTGAGTAATGGTCGAAAAAACAAGTTGTAACGGCGCCTTTACATCTGTTTGACGTACGTGTTGAGTCGTTGCATGTCACGCTGAATTGAAATAATGTTTTGATTTTTCTTCTTCAGGTAAAAGAGTTGAAGAAGAACCATACAAACACGATGTTTATGAATGCTGGTGATTTCTATCAAGGAACTGCTTGGTACAGCATACTTAAATACAACATAGTTTCTGCAGTTATGGAGAAAATGGGATACAATTACGTAGTAAGTGTATTATTTTTCGAAAGGTTTTTCATTCAAACGAGGGTAAATTTTGCGCTTTTTTTTCGTCAAGTTCCCATCATACTTTCCATTTTATTAAAATATATGACTGACGTATTCTAACTAAAGCGCACTCAACATAAAAATGGGCTACAGTTTTTTTTTTTATTATTGGAAGGACTGCATTTCGGAATAACAAAAGTGCATAACACGAGGGACACGCACACATAAACAAACAAGTTTAACTTGCGCATGAAGTTTAACAAGGATTGGTGCATGGCATAATCCTTGCATCAACCCTTGTAAGTCCGGATGGTGACCGTTACGGTGACAGGCTAATCTGAAATGACTTAAAGGCAGTCAACACCCACTGGCGCCGCAACACTCCCGTGCAGCGTATGAAACCACAGACCCCCTTTTTATGACTCTTGTATGACTGCAGTGGATGTTACACACTTGGTCTGGTTGGGCCGAAGCTTAGAACAAGCACACCTTCGACATCTGAGTTGGTCTTGAATCATAACGTATTGAGCTGTATTGCACAGAATAGCGGACAAAAAAACGAAGAAGCACCCTGAGAAGCTAGGCAGCATTTGCGCGCGTCTTAAGCACAGTGCAGGTAGCAAAACGGAGGAGAATGGGGTGTGAATCAGAAGCACCTTCATTCCTTGTGATACAGAAGTAGTGTACAGAATTCTTATGTCATTGGGCAATAGTTATATTGGGAAGTCAGGAAGATGCGCAAATGTTAGACTACGAGAGAACCAGAGGAAGCGCGAAGAGAATGACCGCTTACAAATTTAGGTTGCTCATTGCACACAACATCAATGCAAGCCACTATTTTAACAAGACGGAAGCGCTAAATAGATGCAGTAACATGAACAAAAAACTAATTTTAGAGACAAGGACACAATATGAACAAAGATGGAGTGAAGTGCATTATGAGCCCTCTAAGTGATAAATATATTCCTGAAAATCATGCACAGTCGGTAAACAGATTATGTTAGTTCTTGTGTTTTTTTATTTAGCACAAAAATATTTCTCTTTCGAATGCGGGCACACGTTCCCGCCTGTATCATTTGCAATAATTATTGGGCTAAGAGTAAAGCGCTGTCAATGTGTACGTGCTTCTTCATCTTTAGCCCTGTATTTTTCATTGTACAATTGAAAACGTTTATAATCGAGCAGCACTGGGAATTGAGTACGTTGAGTTTGTAGGCTTCACTCAATTTATGTTGCTTGGGTCTTCAGTTTTTCGTGCGTATTATGATATTCAAATAAATATTACTCTATTTTTCTTCAAAATTGCAGTGTTTAGGAAATCATGAATTTGACGATGGACCCAAAGGCCTTGCCCCATTTTTACTCCGCATGAAAGCGGCGAACGTATCCGTCATCAACACAAATGCAGATTTTTCGAACGAAGATGCACTAAAGAATATTACACTTCCCAAATCTGTCACAGTAACTATTAACGATACGAAAATTGGCATTCTTGGGGCTGTGCTTCACGAAACTCGAGAACTTTCAAATCCAGGTGAGTGAACTGATACCCGAAATATAAGAGGCCGCAAACTTGTCTCTTAGTTTACTGCTTCATTGGAGAATGCAGCCATCAAGTACATGCATTTAGAACTATAAAAACACAGAACTACGCGTAAGAAATAGAGGTATAGACAGTGCAACGATTCTATTTAAATGATATTTCTTTTTTGGCTCCTTTACTGATCCGAATTCTGCTGATATACCACTAAAAAGAAAGCAAGAGAATTTGGCCAAAGTAATGATGACGTTACATCAGCCCTGATTGCGCATTCGATTTGTTTCAAAGGTGGTGTGTCATCAAAAAGTGGCCTTAGCCATGGCGTACTACTAAGAAGTACAATTTTCTGGAGTCGTTTATAGGGAGTAATCAAACACGAATATATATGTTTACCCTTATATTACTCAATCTTTATTATTTCGATTTTCAAGCAATATAAGATAACTGCCCTGGATAATCTGTCTGTCCGTATGTTAGTCTGTCTTGTCTGCGTGTCTGTGGGTGTTCTCCTACTCTAGCTATATGACTAATATAGAAAATATACGCTGACTGATTCAACACAAATTCCCTCGAGTAATAAAACGTGTCTGTGGGGCGTGATGCCACCTCTCTTCGAGAAGAGAAAGCTGTAAAAAACACACACAGATCACTATTTGGTAACATACATAGTGTTTAAATGTATATAAGAAAAATCATGGCATATCCCCGAAACAAATGATGAGTAGGCGAAGCACATAGTTCGACGTTACTGTAAATCACCCGTGACATTAAGCACTCACGTATGTAAATGAGCGACAAAGCGGTGTACAGTTATATGATGTTTATTAGTCATGAATGGTATGTTGTGTTGAGTTCTGAATTTTGTTCTGTATTCATTACTGTTTCTTTTTTTGGTAAAGAATCTAGCCTGAAGTTGGCAAAGATGAGGTATGTGCACGTTTTCTTGGTAGTTGTTGACTGTTTCCAGTCGTAAGAAATGCATCATAGAGGATATCGAGACGTCATCTACTGCACCATCATTGTCCGTGATCATCATCATCTTCATAATCAGCATCATGGCGTATGATGGGTACCTTGCATATGCTGTGCCGTGATGGCTGAGAGAGTATGCGTGGTGTGGAACGTGCTTGTTCTTCATAGTCACCAGCGTGATCGTCATCCTCATCGTCGTCGTCACCGGTGGCTATGGCGCATAACGCCTAGTCTCTACCATAAGGAGCTTTGTCCCTAATGAAAGCGGTGAAATATAAGAGCAACCCACCGTGGTAGCTTGGAACCACAGTGATTAGGACGTAAAGGCACGGCCACACGCATCTGTTGCAGCGCGTTGCTGTGTGGCTTTTTGACGCAGCCCGCGTCGCACAGTTTCACGTAACCATGCGCCCTCTCTCTTTATAAAGAGAGGGCTTGGCACCACGTCAAAAACTCACGCACTGACTCGCTGCAATGGTTGCTTATGTGTGGGCGTGGGCGCGGGTGTGGTCCCCGGCGCTGGTTGCCTAATTTAGAGGTGGGAGGGGGTGCATTGTAGAAACAGCCATGCACTCACATTTGGCGCACGTTAAAGAGTCCCATGTGGTCAGAATGCCTCATATTCATATATTTTTTCATACATAGAGCCCAAAAATGATTACATGTAACACCAAGCGTCGAAAAATCCATCCATCCATCCACCCACCCACCCACCCACCCATTCACCCACCCACCCACCCATCCATCCATCCACCCACCCACCCACCCACCCATTCACCCACCCACCCACCCATCCATCCATCCATCCATCCATCCATCCATCCATCCATCCATCCATCCATCCATCCATCCATCCATCCACCCACATACCCATCCATCCATCCATCCATCCATCCATCCATCCATCCATCCATCCATCCATCCATCCATCCATCCATCCATCCATCCATCCATCCATCCATCTATCTATCTATCTATCTATCTATCTATCTATCTATCTATCTATCTATCTATCTATCTATCTATCTATCTATCTATCTATCTATCTATCTATCTATCTATCTATCTATCTATCTATCTATCTATCTATCTATCTATCTATCTATCTATCTATCTATCTATCTATCTATCTATCTATCTATCTATCTATCTATCTATCTATCTATCTATCTATCTATCTATCTATCTATCTATCTATTCTATCTATCTATCTATCTATCTATCATCCTTGTTATGGCATAAAAAAGCTTTACTAATACTCAACTGGTGTGACACCTATGGGGAATACGTTATTGAACGCTGATTTCTAATGAATTTGTTAGCGTGACGTTAAACGAGCTATATTTGGATTTTATAACTTTTTTACGCAGATTAATTGCTTACCCATAGTATCAGTATGCTGTTCGAGCTTGAAAAAATTGTGAGCATTGTCATGTTTCGCATAGACGCAATCAACTTGTAGAGAAATTGTACTGCACCAACTAAATCTTACTGTTGGTATGCACTGAATCTTTCATAATTCATGAGTGACGCTGAACACTTCTAGAATACGTTTATGGCTGTGCCCCAAACAGTGACAGTAAAATATGAGGAAACTTTCTCTTTATTCGACCTCGATGAAGGGCGTTCGGCAAGAACATGTGCAAACAACCTCACAACTTCTCTGTAGATCACATCTACCACGCTACGTCTCCATGCCAAGGCGACAACCATCCATTTTAATCTCAGACGAGTAGCAGTGAACGTCAAAATGCTGAATGCAACTGCATAGGCGGGTTGGGCAGCAACCCAATACATGAAATCTATTATTTTTACAGCAAAAACAAGCACTTTACGTTTCAGGTAACGTCACATTCCGCAATGATCTAGACAGTATCCGGGAAGAAGCCAAAAACCTTACCAATCACGGCGTAAAAGTTATAATTGCTATAACTCACATTGGCTATCCCCGTGAAATGGAAATAGCGGCAAAGGTGGATGAAGTGGACATAGTCGTCGGAGGACACACGAATACATTTTTGTATCATGGTAAGTATCATATTGCCGATTCATGTTTAAAGATACAAGGGGCGTCCCTGCCTCATCCTTTTACATATGTAAACTTTTCATATCCATACTTCTTCAGTCTACACAGACGTTGTTTTCCCGGTACACCTACTTCAAAGCCGCGCGTAGGCAGTATACGAGTTTCGTTTAGCACATCCCATAAAGTGCTCCTTTTAGACAAACAAAACACTGCACCCTTTACTAGATTGCCTGCTCATTCGAACAATCGTCGTCGCTTCGCTTTAAGATCTAAAATTCATGCATGATTATCAAATAGCAGTGGATGACCTTTCAATGCACCTGCCTCTCAATAATAAAAAAATATCAATAAAATAAATTATTATTATTATTATTATTATTATTATTATTATTATTATTATTATTATTATTATTATTATTATTATTATTATTATTATTATTATTATTATTATATTACTTTTGCTTTTATAGTTGTTGACCGGTATCCACAAGTAAAAAAAAAAACCCTCAATATTTATGCATTCTAGGGGAAGACCCACCTGGGGGAGAGAAGATTGAAGGTGACTATCCAACAGTAGTAAATAAAACTAGCGGCAATGGTCAAGCTCTCGTCGTCCAAGACTATTGGTTTGGAAAGTATCTAGGATTTCTCCAAGTAACGTTCGACGCAAATGGAAATGTTACGAACTGGACTGGAAACCCCATTCTCATAAATGGATCCGTCGAAGAAGGTATTGGATGTTTACCATACGATTGGCAAGCTCCAAAATTTTGAATCGGACAACCGAAAGAAAGATATGCCTTTGGAACATCGGCTCATAGTATTTATAGACCATACGCATGTAGCCAGAAAGTTGTTACCTAATGAATAATGAAAGATTTAGGTACTTGCATACGTTAAGGAATCGTACACGAATGAATATACATACCACGAAGAAAAAAATTATGAGTTAAAATGAAATGCCCCAGTGCATGCATATATCGCTATTGTTGATATAACCGAGTTTTGTAAGCATCAAACTTTTACCACAATGTTTGAAATGCTTAAAATACCTACATGCATGCGTCAAGCACTAATTTTAAATGACATTGCAATCCCCGAGTTTATAACACATTTTTTGCTTCTAAAAAGTGAATTACGAATTAAATTATTATGATTCTTCCGAAAACTCTTGAAAGAAAACACACTCCGAAAGGTTGGCATGCGTGTGCGGCCTTGTCCTCCTATACCATTAATGTTTCCTAGTTTGTCTTTCTAGCACTTCCCAGTTATTCTTATTTTGCTTGTTTGTGTGCTTACTGCCTTTAGTAGATCATTGCACTGGAAATTGTTGTTTCTGTTTCAACGGGAGAGAATCTAGTACGTGTTTGATAACTTGGTCTCTCAACTCTTTTCAGATGAAGAGGTTCTGAATATCACACTTGAGTACGAGCCCTTGGTCAACAAATCGATTGCTGAGGTCATAGGTTACACGAAGGTGCTGTTGGAGCAGAACGATAACATCTGCCGCTTGCGCGAGTGCAACCAGGGCAACCTGCTGACGGATGCGTACTTCACGTACTACATCGACAAGAGCGTCTCTACTCCCAAGAAGTGGTCAGACGTGAATGGAGCCGTGCTGAACGGAGGCACTATCAGGGCGCCCATTGAGCAAGGAAGTAAGCACCATCTTATTTTTACGACGGAACAATGCGGTCACCGTTCGCTTGTTACAAAGCCACGCCCTAAAAGGCCTCCTGTCTTGCTCATTGACGTAGCCCTTGATTTTAGCGTGCCAGCAAAGGAACAACAAGGGGTAGATAAAACAGTAGCTTGTATATTTTCCAACTTTCTTCCCGCATAAACGCAAGTATTTAGGTATACAAGGTCGTGGTATGCAAAAATATGATTATTAATCTTGACACATTATGTGAATAGGTTTTACATTAAACTTTCAGAAGGACTTCGCGTACGACGGAGTACCCAAAAGTAGCCGGAATAGCACGGCACTGGGCAGAGCGAGCGTAGCATGCAAAGAGAGCATCGCCTACTCCTTTTGAGCAAATTTCATTCGTTAGATTATTCTCCTAAGAAGGTTTTCTTTGGGTACGATAAAAGTTTTTCTTTAAATCAATTTCATGCCCTCAGTAAGTTTTTTTCGTGATGGTCAATTGAAGAAAATAGTGAGTAAGCGTGAAATTTCGTTTCTTTCTCCGGCAAAATTACTCACCAACTACTGCAGTATCATGGTGTGATGGAAGAATCTTTAGCGCTTGAGGGATTTCATCTGCTCAAGAAATGATAAATGGAGAGAGACGCGATTTATGACAAAGCTCGTTGTGGATGCCCACCAAATTAACAAACGAAAAATAAAATAAAAAAAGCACACTTCTGCATGGAGACCGATGACCGACCAATGAAGCGTTGGAAAAGTTATCTGGTATATTATGGAGCTCCGTTCTGTAGATTTTGATGGAAGATTTGGAGCAGCAGGAAGGTTGCGGAGAAATTTCTGCCCGGAATATTGACAAACGAGTAGGGAGATGGTCGAGTGAAAATAGGCTGTGCTTTAGAAAAACAGCTGTGAAGTGACCCGGACTTTCACTGTAAGATCATGACCAGTCATAATGGTAATATTGCCATCCCGAAGCACCATTTTACATCCGGAAATTGTTCTTTTAGAACGACCTTGACAAAAAACACCAAGAGCGTGAAAAAAGTTATTTCACGAGAACAAAACAAAAAATAGCACTGCACCCATAAAAAAGCTTCTTGTGCATATCCACCAGGTGCGATGTTCTCGAAAGGTATGACTCGATGCTCGTTTAGGGCGAGGATCCCCTACTACCGGGTCATCATCATCATTATCAGCCTGACTACGTCCACTGCAGGACAAAGGCCTCTCCCATGTTCCGCCAGTTAACCCGGTCCTGTGCTTGCTGCTGCCAATTTATACCCGCAAACTTCTTAATCTCGTCGGCCCACCTAACCTTCTGTCTCCCCCTAACCCGCTTCCCTTCTCTGGGAATCCAGTTAGTTACCCTTAATGACCAGCGGTTATCCTGTCTACGCGCTACATGCCCGGCCCATGTCCATTTCCTCTTCTTTATTTCAACTATGATATCCTTAACACCCGTTTGCCCCATAATCCACTCTGCTCTCTTCTTGTCTCTTAAGGTTACACTTACCATTTTTCTTTCCATTGCTCGCTGCGTCGTCCTCAGTTTAAGCTGGACCCTCTTTGTAAGTCTCCAAGTTTCTGCTCCTTAGCTAAGTACCGGCAAGATACAGCTGTTATATACCTTCCTCTTGAGGGATAGCTGCAATCTACCTGTCACAATTTGAGAGTGCTTGCCGAATGTACTCCACCCCATTCTTATTCTTCAAGTTACTTTAATCTCGTGGTTAGGCTCTGCGGTTATTACCTGCCCTAAGTAGACATAGTCTTTTACAACTTCAAGTGCACTATTACCTATCTCGAAGCTCTGCTCCTTTCCGAGGTTGTTGTACATTACTTTCGTTTTCTGCAGATTAATTTTAAGACCAACCTTTCTGCTCTTCTTGTCTAACTCCGTAATCATGAGTTGAAATTCGTCCCCTGAGTTACTTAGCAATGCAATGTCATCGGCGAAGCGCAGGTTACTAAGGTATTCTCCATTAACTCTTATCCCTAACTTTTCCCATTCTAGGCTTCTGAAAACTTCCTGTAAGCACGCGGTAAATAGCATTGGGGAGATTGTGTCCCCCTGCCTTACACACTTCTTGATTGGTATTCTGTTGCTTTCTCTATGAAGCACTATAGTAGCAGTTGATCCCCTGTAGATTTCTTCCAGAATGTTTATATATACTTCATCTACGCCCTGATTCCGCAGTGTCTGCATGACGGCTGATATTTCTACTGAATCAAACGCTTTCTCGTAATCTATGAAGGCTATGTATAGTGGTTGGTTATACTCTGAGCATTTCTCTATTATCTGATTGATAGTATGAATGTGGTCAATTGTTGAGTAGCCTGTTCGAAATCCTGCTTGTTCCTTTGGTTAATTGAATTCTAATGTTTTTTTTTTACTCTGTTAGCAATTACCTTTGTAAATAGCTTATATACTACAGAGAGCAAGCTGATCGGCCTGTAATTCTTCAAGTCTTTGTCATCTCCTTTCTTATGTATTAAGATGATGTTAGCGTTCTTCCAAGACTCTGGTGCCCTTCCCGTCAGGAGACACTTCGTAAACAGGGTGGCTAGTTTTTCTAACACAATCTGTCCTCCATCTTTCAGCAGATCTGATGTTACCTGATCCTCACCAGCAGCTTTGCCTTTTTGCATGCTCTCCAAAGCTTTTCTGACTTCTTCTATCATTACTGGTGGGGTGTCATCTGGGTTATTGCTAGTTCTTTAGTATTAAGGTCGTGGTTGTCTCGGCTACTGTACAGATCTCTGTAAAACTCCTCCGCTATTTTAACTATCCTATCCATATTGGTAGTTATTTTGCCTTCTTTGTCCCTTAGTGCATACATCCGACTTTTGCCTATCCCAAGTTTCCTCTTCACTTCTTTGACGCTTCCTCCGTTTTTCAGAGCGTGTTCAATTCTCTCCATGTTATACCTTGTTACATCGCATACTTTACGCCTATTAATCAACTTTAAAAGCTCTGCCAGTTCTATTTTGTCTGTTGTACTTGACACTTTCATGCTTTGACGCTTCTTAATTAGGTTCTTCGCTTCCTGGGAAAGCTTGCCAGTGTCCTGTCTAACTACCCTGCCTCCAACTTCCACTGCACACTCCGTAATGATACTCGTTAGATTATCATTCATTGTATCTACGCTAAGGTTGGTTTCCTCACTAAGAGCCGAGTACCTGTTCTGCAGCGACACTCTGAATTCTTGTACTTTCCCTCTCAGTGCTAGCTCATTGATTGGCTTCTTGCGTATCAGTTTCTGTCGTTCCTTCTTCAAGTCTAGGCGAATTCGAGACCGTACCATTCTATGGTCACTGCATCGTGCCTTGCCAACCACTTCCACATCCTGCATGATTCCTGGGTGTGCAGTCATTGTATAGTATATTTCGTTCTTATTTTCGCCATTAGGTCTCCTTCATGTCCACTTGCGGTTTTCTCGTTTTCGGTAGAAGGTATTCAAAATCCGCATAATATTGCGTTCTGCGAATTCTACTAGTAGCTCTCCTCTGGCGTTTCTAGTGCCGATGCCATAATCTCCTACTGCCTGGTCTCCAGCCTGCTTCTTCCCTACCTATGAATTAAAGTCGCCCATCACTATAGTATACTGTGTTTTTACCTTACTATCTCCGCCTAATGCTGAGCCAAGTCTGGTTACCTTTGGGTACATCCTTGTACGTCTATTGTTTTACCAAAACAATGAAACCAACAGGCGATTAAGTCTGGGATGTTTCGGAAAGTTGTTTTGTCGTTTTGCAGCCGCAGTATAATAATTTTCACCTTTTGATTTCTTTCTATTTGGCAAATAATAATAATAATGATAATAATATTAATAATAATAATAATAATAATAATAATAATAATAATAATAATAATAATAATAATAATAATAATAATAATAATAATAATAATAATAATAATAATAATAATAATAATATAATTCATAATTAAAATAAACAATACAATAAACAACACAATACAACGTGCTATCAAAAGTAACGCCAACATCATTGATTTCATAAGCTTTGCCCGCGTCTGAAAGGGTACCAACCTACTAAACGGCACAGAATTGACAGAGTATGGAAATGACATGCTCGATGCTTTGAGATTGATTCTCATGAGTCATAGCTTAGGTCTTTGAAGTATTCAGAAAAAAGTGATTGTTGTTGTAGCATTACAGAAAAAAACACACAAATCTAACTTCAAAAAATGGCAGCATATCCACGGAGTGAATGATAGATAGTGGGGCGAAGCATCCATCCGTCCATCCGTTCTTGCTTCCGTTCATCCATGCGTGCGTCTGTGTGGCCACCCGTGCGTACTTCTCTTCGTGCGTCCGCACGTTGATCTGTGCGTCCGTCCCTGCTTTTGTCCATGCATCCGCTCCTGCGTCCGTCCATGCGTCCATCCGTCCGTGCAGCCATCCGTGCATCCGTCCATGCATCTGTCTGTGTGTCCATTCGTCCACCTATTGAACACTCCAAGTACCACCATCTCGCATCTTTTCATCATATATTCCTCATATAGAAGCACCGCCATTCAGCGGACACTCCAAGGACTGACCGAGAGGAGGCACACGCACACTTTCTTACGGCTTGCGCTTCGTGTCTACTTCCCACCTTTAACCACCTCGAGTTCATGGTATATACTAGTTAACTGTATTCACTGCACTGCTGCCCAACGCTCGCTAAACTTTTCTAAAACCTAGGAGGTTACGCCAAGCGAGTATTACGTAGCAACCCTTTCTTGTCTTCTGTGCGGTGTTGAACAATTAAAAATTCGCAGCGTGCGCGTTAACTAAAAGCCAAATTCTCCTGTTTCTCATTCCCCTTTAACAGTCATTGGCATGTATATTGAGCACTATCTTTTATTGTTCAACAACGCACAGAAGAAATATCTCACCAGCACCGCCTTGGAGGTCAAAATGTTATTCTTGTTACACACTACTACGACGGCTACGAGAGACGAACGGGTGCCGCTGTAAGGATCTTCGGCCCTAAAAGCGACAGTAATTACCTAAATGAATTTATTACACATACTGAATTCGCAGGCATACTAGAGGAAAGAATAATTCTGAATAGCAATAAAAGCATCATTAACATAAATAAAAATTATGAGTTGGTCAAACAGCGACCCTGGAAGGACATCACTAAACACTTTGTACAAGGTAGACGTTTGTGAAATTACGCCAACACGTACTGCTTTTTTTATTTTTTCTTTAATATATGTGTTCAAATTTCACTCGAGGGCTAAGCAGTAGTCGGCGCCTTGCTTGTGCGCTAGCATCTCGTTTTATACCAAATCAATAAAAAAACGTAATATTGAGGCAAATGGCTGTACAGGAGATTTACAACCGATGAGTCAAGATTAAATTGCGCAAGTTAACCAAATCAGTCAGTGGCTCACTACACCAAGAGCTTTGCACAGGCCACAGTAGACTAAGTCAGCATATCTTTTCCGAGGAATAAGCGTGGAGATCTGCGTCCTGAAACTAGCAAGGTTTGTGATACTCGAGCGACTATACTGAGAAACCCACGTTGAATATGATTCAATGAGCTCTTCACACCAAAAGACACTATATCAGGAAAAGTCTGCTCGGAGATATTTGATGTGACACATTGTGATGTAGCAGATGGTACAGAAATGGGGTGATAGTTAGAAGCACCAGTTTTAGAGCCCGTAATAAACATAGAATGTCCTGAAATTAACCAGAGGGGACTCTGGCGCTACGATCATTCAGCCACCATGGGAATGATGGGTGGCACATGGATTTGCCTAGTCTTCGGGCTTGCGGGCTTCGAAAGCATTTGTGGCTTTGGTGAATTCTATGTTTTGGTTTTGTTTAGAATAAAAGAACTTCGTGACCTGATTTCAATTGATGATCATGAAAGGTTAAAGTGGTGAAGTGCAACTGTTTACCATTTGCTGATTTTTCTTATCATTCCCATACTCGCTGAAGCACCATGCGTTGCAGCTCCCATCGACACTAGCACTAGAGTTCCCTCTAGTGTATTTACAGAAAACTCTATGGTAATCAATACTAGAAAAACATAAACAGTTTTCCAAGTGCTAGGAAATGTGGAAGTGCGTATTAAATGTCGCGAAGAATACAGGGACAATTATACTACCATAATAAGCCTTTAGTATAGCGCAAAGATGTCATCGGAGCCACTTGATAAGGACGATTTTAGGCGCTCAGTGCATTCACCACTGATATTGTCATGTAGCGACAAAGCACTAGATGTATTCTCGGACTGTTGTTCAATAGAAGTGCTAGAGTTAGACCCTTATAAACAGATAAGAAATGCGTGGTGAAACAGTCAGCGATGGCGTGTACTTTTACTCAGTTTGAGTTCGGTGAAGAATGATCATCCACTTTTACTAGTCATTCATGCACACACTTCCACAATCAGCCAGCTCGTCAGAGGCACTTTTTTTCCGAAAATTCGGCATATGAACTGACGTCCAATTTGAGAGACGCTTAGAGAGAGTTCGAAAAAAAAATCAGCCCCGCATGTTTCACTGCAAACGTCATCGAAAGAAAATAGTCTTGCGTCTGTAGAAAGGAAACACAACGTTTATTTGATAAACAATTGTATCGGGCCAGTTGATATGAATCCATCTTGCTAGGAGGTGCAGCAACTATTACACAGAACACAAGCGCTTGTGTTGTGTGTTCCGTGTAATAGTTGCTGCGCTTCCTACCAAGATAGTTGATTTGATGTTCTGCGCGAGAAAACCGGTGACTTGTATTCTGTAGGCGCTGCGTTAGAATGCCTCGATCTGTGCAGTGAAGGTGAACGAACGCATCGAGGCACGTCAGACACGAGCGTTATCTGGCAGTTATCTTCGAAAACGAAGTAAAGCGTGCGCGCCTGTCTCGGAGGCGATAAGGTGTAAAACTCAAAGCTACAGGCAGGTGCCACCACCGTGTCGTCTTAGCCAAGCGTTGGAAACACTTGCCTTTTTGTGCATAGCGTTGCATTGTCACCGTAGCGTCATAAACGCTACGGTCCTCATAATTACTGATGTAAGCATTCTCTAGTTTAAAGACACACATACAAAATGTTGACGTGTTGTTATGGTGCCTCAGATATGCGCAATAGTTGCTTTCTAATTCACAATCGCACAAGTATGAACGCTGAAACTTGAGCAATATTGGTGGGCGCTGCAGATGGGGTTGGCCGTTTGGGGTATCGTTACGGCGGACAGACAGACAGACAGACAGACAGACAGACAGACCAAAGTTTTTGCGTCGAAATACCCCAAGAAAGGCTATCGTCTTTAAATCTGACCTCTTCCTCCCACTCACTGTATGGAGAACATTTCGACTGCTTTTGCGCGCGATATCTATGTTTCAGTGCACTTATATTTCAGATGAGAACTAGTGGCGATATATTTAGTTGTTTAGGGTATATTGGGAAACAAAATTGCACATGCTGATCAATATAAGCTCCGTAGGCTAACCAACTTGGTCATTACATTTTGTTTATCAGTAACCTGTGACCAATCAATGGTAAGCATGTATTGATATAGGCCCATGCAATCACCTTGTTTGAAAGCAAGTCTTGGAGACTTGTCCGTGTAATGCTGTAGCTTTTTGTTTCGGCTGACACAGATAATCTTATAGGTTAAGTGGTGGGTGGAATTTGTTGAGACGAGCAATAGAGATGTCGTAGCGGGAAACGTCAACGGGTTAATCACTCGACATACATAGGTCTAAGACCATGCCACTGAAATCGACAGCTAAATCATGTTCAAGTAGGAGATCAAACGCCAGAAAGTCTAACAGCAGTCTGGCATTTTTGATGAGATTACAGTAATGAGGAAGGTAAATGGGCTTCAGTCCATTTTAAGTACATCAAAATAATCAAGAGAAGGAGATTAAGGAAAACCGGGAGATTAACAAGATTTTGGCATTCGATTTGCTACCAAAATGGGGGTGGGGAAATAGCAGCAAGGAAAGGGTGCAGAGGGAGAGAGAGGAGAAAACGTACGTGCACTTAGGAGAACAGAAAAAACGCACGAAGAAAGGGCATTCTGACAACAACCGTTCAGAAAGGTCAGTCGATAGCAAAAAACGGGCTCTGCAAGGATAACCAAGAATAATATTCTGTGTCCACTTTGAGAGGATATCACAACTTAGACGGAATATGCAATATAACGAAACGAAATAAGGGAAATGCTGACGATAAAAGAAACATCAAGTCAACAATTTGTCGTGGCGTCCAAGGTTGTTATTTAACCAGATTGATTCTGCGATAGCTTTAGTTATTTCATCTATAGTATATCTGTAAATTGTCAATGTTGATCAGCACACTACCACTTTTTTGTTAGCTTTGACTGAAATCTCAGTCACTGCGGGCAGTAATTTAGGTCGGGAGAAAAGAAGCCAGATAAGGGAATTTGAGTGCCTAGCCATGTTTCATAAATCACAATAATAAGAAAATAAAGTGAACTACCATTACAAAAAACTCGAGCGCCCTAACACTTAATTCCAGGCAACTAGCTCAAAGGAATGAAGCATGTCAGCGAACAGCTCTCCACGAAATGGCTTGAAGAGGCTAAGGAGAAACACCGAAGGGTCATGCAGGCGTTATGGAGTTTCCTCGTCAACTTTGATGCAGAATGTAGAGTACGACTAAAATTTCACTTGAAGTCACCGGTATCAGATAGGCGAGGAATCCAATAATAATAATAATAATAATAATAATAGTAATAATAATAATAATAATAATAATAATAATAATAATAATAATAATAATAATAATAATAATAATAATAATAATAATAATAATAATAATAATAATAATAATAATAACCCCTTATTTAACGTGGCTAGGAACAACCATAAAGTCTTAGTGCAGGCGCACGCAATATTAAAACAATACAATACAGACATTCTTAAGAAAAAAACACAGCATATCCACGGAGTGAATGGTGATTGGTGGGGCGAAGCGTTCATCAGTCCGTCCGTGCTTTCATCCACCTATTCGTTCTTGCTTCCGTCCGTCCATGCGTGCATCTGTGCGTCCATCCGTCCATCCGTGTGACCGTAGGTACGCCCGTCTGTCCGTGCGTCCCTCCATGCGTCCGTCCGTTCTTCCGTCTGTCCACCCATCCATCCATGCGTCTGTTCGTGCGGCCGTTCCTCTGTCTCTCTGTCCATCCGTGCGTGCGCCCGCCTCCACGTGCGTCAGCCACTCTGTCTCTCTGTGCGTACGTTAGTCCGTCCGTCTATCTGTATGTCCGTCCGTCCGTCTATCCACTGAACACTCCATGTACAGCCATCTCAAATATTTTCGTCATGTATTCCTCATATACAAGTGCCGCCATCCAGCGGGCATTCTAAGGACCGGTCTTTCAGGTATGTGCCACTGGTGGCTACATACACCAACGCAGGATGGACAGACCCACACCCTAAGGAGCTTTGCCCCTAAAATGAAATAAAGAGTAAAAGTACACAGAAAAAAGAAAACAACGCAAGTTTAAAAGAATGAAAAGACAAGACGAGAATCATGGTGAGAAAGTGGAAAAAATGGGAATATACACAACTATGTAAAAACCTTCCTGAAAGACGGCAAGGGAAGTATCTGTACATTGTGAACAATTATGTTAAGGCAGTGCAGAGTTTCAATAAAATTAACTCAATGGACTGTAAAAAATCAAGATCATAAAAGTTAACATTATATAGACTTTGTATTCTGGGAACAGTAGAGTGTAGAAAAAAATTGGTAGGTAAATAAAGTGGTCGAATCTCTCTCGTTAACTTACGTAGAATCTAAAAATTTACGCAACTGAAAATCAAGGGGTAGCATTGCATACCATGAACTAGTTTGTAAAGATATAATAGGTTAGCGCGATTTCATCAGCAGTGAGTGATGGCAATGGTAATAATGTGGCAGTATTATATAGAACGAGATCCATATATTAATTTCTAGCGAAACGATTATTGTAAATGCTTTCGAATTTTTTCTGAACTCGCTAAATAGCGTCACTGCCAGACTTAGCAATGCCATTCGATCAGAGACGCATATTGAAGTTGAGGAAGACATACGGTGGTCTACAATTTGCGGAAGGCTGTAGGAGAAATAATTCTCGAGAGATTCTACAAATGCAGCTCAGAGAATGAAGGCCACGCATGGCAGCACGTTTAGTGTGAGCAGAAAAAAAATAACATGCTATCAAAAAGAACATTTCTAAAGTTGACAATACAATATTATGATCAGATATGTCATCGAAAATATCTATTGTTAGATGCCTCCTTAAAAGCTCAAGGGAAACAAGAAAAAGTCATTCAACACCGGTACTAAAATTATTAGCCTAAAAGATATTTTTTAGGCCTATATTGGAGCATGCTGCGGCGGCCTCGGATTCCTGGACAGCCTCTAATAAAGGGAAACTAAAAAATGCCCAACGCAAATATTTTAGGTTCATTTAATACATTTATAGTTGGAAAACATCTTCATCACACCTCCTACAGAAAGCAGAACTTCAGAACCTTGAAACAAGGCACTATCACGACAGGCTAAAGCTTTGTTATTTGTTTTAATACAAAAAGTTACGGGCTCATTCATCTGAACTAATAGCACCCGCCATTGGCCACTTAACTCGGTCTTTTCACACACAAAGAAGGGGCAGAGCTGAGGTGCAGAACGAACACTTTTCTGTACTCTTTCTTCCCTCGGGCAGTTGTCGAATGGAACACCTTACCTTGCGATGTGGTAGCACGGCAAAGCATTCTTTCTTTTATGCATGCGATAATAGAGATATGACTCGGTAGGCGCTACTGCACTTGGTGGGGCATAATGTGACCTCATGTATTACCTTGTTTTGCGATGTTCGAATGAATGCTGAAACTTTTTTAGAGGCGAAGCTCCTTAGGGCGTGGGCGGTGCGTCCCCTGTAGCCTGTATGTAACCACCTCTAGTTTAGTTCTTGCAGTGTTCACTAGATGGCGGTACCGTCCCCTGTATGAAGCCACCTCTAGTTTAGTTCTTGCAGTGTTCACTAGATGGCGGTACCGTCTCCTGTATGTAGCCACCTCTCGTTTAGTTCTTGTAGTGTTTACTAGATGGTGGTACTTGTAGCTGATGATGAAAAGATGCAAGATGTTATAAACTAGAAAGCGGTACTTGTAGTTGATGAAAGACGCGAGATCTTATAAAATAGGAATGATGTCACATATGGCGCGTGTCATTGGTTGAAGGCAATCGTTCGATTTAGTGCGGCGACGTACGCTAGGGGGAGCGTTGTAATAAAATCCGTTCGCTGTTGGCGCGCGCTCGCAGTCGCCGGATGGATAAGGCTGCACAGCGGAGAGAGCGCAAGGCGGCAGCAGCGCGCGCTCGCAGACAGAATCCCGATGTGCGAGCGCGCGAAGCAGAAGCGCTCCGTGAAGCTGCGTGACGCCGCCGCCAAGATCCTGCCGTACGTGAAAAAGAGGCTGCAGCGGCGCGACGCCCGATCATCATGTAAAGACGTGAGAAACACACAGCGTTTCTCACGTCTTTACATGATGATCGACTGGGCGAATTACACGGAAGATTCACAGTTTACCGATGAATCCCTCCGGAGCTTCGCCCATTCATCATCATTCACCCCGTGAATATGCCGTAATTTTTTTGTGTGTGCTATGTGAGTGCGGGATCAGTGCTTGTATGGGCTCTATGCTGTATGGACTATTGTAATACGGTTGGTTTGCAACGTTACTAGATGTTATAAACTAGACGGCGGTACGTGTAGTTGATTATGAAAGATGCGAGGTGTTATAAAATAGGAATGATGCCACATATGGCGCGTGTCATCGTTCGATATAGTGTGGCGACGTACGCTAGGGGGAGCGTTGCAATAAAATCCAGTGGGCAAAATGTACGGAGGATTCATGGTTTACCAGGTTTGCCTCCGGAGCTTCGCCCACTCATCATCATTCACTTCGTGGATATGGCGGCATTTTTTTTCATATTGTTGTTTTTTGGCATTTGTGAACGTCACTATTTCACAATATATCACTTCAGGCACTTTTTATTTTTTTTATTTTTCCTTGCTTATGTTGCGTTACTTACTTATGCCCCAATTCTGCCTAAGGCCTTCATGGAAGGCCGGCAGTATGTAACAAGATAGATAGATAGATAGATAGATAGATAGATAGATAGATAGATAGATAGATAGATAGATTAGATAGATAGATAGATAGATAATTAAACACCAAGATCACTGCATTTGTATACCTTACATAAGGACATGATATTGACAAAGTATGCAAATGACACGATGGATGTTTTACGAGATATATACTCGTGAATTCGCTCTTTGAAGTATTCAGACAAAGGTTATTCTCATCACACCATTCGGAGAAAGAACACATATCTGACTGCAGCAAGCGACAGTCGTTAACTGAATAAATTTCCTTTTATATCTTGATGTCATCAACATATAAGAGAAAAAAATAATAATTCTCTACTGCTAATATTGCTACTGCTACTACAAATAATAGTAATAATAAGTTGTTTTCCATCTTTTCCCAGAAATATCACTCTAGCAAAAAGTCATCTTTCGAAACTTTTATGTAGATACACGCGTACATGCTCCTAATTCGTGTACTTTTTTTCAGACATTCACTCTCGGTGACCTTATGCAGACCGCACCATTTGGACAAGCCGTCGTCATTGTGACGCTGTATGGCTATCAACTTCGTGAAATGTTCGAGCACTCTGTGGCGAATTACAGTTATGTAAATAGAAAGGGCCAATTTCTGCAAGTTTCTGGTAGGTGAATGGTGTCATAAAATCACATTTAGGCATGACAAAAGATATTCTGCACAATGCCCTCTTAGGCCATTTTTTTAAACTTTGTCGCAGATCTCATCGCAACTCAGTGCGAGAAATTTAGAAAAAAGTGCAATTCAAATTATTGCTGGAGTTTCAAAAAGTTGCACTTGCCAACGCTGATAGCCAACTTTTCTTAAATACCATCTGCAGTAGCTTGGCCAGAAATTTTTTCAAAGGAGGTGATGAATATCAACCATCCTCATTGCATGTTCGTGCATTGCGTTTGTATGTAGTACGTGTATATAGATATAGAAATTAAAAAAATTGTTGGACCATCTCTCCGATGGGAACCCTGGTGGAATACGAAGCAGCAGCGTTGCGAACGGGTTGAAAGGCGCTCACCCGGGTGCTGCGGTGGGCCCTGGATGATGCGTTTGAAGTGACGGTTGGCGTAGGTATTGTAGGTGACACGTACAGACATGTCTTAACGCGTACGTTAGGTGTGAGTCAGGTTTATTGCGCATGAATAGACGAGTCGGCGGTGTTACAGTATTAGAAGGGGCAGTGGAATGAAGGAGGCGGACGCGCCGCATCTCGGCTGACTCTCCGGCGGGTGACAGTAGCGGCGGCGCTGTAGTCGCATGGTACTGAAGATCTCAGGAGCGTCTGCGTTGGGAGCGTGCGCACTGTAGCCTGCGATAGCGTGTAATTGCTCGCTTTTACCGACTTGCTTTTATTGCGGCATCCGTGGTCATATTTCAAGGTTTTGCCGACGCCGTCAACAAGACGAAAGACGAAGCTACGGTGACTATGAACGGGACGACTTCTACCCAACTGGACCACCCTATCGCCGACAGTATCAAAACAGCCCACGCCGGTCGCCGTCTCCGCAGAACTTTGCCTCAGTTGGCAGGTCCCGTTTCTCACGTCGTCGCTTTTTTCACGTCGTACTCACGTTTCGTACTCACGTCGTACTCACGTAGTACGACGTTTCTCACGTCGTACTACTTTGGACGCCTGTTCGTACACCCGGATTGTGTGAAAAGTTTCAGTCACGTTTTCTCGGACCTTACGTTGTTAGTGAACGAACATCTCCTGTCAATTACCTTGTCACTCCCGTCGAGGGTTCCCCGGACCGTCGTTACCGTGCATCCGAGATAGTTCACGTTTCACGCCTTAAACCTTTTGTTTGCCGTACCTTTCCCGCCTAAGTCTCGGCCGGGTCGGCCGATCAAGTGAGCGGGGAAAATAAGTGTGAGCATCATTACTCGTTCCATCTTTTCAGCTGTACATACTCATCATCACCACTCCAGTTTAGGTTGTGGGGCACATACTCGAGACAATAAAGAAGAGTCTTGAGGGTACTGGACGACGCCATCTTACAATATATATATATATATATATATATATATATATATATATATATATATATATATATATATATATATATATATATATATATGTATGTATTCCTAATAACAATATCCATGCAGTGCCCCTTAGCACAGCTTCTATATTTAGGCGGTGGATTTCTCGTCCGACTACGTTACACTTCAACTAGTTTTAAGACGTCATACTGTCGAAAAGGTTAAATTTACAGAGCGCATTTGTACAGAGCCATGCTATATTCAGCTTCGCTCACTGTGAACGTTCGGCGCAAGGCTACCTAGAATTTTTTTTCGAGGGGGGGATGCAGCATAACGACTAACTTTGGCAATAGGGAGTCACTGTGAATGCGTGTTAATAACTAGTATACCCTGAAAAGTTAAATTACAAAACAATCTTGTGTTGTAGGGAGTTCAGAATCCCTTCCTCTCCCCTCTCTACTTATGGCCTCCTGGTTCTGCGTGCACGCGTTTGAAATGGTACTTTTTTTTAACCTCACAGCTTTCTGAGCACAGCTAACTTCCAATAAATCGGCTCAGTTATTCTGAATATTGTGAAGCCTAACCACCGAAAAAAGAGCTCAGACAGAAGAGATCAGTATAAAACACGCCCTTTCTGAATTATTTTCGATCTTTCACAAGGGCTTTTATGGAGCTCAAATTCAGTAGAACTTGAGCTCCATAAAAGGGCCCCTTTGAAGTGGATGCACCCCCTTTGACGCTTGGTGGCACACCCCCATCCCGACAGTTAACTTGCGTTATCAATGACTAAACAGACATTTGTGGTAGTTGGCAGAGAAAGCGTAACTACAGGAACAGGTGCCATTGCCAGACGAGCTTTGAATATAGGACGCAGAACGTCGGTTAACGTCGATATCCATGCAGTCGCATGTTAGCGTGTGACCGAACACCACGGCTAGACTGGAAACGCAAAGCACTTCGTGTCATCCCTGTATTCGGACCGCGATTTTTTTTTTCGGGGTGAGAGTAAGCGGGAAAGGTGGTATTAAAGCCAGGTGAAGCTGGCACGCATCGCAGATATATTACGTGCGAAGCAGCTGTTTGACTAGCCTGTGTAACGTTTTCCATCCGTGTCTCCGTGTTAACCCGCCGCACCGCGTTACCCCCACTGCGGTTCTTGCAGAGATGCCAAGTAGGTGGTGGTAGTGGTTAGAAGAGGAAAAAGGCACCTAATTTCTGCAGTCCGGTAGGGAGTACGGCGCAGTGCTTATGCCAAATAGGTCAAGTCGTAGCTGCGCGTTGGCGTCACACTTTCTCTCACCAGCGCAGCTGCCGGCTCCTCCCAACACACATAGGCGGTGTTGCTCGACCGCACGTCTAGTGAAAACACTCTTTTGGCTCGTTTATCTGCGATGAAGCTTACATGAAACCAAACACGCCTATCGTGTCCTTGCGTTTCAAAGAAACGTTTACTCGACATCGAGTTTCGCCTCAAAGCGTTCTTCCAGCACCCGTGTCGACGTCCGTTTTAGCCGCCTCAACAGCGTGCGCACCACTGCTGCTTCGCATCCCATCATGGTTCCCTTTGGGGAGATAGTTCATAATTAATTAGGGGCGAAGCTCCTTACACCCTGAGTCGTATGTCTCGTGTCGTAGTCGTTCGTAGTAGTCAGTGCGAAACTCCTTACGCCGTGGGTCGTATGTTCCTTGTCGTCATCGTCGTAGTAGCCAGTAGCCGTCCGTTTGTCCGTGCGCTCATCCGTACATTCGTGCGCCCGTTCGTGCATCCGTCCGTGTGTGCGTGCATTCGTCCGTGCGTCCTTCCATACGTCCGTCTGTCTGCTTCGTCCGCGCAAATGAAGGTCCCTATCACACTTGGGCTAGCAGCGCCACCACACTGCGCATCTCCTACTGAAAACGCAGCGATCTGGAAGGACACGTATACACACGCGTTGCTGGTGCTAATCACGGAGGCCTCAGTAATGCTAAAGTACTTAATTTTACCGCTTCTAGGAGGCGACACTACCCCGCTGACCAAGAGTACTGTGAGAAGAAAGTGCGAAATACGAAAGGCGCCTTTGTAAAGCCTACACAGTGTGTGACCATGACGCAGTGGGTAGCGTGCCCGACATCTGTGATACAGTGTACTAGAAGAAAACAGTGGGCCTACTCCGCTGCTCCTTTGACGCAGCTGGCGTCGCATAAGAAAGATGGCGCCGGAAACAACTTCATTTGAACTTTCGCATGCAAAGCTGCTCGTCGTTGGCCGCACGCGAGTTGTGACGTGTGTTTCTTTGATATTTAAAATATTGTTGCGTTTCTTGATGGCCGTCTTACTATAATGAGGGTGTGCGTAGCCCCCGGTTCGTCGTTTTCCAATTTTCTTCTGCGGTAGAGTTTGTCTTAAGTCAGTCTGATGGCAGTCAACGCAGCCTATGTCTTTTTTTTAATGCTACGCAGTTCTTTTTATTTATGCTACGCCTTCTTTTTATTTATCTTGGTACGCTTAAGTTCATTGGATATTTTGACAAGCTCCATCTGTTTATAACCCATCATAATTGTCCCTCTATTGTCCCTACATGGTGCCTCACGGAAAATGACGGTGTACACTTCAAAACTTGCGGTTTCATGTGGTCCGCAAATATGTAGTTTCATGCCCTGTAGACAAAACCTAAAAATGTTTTATATCAAGATTATGCAAAAATTTTGCCTTCCACTAGAAAATTAGAAAATCGATCAAACCCGCTTGTTTGCCGAGCTTAATAATGCAGGTATGCTGGCTGGCTTTGTGCCTTCACCATGGTAAAATGAAATTATAGCTTAAATATTATTTGTTTCGCTTCGGTGGCTGCACATGAGAAAGTAATTTCGAGGGGCTATTGTTATTCATCAGTATGCTGTTACTTATGCTTGTTATGCAACAGTGACGTATTGGTAAACGAAATTAACATACGAATCGCCCATTTACAAGAAGTGAAGTACAATATCCAGCTATTGGTTTATGCACTTTATTCTATGTACAATGACTCAGCTTCAGCTGCTTCGTCATCTACCGTTTTCCTGGTTTGTCACTATTCAGTCCTTTCCCATAAAAATGAAGCTGTTTGAAAAGGTAAGAACAGATTACTATCGCTGTGAGGGTAGCAGCGTGCACACTGCACAAGCACTTTCTCGAAGAGCACTTCGGCATTAGTGGTCAACACTGCCTTGCTGTATAACACCGGGGTGACCTGAAAAGTTGTGTTGCGTACACCTTAAGGCTGCTAAAAAAAGAAAACTACGTGCTACAACGTCCCCCGCAATAAAACGTGGCTCGACAACGGCTGTTCTCGATGAGCTCGTCGGCTCTTTTCAGCCGCAGCGCTCCTTCCAAGTGCTATTGATGGCGATGCCAGCGCCACCACCAGGGTGGAAAGAGAACCACAAATTGGCCACGTTTGTGGAGCCACCCCACCCTTTAGCCTCCGCGGCAGAGTGAGCCCACTGCCCCATTCTAGTACACTGTTTCTGTGGCTGCGAACCCAGTGGTCGTGGGTTCAATGGCCGTTGACGGAACTTCTAACACGAAAGTGTTTTCTGCCGGGGTCCACCACTGCTCCGCTAACGTATTTCTCTCACGGATATCACGTTGTAAATTGTATACTTACACACTGAAAAGGAAAAAGCAAGGTGTCGAATCAGCGATCTCTTGCCTCTGAACGCGCAATGCTAACCACTCGACCACACAACGTGCTTTTTTTTCCTTTATTGCCAGATATTGACACACTTTCCCACCGCCGCAACTTCGGCATGCGGCTCATATAATCAAACTTTCGTTTTCACAAGAGACACGTGGGGGACACCCGTTACGCGCTAGGCGCGTCCTGCAGGACTAAAATAAAGGTTTTTCATTCCAATTCATTGATGTCAACGCTTCTCCATATTCCAATTTCCGAAATACTTTCCTGAGTTTACTTACAGAGTCAGTAAAGAATGAATTCGCTGATCTAATATTTACATCACAATTCCGAACAGCCATAAGATTTTTACAGATTCTATGAAGGCCAAGCAGCAAAAACATCTCATAAGGTATTATACCTTTACCTGCAGTTAAATACCTAATCCCGTGTGGTGTTAGCAATAACTCCTTTTTCAGGCTTATTTGCATAATATATCCCAAAATAAAACCGCTCTTTAGCTGTCCAGAAACACATGTTCGATAGATTCAGGTTTCCTACAAAGCAAACAATCAGTACCACATGGTCGATACTCTTTTCTCTAGTCACGTCTTTGCAAGCAAGGTATTAGCATGGAGCTTAAAAAAGAATGTTTGCACACCTCCTTGCACAAGCATTCGTTTCACACGCTTCAGGACATCTTTCCCTGGCCTCCGCTGTACAATGTCCGGTACAAATGTTCTGTGACCATAATGTCTATCAAATCTGAATTTAAACACTTGCGTGTTACTGTACCCAAATATTCATTAATAAAGTGGTAGTTTAAAAGTGTGCCCCACCGCGGTTTTTTTGTGGCTAAGGCACTCGGATACTGACCCGCAGGTCATGGGATCGAATGCCCACTGTGGCGGCTGCATTTTCGATGGAGGTGGAAATGCTGTAGGCCCGTGGGCTCAGATTTGGGTGCACGTTAAAGAGCACTAGATGGTCTAAATTTCCGGAGCCCTCCACTACGACGTCTCTCGTAATCATATGGTAGTTTTGGGACGTTAAACTCTACATATCAATCAAATCATTCAGCTTAAAATTCTGGATGCCATCACAAATTCACACAAATATTTACTGGTCGTGTAGCAGCTACCTTCTCTCATCGAGACAAAAAACTTGGGCAAAACATTGCTTAATTGTATTTGAATAACTGTTCTCAAAAAGGATTTGTCTTGTCACGCAAAAACAAAAATCCAGAGGCAAGTTGTTTTAAAAATAAATTCGGCAGTTTTAAACCTTCTCTGACTCAACTTGCGAAACAAGTTGTTTCTGCTTGTCCCTTCATATTGTGACTGTCATACCAAAACAGCAAATATTCTATGAAAATTTGTAAAGGTCAATCTAGAGCAGCTGAAAAATTGCAGGGGAAGGACCAGCTTACTCGCCATGAAGATCCTCCAAACGGCCGCGTGTGCGAAAACTAAGAAGCCCCGACTTCCTCATTTATCAGCTTGAGATTTCAAATCCTGTATCATTCCATTCCACAAATTTCTGCTGCCTCGATGTGTGCCTAGTGGTACACCAAGATAAATCCCAGGTGCTCGTGTCTACCGCATGCTTTCAAAAACTCTTGGCGTAGCGTGCCATTGACCATGCCATACACCAATGCACTTACTGAGGTTCACATTGCTACCTCTCATGCCACAAAACTCACGATTAACTTTCATGGAAGCTGCAACACTCTCCTTATGAGAGCACAAAACATCACCAGCGTAACCCAATAAGCGCAATTCACCACCTTTTAGGCCGAAGTCACGTACATCTGGACTGCCAATTATCTTTTTTGCACAACGCCTCTAAATACATTGCAATAATAAGAGGTCACAGTGGACAACCTTGATGCACAGAGAAGCGCACTTCAATTTTTCTGTCAGCTCATGAGTGATAATGAGCTTAGTCGTACAGTTGTCGTATGGAATTTTAGCATCTTGTGTTCTTATTGCGACAACTCTAACATACTCAAGAATATATAACAAGAGATCACGACTTACACAGTAAAGTGCCTTTTCTAAGTCAATCTCCACTACAGTGACTTTCTTAAAATCTGCCTCACACGTTTCAACGATGCTGTGAGCCACGTGAATATTTGTGAATATCGACCTTCCTTCTATACATGTCTTATGCAGACCTACTATATCGCTGATAACATCCTGTAATCTACTCACTAATACCTTAATTATTATTTTATAATCTACATTTGTCAGGGTAATTTGTCTATAGCCGGTGACTTTGTTAGGCTTATTCTTATCGTCATTCTTTGGTATCAATACTGTATAAGCTCTTTGGAAAACAGTGGAAGGCATCCGGTTTGATACGCCCCCTTAAGCGCCCGTTCAAGTAGCGCGGATAACTGTGGACAGAGAACTTTGTAAAATGCTGCTGTTAGACCGTAATGACCTGGAGACCTTCCTAGATTAAGGGTTGCTATAGACATTTCAATCTACTTAGTTGTGATATCTACTGATAACCTTTCCGTTTTTTCGTCGTCTAATTTATGAAAGTAGATAAGCAATTGTTCGCATAACCGGTACTTTACGCTTGAACGGCTCTTTGTAATTATTACTCCTCAAAGTCTAATATGTTTTGCATGTCCAGATACATTCCCGTTGTATTAAACCTAAAGCGTTTGATTCTTCTTACGTACGTTGTCAGGGGTGCTAATGGGAAGTCATTTATATACACCTTGTACCATTCGGAGGGCCTCATAGCTTCTACACAGCAGCGCGTTTTCGTCATTAGTAGTGAGGTGACGCCGAGAGCGCATTGGGTAAAGCGTTTGGTAGCGTTGGGCCCGCTCCATCTCGCATTTCAGAGAGCGCCACCTCCACGGAGCATGGTCTCTCCGCGCGCGCGCATATCAGACTCGTGATTCGGTAGTGCATGAAGGTCACACCCCTCGCTGCCGCGGCCGCGTTTACGAAAGGAGCACGCTGCTCGCACACGAAGAAATAATCCTGACAGTTGTTCGCGCTTGTCTTGTGTATACTTGTGCGTTAATTTCATGTGTCTTTCCTTCTGTTTGAAATGCGCGCCTTAAATGTGAAGCTGTGACAGTTCACAGTCCATGCTCGTCCTGTGTATACTCATTTCACACATGCTTTTTGTTCGAGGTACGCACTGCAAGTTTCGAGCTGTTTGTCGTTATTCGCATGACTTTGCAATTTGTTGCCGTAGCATTCATTTTTTCGCTCTTGTGGCGAAACAACGCCAGACAAACGCTCAACTACCCCTGTACAGACACGCTTCACTTTTCGTGTTATACCGATTCCTAAAAAGGGGGATCAGACACATCTTTTGTGCATCTTCAAACACTTCACCAAGATAAGCCTGCATAAATGCTTTCATATTTCAGTTCTCGGGCGACTGAATGGTCTACGTTGTATCTGTTAGTATGGATGCCTTAGAGGAGGAATCACTGACTGGTGACTGCGCAGTGATCCCAGTGTTTTGCCGGATGTCAAAATAAGGCACAATTGTTCCTTCGGCTGCTGATCACACCATAATTCCTAGACAGGTGCCATCAAGTATAGCGGCTGTGATACCAGTGTTAATGGAGGTGCCCGAAGACATAGCATGTTTTGCTTTGAGCAAACTCTGAAATTGAAAGTTTTATTCAAGGAGCATAATTTAACCTGCACAAGAATATTTACATGCATACACAATGAAACAATAAAGTAGATTCACCCCTAGGAAACTTGTATGACATTGCGTGAATAGCGTCCAGTGCTAATCTCATTCTTTCCCACCCGTCATCTCTCACTGCAAAGTACAGTGTGTGCAACTAGCTGCTGGCTACTCCGATGAGCCACTCCGTCATTTAACCCCTTTTTTCTATCTGTCGAGATGATAGCAATGTTTTTATTTACCATAGTATGTCGTCCTTATTAGAAAATATTCGCTGATTAGATACTGCAACTTTAGAAAAATGGGGAAAACAAATGGACAAAACGAGTGAAGCCTATTGATGGAGTTGAGACCATTCGCTCTATTGCGAGAGGACACATTGTGGCAGTGACAGTTCGAAGGAAAGTCGCTTGCGACACTGTTTTTTCGTTCTTGTCTTTTTTTCTTTACTGTACTAAGCAGTTGAAAGGTTGGTATCGAATGTGACTGTAACGTTACCGTTATTTGATGCCCTACGGTTGCTTAAATCATTGCGATGAATGTGCATAGGACGAAAGCTTATCTAAAAAACCTTGCAGAAATTTGAACCGAGACCACCAAAAGTTACTCTTTCGTTAATCTATCAAACCACACCTCAATCTATAGTTATGCAGCGTTTAGAGGCGCAAGAGCAAGCGAAGCTGAAATTTATTTTGGGCGTGTTTTTCGAATCCATAAATGCAAAGTTATGTGGGTAGCATTTCAAAATATCTGGTTCTTATATTCAACATGTTAGGTAACATATTATGGGATTTCTGTCGTTGTTTTCATACAATATGTGTTTTACAGGTCCCCTCATTTTGTTTGGCCTACTAACTAAAATATAATAGATTTTTGTATTTCATAGCTTCTTGATCAATGGCATCGTATCTTTTCATTGTATCTGTTTGTAGCGCATATGCTTTGTTCTTTTAGGTAATCTATTGCATGATGCTTGTTGGTTGATATAATCATTTACTATTGACTTGATCAAATAATCTTGAATTTTTGTGTATTTGAAATATTACCATAATATTTTTTTTCCTGCTGTGCTAACATCATAGGTATTCTTTTTTCGGACCTTCAACTAGCCTTTAGCAATAGGTCCGACAAGTGTCTGTTATCTGTAAATAGGTTATGAAATAAACATTCATTCATTCATTCATTCGTTCATTCATTCATTCATTCATTCATTCATTCATTTGTTCGTTCGTTCGTTCATTCACTGCGAAATTAAGTATAGCCTCATGCTTATCTTGTCCTTTAGGTATAAAGGTTGTCTACAATTTGACTTCGCCTCCAAACAAACGCGTTCGGTCAGTGCATATACTTTGCACGAACTGCACGGTGCCTGTCTACAAGCGGCTGGAAGATTGCGATGTATACAGAGTCGTCACCACCGACTTCGTTGCCAGAGGTGGGGATGGATTCAAGAAGGCAGAAAACGTCACGGAATCAGGTACGCTCGCGCTATTCGTTTACGTACATTTTCGTGTCAACAAACGGAATTAAGTCAGTGAATGCTAGCTGACCACTGCGCAAACATTTTAAATCTTCGTCTAGAGAGAACACCGTTACTCAAGCATTTGTGCACCTTAGGGTCAATTGACCGGAGCAGCTGTCGCGTTTCTTCTCTTTTCTGATGATGCAGTGTCTCCGTGTTTTGCAGATTATAGCGCTGCCACTAGCATATAAATCAGTGCATTTGTGTATTGTAGATATATTCCTACCAAGTCGCTTCCATTTCCATCTCCAGATGTAATCATGGTGGCAGTACGCTACACTGTGATGCTACTATCAGTTTTCCTCGTTGAGACATAAATATGGCAGAAGAATTGACAAATCGTGTCAGTGAATAACGCTGTCGTTTTCAGATACACACTCATGATGAGCCGTTAAGGTAGGCGTTTGAGATTTTAGGGCCTTAAAGATTGACTGTTTTCACTGTCAGACAACTGCCACCTTTTTCTGGTGCAACAATATGTTAATTTTTTTCTCAGTTTTGCTTGCCGCCGCCAGAAAGTCTCATCTTCGCGATTTTTACAAACTTTCATATGATGTCTTCACGTCACAAGGTTATTGTGGCTAGTCGTACCAGCTGTATTTTCTTGAAACTTTTTTGCCTCGCTGCTTAAGTTCCCCAGCATACACATTTTTTTTTACAATAACAATTCTTCTCTAAAAGACGCATGCTAATGTAGTGTTACTTGCGGAACCTGTTGCACTTTTTGTTTCTGTAGGACCTTTGGATCTGGATGTACTAAAGGAGTACGTCACTAAAATGTCACCGCTGAAAACGCCAGTAGAAGGTCGCATAACCATACATGGAAATATAACAGAAGATGTTCAAACTAAAACAACGACGGAGCGCCCACGCAAGTCGTCACTTTCAAGGTCGAGACGCGAAAAGCGAGAATGAACAATGGATGTATGATTCAGATTGTTATACATATAAAGCGATGGGGTTTTTTCTTCTGTATTTGAACAAAATAGAAAACAAACAAAACGTTTGCAATTTTAGCTCTCCGTGCGCAAAAAGAGACATAACTGGTGCTTGTACAGATTTTAAGCACCAGGTGTTTCAATGGTGCTGTTTCGCTTCTGTAGCCTGATTATCTCGGTAGCACCTTGTGCGAATTCGTAATTATTGTAAAAAGTAAAAAAAAATGTGTCCAAAAATTCTGCAAAATCTGGAAAATAAATATTTGCTGGCTGCCTTCATAGTTACCTTTTTCTGTGACGGCACATAATTTACTGGAATACATGAAGAAACTCGGCTTAATAAATTGTTAAATTAAAGCAGAGGGGCCGTCAGGTCAAATAGGATAACTGAAGTACTTTCTGCGAAGAGCCCATTGTCGCTTTAAGATTTTCAAAAAGCGACCTCAAGTAATTCTGGGGAGGGACGACATTCCATTGGGCTCACCATAAAACAAAGAGTGGAGTGTGGATGAACACAATTAGAAGATTACCAAAAAGGCGTTACAGTTTCTAAAAACTGCTAGAGTGTATACCTCTGTTAGTTGCGGATTCATTACCCTAGGTGTCTCATGCGTGCTACAAGGGTGAGCGAAACCAGGACGCTAATACTCCTGCCACACGGGCACAAGTATACGACAGCGCGCGCAGACACGACGGAAGTAGGCGATCTCTATTTCAGAAGCGTTCTTTTCTGAAAACAGAGTTCGTAAAGCTTTTTCACGGCTATAAAAGGGTAGCCTCGAAACCATGTGGGCGCCAGCGATTCGGTATCGGTGAAAGAAACCGACAAATGTTTATTCTATCACTTTGGCTCATCAAAGAAACTTATATCTTGTAAAAAAAAACGTAATAAGCCCTTTAAAACTTATTTTCTTTAGTACTATTGTAAGCAGGCCGGTATATAGGTTTGGGTTACGTGGCGAGCACGTCACACGCTCGAACAGCCCTGGACGCACACACACACACACACACACACACAAAGGCAGCTAAAGGGATCGGAGAGAGACATTGAATTTTATATAATGAAGTACGTATTCATTTATTTAAGAGTTGGTACTACAGTTTCGGTTGTGTGTTCGGAAGAGAACTATAGTTATTACAACAATGCAGTAAAAATTTTACAGCAGTAATTACAGCACTATCAAAACTTTTAACTAGTGGAAACAGCTGATCGAATTCAATGGGCGATTCAACTCCGTCCTGCTAATAGTCCATGCCACTTTGAAATTTTCGAAAGGCGGCCACTGGTAATTACCATGGAGTGATGAAATGTGGCTAATTTAATATTTATTTATTTGGTTTGTGTACATATAAAACACGAATACACAGAGGAAAGAAGGAGGGAACAGGCTGACAACTGCCCACTATAAGGGCATAACGCCTGCCTGCTCATTCAGGTACGGGAGACATTGAGGAAAGGAAAGCAAGAAAGAAAAAAAAGGAGAGAATAGGAAATACATAACACAAAACAAGTAACACACATATAACCAAATAGTTACATGAAAGAAAAAAAAAACGCCAGGCCTGCGTGGAAGGCGCAGCACAGTCGCAGCAAAAGCTTGAAGAGTGGCCTTTCAGATACTTTTCTAAGCATTCATTGGTTATAACTGCTGCAAGCACACTTCGAGAGATGTGGGGTTTAACGTCCCAAAACCACCACATGATTATGAGAGACGCCGTAGTGGAGGGCTCCGGAAATTTCGACCACCTGGGGTTCTTTAACGTGCACCCAAATCTGAGCACACGGGCCTACAACATTTCCGCCTCCATCGGAAATGCAGCCGCCGCAGCCGGGATTCGATCCCGCGACCTGCGGGTCAGCAGCCGAGTACCTTAGCCCCTAGACCACCACGGCGGGGCTGCAAGCACACTTGCCGGGTACCCACTGCGGCATAATAATTTCTAGGTAGTACACCGGCATTCGCTATGCTATTTTTGTCATTCTTCTGACAAGCGTTGCATCCGCTAAACACTTGCAAGTAATTTTGTGCGAATTGTTCATGCAGTGGCTGACAACAATGAGGTATTATGCTTGAAGTAGGTATGCGCCTAGGTAATAGGGGATCAAGAACAAGCTTTTGTAATGGTTTGGTGCATTGGACGACCCACTTGTTACGTTATTCGCATTCTGTGACGCGTCGTTGTTCCTTTGCTGTTATAAAACGCTTTATTACTCATATTAGCACGTTTCCTTTCCCGACATCAAGCCTGCTTAAGGCAAGTTTGCGAAAAAGTCTCGCGCTTCGGCGTGGCTCAGGGGTAGAATACTGGGTTGGCACGCAGCGGACCTGCTTTCGAGCCCCACTGTGTCCTCGGTACAAATTTTGTGATAGTGATTACGGACGGACACCGGCAGCGGCGGCGGACAACTACGGCACCACGCGTCACCCGAGTTTTAATCCAATAACAACTTTTGCTGTGAAAATGTCTAATAAAGCGATGCCATATTGTTCTTTTTAAATAACGCAAGGCTCGATGGGCTTGTTCACGCCTAGAAGCACATCCTCCTGGGAA
>NC_051165.1:302349209-302586709 GCF_013339725.1 Rhipicephalus microplus
CACAGCATGTGCACGAAATGTGCCCGCATTATCCCACTTGAACATGACCTTACGGCCTAATTGGGTTTTGAAATCTATGCTGATAACGGAGACACTTGCTCCTGTGTCCACTAAAGCTGTCGTTGTAACATTGTCCACAGAAACACAAATCTTGTCATGACGCATGGTCACTGGTGGACGCGTAGCGGCGTGTAGCTGAAGATGACCGGTGACCTCACTTCCATCAGTCGCGCCACCTAGTTTCCCGGCGGCGGTGAAGTGGGACGTCGTAGAGAAGATGGGATTCTTCGGTAGCATGAAGGTAGCGGTGTCAAGCTCCACACAGACGCCGGTGAGTCACTGCGGTGATTCGCCCTATGGTTTGGCCTGCTGCCAGAGTCTGGGGGCCAGCGTGTATCGTCAACGTGCTGATTTCTGCGGCCGTAAAAAGTGCATGGTCGCCCATAGGATGGTGCTGACGTGCGACGGCGATCGGGGCAGAATCGGGCGACATGACCGTGGATGTCACAGTGAAAGCATATGGGCGTTCGCAAGGTGCGCTGATGTCAGCAGAAGGATGAATGGCCCGGCGGTTCCATGCCTGATAAACGGTAGGTGATCTGCGCGCGTATTCGTCATTCAATGGGTTGTACGGACGCATAGTTTGGCTTTGCCCTCGAGGACGAGGCATATAGCTGTAGGCATCAAGGGAGGTGCTGTTGATAGTCGTAGTACTTAAGTATCAGGGAGGAAAGAGTTCTAGAGCACTAGGTGCTGGCTGAGAAGCCACCTCACGTAGGTCGAGCTCTTCGCGCACTACTTGGCGAATCATGGACGCGAGATCCGATGCATGGGGTAGGATGCGCATCGACGCTGGCGACATTAGTGATGTTGGGCAGGCAGCCAAACTTTGGTGTAATTCGCCGCGCTTTCAGCGCTTCAAACGTATGGCAGTGCTTGATAACGTCACTTACGCGCTCCAAACTTTCTTTTGCGATGAGGAACTGGTTAACGTCCTCCACGATCCCTTTTAAAAGATGACCAACCTTGACCACTTCTGTCATCCAGGGATCCAGTGCCCTAAACAACTTGAGCACCTCCTCACAGGTCGTGCAGGTTCCCCGGGGACTTGCACTCGTTGCATAAGAGTTTGCTCAGCACGCTTCTTCTTCGCTGCCGGATCTCCAAAGCACAACTTGATTTAATCAACGAACTACCGCCCACGTCGTAAAACTTTCTTCTTGGTTTTGAAACCATACAGATGCGGTTCCTTGAGAAAGAGTCCCTCACTATTGAGCTGGCCGGTGGCATCCCTGCCATTAAACCGACTGGCCCGTTGGTAAGAGCTGAGCCATGTGTCAAAATCTTCTCCAGCTTGTCCAGCGAAGGATGGCGGCTGGATATAGGGCTGCCGCGAAATGCGGGAAGCAGGTGACTCGTTGTCATTGTTGTCGTGAGACGCCATCGCAGGTGGCAGACCAGCAAGTCGTCGGCTTCGGCGAAGCTCCGCGTATTGCGCCTCAGCGGTCGATGAGTCGCCGTTCGTCGGGGGCGCTGTTATCATACCCAGCACCTCCACCAAACTTGTTACGATGGGGCGTGTTTATTGAAGAACGAATGGCGAGGGGTAGCCGCACCGACACCGAGCTGCTTCCAAACAGACCCCTCCTCCTCCTCTCCTCCTCTCCCTTTCTCCTCTCCTTTTCTTCACACGGTGCCGCTTCTGCGTAACAATATTAGTAAATATGTACTTGCTAAGTAACCAAGCTTCCTGCGGCCCTGCAACAGTACCCAATGACCCCAACAAGGCTCGTGTGCAGTGACGGCGTTGATGAGAAACGCTTCCCGTGGGCAGCGCATGCTGGTACTGAGAGCTATACATCGTGTGTAGTTGCTATAGTGGTAGATTGTTGTGTAGAGCACATCTATATGTGGATGGCCGCTCCAGGCACACTTCTGGTCCCGTTTTTTTTTTGTGTGTGTGTGTGTGTGTGTGTGTGTGTGTGTGTGTGTGTGTGTGTGTTCAGAGCGCAGCCCGTAAAAGTTCCCACCTGCTGTGGTAGCAATGAGCCCCCCCCCCCCTCCCTTCCCCGTTCACTCACAAAGTAAGCGCGCGTGAAGACGACCCCGGCCAGAAAGGCGATGATTGCTCCACAGAAAGAGGGGGCTAGCGCTTACTTTCACATGTATAAATACATATACGTGAATGACGGTGGTGGCGGCGGCGACAGCAAAAAGCATCCGAGACTGCCCATATAATCGCTATGGCAATAAATATACTTTACACTTTCTTGGTCAATCACCCTGAGTGGGTATGAGCCATAATTTCAAGGAAACAGACAAACCGAGCAGCATCACCAACGCTGCTGTGCCTCATGACGGTTCTTCGCACTGCCTCACCGCTGACGACTATAACTTCCTTGGAGAACCAATAAACCTCTTCACAGTGTGAATACTGCATAGGGCCCTTACAGTGGTTCGCAGTCGTGACAGCGGACGCATACTACAATGCGATCAATATTGTATACGATTTTTGCCACAATAAATGCTGCGTATGACGAAATGTATATAATAGTGACTCACCTTATATTTAGCTTTCAGAAAAGGTCTCGATTTCGCCGACGAGCAATGTGGCAGCGACCTCTATAAGTACGCAATACACGAAGTTAAACTCGTGGTATTATCGGCCTGTACATATCATGGCTAGCATTCGCTTGCGAACTTAACAGACATTGTGAAACGCGCTAAGAAGCGGACATCAACAAATCTCGCTGTACACAAAAAAAAAATCGCTGCCGCAACGCCACCATTATGCAGCAGTGCACACAGAGGTGAACGAACTATACCCGTTGCCTTTGCCTTCACATCTTCCCAGAAACATAATGCAACTCCAAAATTACCTGCGTTCTGTGATCTGCTATGTGTTTTGGCCGAGGATACATGTTGAACGTGAGTTACACTTTTATTTTCCTAACATCTCAGACACTTTGTTTTGATGAAATGGCCAACTTCGCAGAATAATGTTGAGCACATGCTTCAGTTGTCTTAGGGGACTTGAAAGTAGTCTTTCATCCGGTTCTTCTTTTTCTCTGAATAACGGGTTTGTGACAGGGTCGCCTGGAATCATTACAGGTTCAGATCCGTTAAGCAGCGTTATGCGTGCCTCAATGGCCGATTTTACAGGAGTCATCTTTTTTATATGATCCACAAGAACTGAGTAGTCTGCAGGTCCTGAAGAAATAAAAAAAAACAGTATTTATGAGATGTAAACATGAAAATTCAGAGACAGACAAATAGTTTGGCTGAAGCGCTACGACATTCTACTTGTGAAGCTGTGTGAATGGTAAACCGTATCTATAATCTCCAGACAACTAAACTTCCCCAGTCTCTAGTGCACGAACGAGCTTTGGAAGAGACATACGACCTGGTGGTTACTATAGTCGTCCCGAGAGACATGCAGGATGTTAAGCACCTTGGTAGGTCTGTATGCCGACCGCCCAGCCACGGATCAGGTTATCGATGGCCGATGCTCTGTTCACCGCTATAAGTGCACAGTGTACGTTGCCACCTTCCGTTTCCCAGCCACAACTTCGGCAAAGTGAAGAGTGTACGAACAAATATTGAAAGAGAACAAAAAGAACAAAGGTCGCATTCGATTATGACAAAAACATCATTTTAAATTATACGGCTTCTTATTAGCCACTTCGCAAACGTTACGCTTCCCATAGTTTTCTGCATTCGCTCGATCCATGAAGTGTGCCATCAAGCCGAGTTTACTAAGTTAAATTCAGGGTGCTTGCGAGCACCTAAAGCCAGCAGATGAACAAAGTGTGACGCGGTTTATTGACGCGTGGATATTGGGCGTCGAAGAGCGAAGACGTCGAGGAGCCGAAATCCGGGCAGGTGCGGACTCCTGTGCGGTCTTGTGTTTATGCGGTGCTCGAATGCTAACCCGCAGGTTGCGGTATCGTATCTCGGCCGTGGCGGCTGCATTTTCGATGGAGGCGAAAATGTTCGATACCCGTGATCAAAATTTCCAGAATCCTACATTACGGCGTCTCTCGTGATCATATTATGGTTTTGGGGCGTTAGACCCCTAACAATTATTACTATTACTAATATTTAGTATCACCTGCAAATCAGTGTAAGCTTAGAAGGTCATAATTCATGATCAACAATGGTCCATGTGTCTGCGTTTTTTATATTTTTTTACCTTTCCTAATCCCCAGCTCATCACTAAAAAAAAACAGCCTACGATTTCATTTTTTCTTCTTTCTTTTTCAGTGGCTTTCTAAATACAGGCATGTACGGCTGCGTGGTTCACTACGTGTCGTATTTCGACGTTTTGCTCACCTCCGGTTGTAGCGTTGGTTGCTTTTGGGTAGCCGTCTACCTCCTTTTGTGATATAGTCTGTAGTGACGATTCTGTACACACCGGTGTCATTCACTGGCTCGTATCGTGGCACTTTGCATCTTCGACACAAAACTTGAAGTAACACAACACGACACTTAGGAGGATTCCGCAGGTTGTACGTCACACGGATACCTGTAAGAGAGAAAGGCAGTGTCTTCGCAAGGCAAGCGTCTCCGGCTATTCGTAGACGCTTTCCTGGCTTAGCGCTATGCTTGCGGTGAGACTGGTGATGTACGAACTGCAGAGGTGCCAATGCAAATACGCGCGTACACAATTTGCTCGAGTAGCAACCATGAACCCGGTCACCACGGTGGAATAGTGATTATGAGGCTGGACTGCTGACCCGAAGGTTGCGCGATCGAATCCCGGTGACGGCGGCCGCATTCTGATGGAGGCCAAGTGCTAGATCTCCATGTTACCCATGCATGTACTACTTTTTCAGGTGCATGTTAAAGAACACCAGATTGTTGAAATTTTCGTAACTCTCCAAGACAGCACTGTCATAATCGAGTGGCAGTCTTCGAACGTTAAACCCCCACCCCCCCCCCTCCACTCAAAAAAAAAAAGTGCCAAAGAGAAGAGTAGACATAATGACACACAATAGCGTTCGTCGTGTCTACTCTTTTCTTCGGCCCTTGTTTTTTTTTTTTGCGCTTCAAATTTGTTTATCCTATATCTTACCAACTCGCCCAACCTTCTGTGCTTCGAAACGTTAAAGCCTCCCTCCTATCACCCCTGCCCTCCAAGAGAAAAAAAAAAAGAACAGGAACAGGCTAACTGCAACAAGCACACCCATACAGCATCTAGAGGTCAGTGTCATGAGGACAATTAGAAGCATTTAGCAACGCTACTGTATCCATCCATGGCCATGACACAGTTAGAAGGAGCTGCTAGTAAAATTTAAAGCAGATTTTCGGATTGCTCTCGTGGCTTGCGAAGAGCCAGCACATGCACAAGAAGTTATGCTAATTCAATGTTCTGAGCTCATTACAATACGTACATGTTTGCCAGCACTGGAAGTGATGCTAATTCAATGTTTTGAGCTATAGTGACAATACGTGTTTGCCAAGCTAGTGCATTGAAAAGTCAATCCGACCTATGAAGCTTGTCAATCCTATCTGAACTCAAAGTTTTCCGACCCCTTCATTGTGGCGTCCCTCATAATTGCGTCGTAGCTTTGGGACGTAAAACCCAAGTTCTTAGACAGATTTAGTTGCACATCTGCAGTAGCCGTATGGACGCAGCCTTCCATTGCGAATGCCTAGCAGGCTGTGTCCATACAGCTGCTGAGGGCGAGCAAATAAATTTGTCTACCGTTATCAAGCTTGTGTAAACTACGTCACCGTATGAATAGAAATGCAGCTACAAGAATATATCACTCACCCGACACTTGCAAGAACTGGCCCTGCCTCTTTTCAAAACTGTACTCGGACACTGAGTGTTCGAACATGCTCCTTAGCTCGGAGCCCTTGAGTGTGATGATGACGACTGACATTCCGAAAGGCATCGTAGCTAATATGTGACCCATCGTTATGTTATCTTTGTGGAGAGAAAAAAAGAAAGTAAGTTATCGATTAGCTGATCACTCAAGGCCTAAAAAGCAGTCGGAAAAAAAGTTTCCTGGGAGCAATATGAAGTGGTTAACGACATTTCTGCGGAAACGGCAAATTATTCAAAGCTTTTGGCAGGATTTGATATTGCGACAAACAAAGAAAATATCCGTGCCACGCTGGCTAAGCCCCTCTAAAGCAATTTGGCACCATCTAATTGAAAATGCGCCGTTTTCCATATAAACAATGTAGAGTGGAAGAAGAATATGTGCCGCAGTGGGTCACGCCTTTAGCAAGAGGAGCCGAGCGCGAGCTGTTCCCCCGAGCGTTGTGTTTCCTGTTGCGGAGTTCCAGGTTGAGTTACCCCGCACCTCCAACACTCTGAAACGGGGTTTATTGGCGCAAGTAGTTCTTGCACAGCAGGTCTATTGATGCGGAAAGCGGGTGGCAGGAACCGACGCAGGAAACACAACGCTCGGGGGAACAGCTCGCGCTCGGCTCCTCTTGCTAAAGGCGTGACCCACTGCGGCACATATTCTTCTTCCTCTCTACAACAAGAACAACCTTTTGCATCAGTTTCCCCACTTCCCTATCAATTTATAGAGATTCCATATGTAATACATGATACATACATAAGAAAATGTCGCATAGAAATCTTATGCTCCTATATACCTAGTATACGAAGGGTCCTTCCATGCCAAATTATCCATTCCCGACCATCAGGAATATGTCTGAAAACATTTCCACGCGTTTCTCGAAGTTCGAAAATAACCGTGATCGTTTATTTCCGTTACCGAAAATTTTCCTTCCTATCTTCCAATTTATGAGAGTCTGTAGTTAGGCGCTGACTGAACTAGAGGGCGTCAAAGAACAATTTTTTTTTCGCAAAACGTTTTTCAAATGCACTTAATAAAATGGTACTTGTGGCAAGGTAATGAAGTGACATAACTGTGAAAATAACGGCTTACTTATGAAAATAATTCGTGGAGTTTTCGCACAAGCGATATTGAATAAGTGCCGAATTAGGGATTTTTTTTCAGGAACATGGCAAGCTCAAATGACACAATAAAATATTTGCTCGTGGCCTGTTTACCATACAATAAATTAGAAATAATTTAGGCAGTACATTTATAGCAGACAGTCTGAAAAAATTGCTAAGTTCACTTTTGGGGGGGGGGGGGGGGGGAAGCTCTGTATTCAGCGTCAATGCGGAGCTCGTGGGGAGCGCTGTGGTTATAAACTCACCTCTCTTTGTAGAAGTAAACACGCAATTTCCATTTTTGCTTCAAGAAGCTGCTTTGAATTTACGCTTTTATCAAACCATAAAAGCTCACTATGGTAACCAGCGCTAAAATCGGACTGTCTGGAAAAGTATAACTCTGGAAATTACCGTTGCTGCCACAAAAAAGAGTTGTCGACCCTCCATTCATACCTAAATCGGCCAACACGCTTTTGTGGTCGCACTCAACGATACAGCGAGCACCTGCCGGTTTCTCTCACATTCATTAGTTATTCTTCAGCCATTCATTATTATCATCAGTGAACTTGCGCGTTCCCCAAACCAAACCTGGATCTTATACATGCCAACTCAACAGTGAACGCATGCTGGTATAGCCATGGTCCTTTAACATTGGTATAGCGAAGGGAAACTGAACAAGGGTGAGAGAGGAAGTTCTTACAGACTAAAGTTTTGTATATTTGTTTCCGAATTTCGTATACTGTCGCTCGTTGACCTGAACCTTTTTTTTATTTTTACCTTCACTTTGTAGATTACCGATACTTGTTATTGACATACAGCTACTTCCACGGCAAGATAACAGGTGGTCAAACTAATTCGTAGCTTTCTACAGGGAAATTCTTCACTACTCACCACCTATTTTCGATACGTGAAACGTCATAATTTATATTCTTTTCAGCTTTACGTGTCTACTGCTGACTTTAGGCTAATCTGTAATTCTTAACTATGCTTGCAACTCTTTCATTCCACCTGTGACGCGATGCGTTGTCACGTGCCACAAAAACTGTGCGAAAGAGACAGAAGAACACAGAAAGCACATGCACTGTGCTTTCGCATGTGTCTTCTTTTTGTAGTTACGGAATACAAACTTGCGCAGCGTTAAGTCCTCTTAGATCGCAATAGTGTGTAGAATGTGTACATCCTAAAAGTGGGTAATGTCGCGCGTATTTATTTATTCGCGCCCATTGGAAATAACGCGAAGCGGACAAAACTGACAAGAGTGTGTGTCTATTGTTGTACGAAGCTTCTCCTGTCGTTTTTTTCCTTGTCTAGTTTGCGCTGGCATTCAATGCTTAGAACGTAACGAAAAAAATGCATGCTCCGCCCACCTAATTCCCGCACACCTGCCCATAACCTAGCGAAAGGTGGTGACGCTAGATGGTTCCCACTCGAGCTACTAGTTCTTATTCTAGGTTAATCAACGCACCACACATGTTACAAGTCCACAGGTTAGTCGTTACTACCTAAAATATTACGTTTACCTGATTAGCGATGCCAGATATTTCCCAAAGTTTACTAGGACGTTTTCCAACTTAACACTGGTGATGCAAGTATGTGTCTGCATGGTCAACTCAACTATCTGAATAACAGAAGTGCCTGACGTCACATAAATGAGTGATCGCGAATGAAATGGGAGTTTATGCAACTTTTTCACTGGGACATTGCTGGCTGTTGGTGGAGCTGTACTTTTTTATAACACTTTCATGGCCGCTAATGAACATGGTCAAAAAATAAAAAAGATTGAAAAGTGTGGCCTCTTGCGCCACGCTAAAAACACGTGGGAACACACGTGAACTGTGTGTTGGCAGTTCAGTCCTTGTCGACATAGGAGCACGTAAAGCGAACCGTATTGGAAAAAAAAAGACACATGTGTTGGGACGCGCGCAAGACAATGTATTCCGCCATATATATGGGCATGCCGAGGATCCGCTTTGTTTCATGACGTAATTGAAAGGCAATAAAAGATGTCAAAAACGGGTTCCATGAGTTTCTGCGTGACACTGAATGGCGTCAGCAGTCATTCCGGTTAAACAACACATAATTGCTTTGGAGGAAAATAGTGCATACAGAAAAAGTGTTGACATGATCCCAAATAATATTTGCCAAGAAATCAGGGCTCCCCAAGAAAACACCGAATACAAAGGCCTTTGTGCGCTTGATAAACCACCTTGGTGCAACCCATCTTGTGGCGCCACAGTGGTAATAAGTTGAACTACGCAGCTACCACCTTTATTCGGTCACGCGACTGGCCGCAACTTTTTGTTAGGATGACTGCCAGTTGGGCGTGTTGGTAAAGGTTCATGATGAAACAAGCGCAGAAATACACACACTCAGGGAGGACACAGACAAGCGCTTCCTAGCAACTGAAATTTTTTTTACGTTTTCTTTTCTTAGTTCTTGACACGTGTTTGTTTATGGTTGTGGGCGCGTGCATATCTTGTTATATCACGTTGTTGATGATGACGGGGGAAGTCGGGAATGACGTACATGCGTGTGATGTATTTATTAGTGTTCGCTTCGAAATAAAATTTTCAGTTGCTAGTAAGCGCTTGTCTCTGTCCTCTCTGTGTGTGTATTTCTGCGCTTGTTTCATCATGAACTTTTCTGCCTTTCTCTCAAATGTTTATTATAAAGTGACTGGGACAGTGCAGACGTTCTGTTCCTTCAAGACATATCCACGTAAAATGCTCACGATTTTGAGGGATGGGCGCGCGGATGGCGCCTCCGTTGAACAGGGCGCCGTTGACGTCAGACCAGAGGTCGGGCTCGCTGCTCTTCTTGTCCGCGTAGTAGGCGAAGAAGGCGTCCGCTATCAAGTTGCCCAGGTTGCACTCGCGCAGCCGGCAAACTTGGTCCGCTTGCTCTAGCTTGACCTTCGAGATGCCGATCACCTCGCTGATGGCTCGCGTCACGTTTTCCTTGTAGCAGTCGATGACTTCCAGCATTTCCTTATCTGAATGAACACAGAACGATGTAGTAGTGAATGCGCTCGTGCACTATAGATAAACCTATAAACCATGTTATTGTCACACACACTCTTTTTAATGCTTTATGTTATCGGCTCATAGCACGCGTAGATTCTGCCTCACGCAAACTATGCTAGAATGTCTGTGTGAGCCTGGTGTCGAGCTTGCTGGTACATAGTTTGAAATCGAGGAACCCAGCCTTCAAAAACCACGCACACAAGACGAGAAGTGTGACGACCACACACAGTTGGGTACAAAGAACAGTTTAATAAAAAAAGGCCTAATTGAAAAAAAAAACCAAGACGCACATGCGCCCAACATATTTTAGGGTAGAGATGTGCGAGCATATGACAAACGACGAAAAACCACGCAGATAAAACACAGCGCATGGCACCAATGACACCAAATTACAGTTTCTCTAAAAACGTCACCTCTTTTCGCCAAATAGAAATAATTGAGGAATTCTAAATGGAAGAAAAAATACGGTCAGGATCGGTGTGTAAGTTTGCCTTCCGTTACAAGAGAAAGAAAAAGGAAAGAAAAAGAAGAGGAAGACTAGAAGCTCTTCATGCTCCGCCCCCTTGGCCAATACCGTAGTGTGAGTATGAGCCACTGTTTCTAAGATATACTCTATTTCACTCCCAAGGTTTTATGTTATTGGAGCTGAAACACACACCGCTGCATGATTTTCGAAGGCCTTAAGCCTCACGTGCCTGATATCTTCTCGTTTGGAGATTATCGTTTTTTTTATTGAAACATAAAAATATTGCTCATGCAAGTCCACAATATCCACAATTCGTGCCGTGCAAGCTGCCGTACCAACTTATTTGCTCGGTATACGTGCGCTGTTAAATTTGCACAAAACGTCCACGCTCTTATTTGCGCGTCAGCCGTAATTGGCATGAAACTTGTGAAAGAGCGAAAAGATGTTTTTTTTTTTTTAGAATGCAGGGAAGTCTGAACAATAATTCGGATTTTCCGATAGCTTACTGAGAGACGCGGAAAGTGTTTTTTCTTACTGATTTGTCCTCTCTGTCTTTCAAATTCCATATTTCCCAAACGCAGTGCAAGGTAGCGTACCGGGGGCTACCTTCTAGCTAATCTCCCTGCCTTTCTTTTCTCTTCCTCTCTATCTCTTATTCACCCTCTATTTGTTTCATCAACTTAAGCTACACACGTTACCTTCATGAACCACTTCCCACATTGAAGAGGCTGATGTGTTGGATCATCATCTTGGGTTTGTGACGAACTTAAGTCGACAACCTGTCATGTTCGTTATCTCCCAGTCCATATGACCGACAGAAGCAGGCACTGCGCGTTCAGCTTACATCCTCGTAAACCAATACCCGGTTTCCTATAAGTTAGCCGTCCGGCCGTGAGTTTTAAAATTAATTTTACCGCAGCCTTTTACTGGCACCGAAGAGATAACGTCACGCGTTGTACTGAAATACCTTGTTTCGACATTAAGTATTGCATTTACCCTTACTTTATTTTTTTTCCCGATCTTACACATCGCGATATATTTTTCAACAGAACTTCAGCACTCAGAACGTTCCGCCCAATGAAAAACCACGCAGATTGAAGAGAAGCTCGTGATTTGACGAATCTCCAATGTCATTCTCGAGGAAAGTATTCTATAGCTGTGGACTTAATTGAGATATATTTTCAAAATGATACATGCCTCTGTTCTCCAGACGCATGTATTGTAAATTTCTTCTGAAGTTAATTTCTTGATGACATACAAGCGTTTTTCATCGCTACAGAAAGTCCTATTAACGTATCGATCAAACGTCACATTTTACAGGCGAGCTCTGACAAATCTGACCTTTATTTTTAGCGAAAATGCCCATGTCATATCAGATGGGCTCTATACGTGTGGAAACTTGCGTAAAGAAAGTTGAGACCATATCAGACACTGACAGAGCATTCTGAAAAGGTTAGATTTGCCATGTGTCAGAGAGTTTAGTTTCTTTTGCGTCTTACCTTCTTTCACTGAACTGTTCAACAGTATAGGATTTCCCGTCCAATTTATAACATTTCCATTGTTGTCAAAGCTGACTTGTAAGAAACCTAAAAACTTTCCGAACCAATAGTCTTGCACGACAAGACCTACGCTACCATCGGTTCTATTTACGACAGTAGGATAGTCTCCTTCTGGGGTGTTCTCCTTTGGATAGCCTTGACCTGCAATGGAAGTATTAATTTAACGTTTTAGAGTCTGACATAAATAAATAGTTAATTAACAGTGTAGCTTTATTAACAATGTAGTAAAACCGGATTAAGTATGTACTCTTAAATTGTGCATGACTAGTAGCTTAACACAACAAACAAGGTGGTTTACGCTACCATCTATGACATGGGATGTGCATTTATTTTCCCATCATTTTGAAATAGAACTAACGTGCTAAATAACGTGTTCTTTTTTCAAAGTGTTTGAAGTGATTGGATAAGTGCTAACAATTATTTTAGTCATGTAATTGAAGATACTGCTTTAGGCAGGCATTAGCACACCGATCAGTCCAGTTTACGACTTGATTATCTTGTGGTAAATATTATAAATGCTTCGTAAGAAGCTAGTTGCATGCAGTCGGACTTTTGATGCACTGAACTTTCACACCAGCAAACATGTCTGTGTCTTGTATTTCATTTTTTTTTTTCGTCTTGGTTTAGAAATCTAGTGCAGAAAAAGTACGAAGCAATCTTTGCATAAGCGGGATTCGTCGTATTTCAATGCATGCCCAAAATAGCGTTCCTTCGTTAATAGTTTATGTGTTCGCAGAGTTAGGTCACTGGCAGATATTCGCAACACTAAGACGTGACACTAAGCTCTGAGCGAATGAGCAGGAGAGGTTGAAAAGAGAAGCTAGGAAAGGTTATCCTGTGGCCATACGTCAACGACTCCACTGAAAATTTGGACAGTGATAGTTCACTTCCAATCTGCGTTAAGATTTCCTCAATAAAATAGTTCGTTCAGCCAATATAGATAAGAAAATTCAGGCGATTTGGTACCGTGATACAGAAAGGTGTTCGTGTGTCCACCAACGAGCAGATCCAACTGTTTGACTTGTCTCGTGATTTCGATGTCCCTTGGGTATCCCGAGTGCGTTATTGCCACAATCACTTTTACTCCATCTTTTTCGAGTTTTTCTGATTCTTGTTTGATGGCTGTGATTTCGTCTTCAAACTTCACTTTACCTGCAAAAAAAAAAAAAGCTCTAGGTAATCAAGCCCAGTAGCTTGCCGTGGACGTCACTACACCTATTGTTGCCCGCTCAGTGCAATTCTTGACATAGTGCTAGCCTGAGTGACCCTGTGTAAGTTCTCCTGTGCAGGACAAGCTTTTGCCGCAATACGAAAATTGTATTTACTCTTCTGCACATTTTAGTTTCACGTAACCTATAGTCATATTTCACGATGACATAGTAAAAACGTATTAAGTACAATTTTTATTCACCAATTTCATGTACTCTTCTTATGCGTTTTAATTAAATGTCTATAATGAAAAAGTAATTGATTTTGTGTAATTATGTAACTGGTGTACCCCGAGGATAGCAGGTTAGTTATCTGTTAATTTATTCTTTTACTCGCCTTCTAACTACATGTAGGGTACTAACAGTACCTGCGTGCCACTCCACGCAATAAAAACAACCACGAACGTTGATTTATTTTACTTTATTTCATTCGCCTTGTATTGCCTGCTAATTAAGCACTATCATAAGAGAATGTAGAAATTTTGCAAGCATCGTTTGACTTCACATGAAGACAGCAGGTTCCGCCCGGTTTGAGTGCAACAACAAGTTGGTAATTGCAGTTTGCCTGTAAATCATTAGCTAACATTGGTTACATTCTATAAACAGTAATGAATATTAGCTAACTATCTACAGACAAACAGTACCAGTCATTATGCACCCACTGGATCAAGAGGAGGTGTTATTTTTTAATCAAAGCGTTGCAAGTGCTGCGTTACGTCTGCAGAAAAAAATAATATGCAAGTATGTCTCAAAGTAGTTTACATGCATGCGCTTACCGGTGCTCGACAAAAATCTTGTCTCCGGAAGTACGGCACCGACAATGCCCACTGATACGCCGTTAATTTCTATCATCACTGATTTGGGGAGAGTGATATTTTGTAAAGCCGGCTCTTCGGAAAAGTCCGTATTCGTGCCCACTATTGTCACGTTAGCTCGTTGCAAGGCCAAAAGATGATGCGCGAGTCCCTCCGGTCCGTCGTCGAATTCGTGGTTTCCGAGGCACTGGAATGCAACGAGTGAAATTCAGATTCTTTTTTTTTCTTGAATCACACAAGTAACGGCACAGGAGCTAAAGTATCTGACTGAGGCTACTGTAACCATTTCACAAAGATACTGTAGTTCAATTACATGCAAGTACGTCCCATGCGGCAAGCTTTCCTGACTGTTAAAACACACACGCACAAAAATAAAAATGCTACATTCACATCTCACATTAATGAATCTAAGGGTGACATAAACGTAATTCTAATGCAGAACAGCTTCCTTACAGAAGTGCAAAAAATTATTTATCAATATGAGTTACGCCTGTATAATTATACGATGTACAATATACCATACATGAAAAATACACTTTGCCGGAAAATAATATCAATGAAGTAAAAAAAAGGAAAGATGAATTTGAAAGTGACGGCACAGCAACATGATTCTGTGTCAATGAATTTATAGTTACGTACAGTGCATGAAGAGAAAGTTTATTTTACTTAGATTAAAATGTAAGTACATGCACCACCTAAAGACGAAGAGGGAATGAAAATGTCAATATATGGAAAGAGAGAAAAAAATTAAGGGACCCTAAATCTTCGTCTTTAAGAGTTGAACGCGACAGTGATAATCTGTACAAAGTGCTTACTTCAAACACTTGGTGTACGAAACCTTTTCGAAGCTTGCTATGCACACTACGTGGCCTTAAGGCAATAAGCGCAGTAGCCTGTGTGTTTTCGGTAGTGGGTGACTGGCTTTAAAAAACGAAGTCATTGTGATAATCACTTGTTCTGACACCGGATGGCAATGGGCGCTTGTACCCCGTATTTTATTACTGCCATATTTCATGTTATATTGGGAAGAATGTATACAGAACGCGTGTGTCTTTGAAACATGAGAGTTACTTTCACTGCATTTTGAAGCAGAGGAAGTTATTTTCCATGTATTCACAAGCAGAGGCGTGGCGGTGTGGCATGCAGAACATCCGCTGGCCACGTAAACGACCCGGGTTCTGTCCCACTATGACCCAGAATTTTTCAATAATTTATTTAATTTGCATCGTTTTAGATTTTTTGGTCACGGATAAGATGATGATTCTTCGTTGATACAACGACATTAATGCCGGAATTTCTGAGAAATTAGCTTTTCAACGCTATCGATTTAACAAATGCGGGAAAAGCATAAATATTTAACGAAAAATTCCAGAACACACCAACGTGCCTGAACGCGGTTGGGATCACTGGTGAAGAATTGGCTTTAGTAATTCTAGCGCGCACTGTTCGGCTGTATTTCGCTTTCACCGACTAACTGTTGTACAACGGGGCATCAGTAATCTACCTCAACATGTTGGCAAATATAAACACATCTGCCTTGGCTGAATATGCACATTCTTAATTGGGAATTGTTTTTCGTAAAACGTATCAGGCTACAAAAGGACATCACATACCCCCCCCCCCCCCCCTCTTTCACCTTGAAATGAGAACCTCGCGAACCATACCCTAAACGATATAGCGCATATTAACTGCAATCCCCGACCCTAAACGTTGCAGCTTTACAAGCTGGCAACACGCAAGTTTGACTTAATTGCTGCGTGGAACACCCAACGTGCGTTATTACTATCAAGGCACGTGTGCGTGGGTGCGACTTGACCATGCATAATAGTGAATTCCCTCGGCAAGACGTTGATGCATGGTGATGTTCAATTGACCGACATGTAGATGAAACTACGTGCAGGCAGGATGAATCGCTCGTTATGCGTACTTCTTGTTGCTTTGTATATAGAACTGAATATTGTTAGGATGAGCTATGCAACAGCAAATGATCCTGCGGCGTACGCAGGCGGAATCGCTAGCGCATCCTGTTCCGTTACACCGATTGTACGTGGCTGAGCATGATACGCTCTGCCCTTTTTGCAAAAGGGTGCGAAAGGAAGTGCATTTCTTAAACCCAAAGCCTTACGGCCACCACGTTGTGTACAGATGTCTTTTCAACTAACATCTCAGACAGGAACTGGAGGGCAGAAAAAAATAAATCAATCAGCTGCATGCGGTTCTCGTCCCCATTTTAAATGTCGAATTCCCAGCATTCGGGGCACAATGACTTGCAGTGACCGTGATAGCATATTTCGAAATGACAGTGTGGTACTTGGTGTCTGGTATGACAACGCTTAACGTATCTGGCAGCAAGAAATCGTAACGTCCCTTGCAAGTCGTGGCCCGAGCTTTTACACCACAAGAGCACTAAAAAAGAAGTCACGTACACGGCGAAATTGTCGTTCCACAATTTCTTGCAAAATGAATCACCACAATTTTGGTCCTCAGAACTGTTTATTTGAAGTTATTCCACGCTTACTGTTCCGTTTTATGGTACGGGTATATTTTGAGGGTGACAATCGGTGACTATCAAAGCAGTGTGGATATTTTGATATTAAATCTACATTACTTATATTACCAAAATAGACTTACATACAAACAAGTAAACTGTAGCGTTAAAGCACAGAAAAAAATTCCCGCATACCCACGAAGTGAATGATGATGAAGGAGCTTGCTCCAGAGGTTAAATTCGGTAAACCGTGCATCCTCTGTACATATGCTCAATCATCATCATATAAAGACGGGACACGAGAGTTGTTGTGGTGTGATTGTATATACACGTTATAGACACAATGTTTTTTTTTTTTTAGGGGCGAAGTTACGTATGCCGTAGGTAGTACGTTCCGTGTCAACACCACCTAGACTATTGACAATAGTCTAGGTATAGTGTTGCCCGTGTCGTCATCGAATATAGTAGCCAGTTTTCAAGGTCATACAATTGCATTGCATGTAAATAAAAACGGTGTCACAGCATATCCACGGAGTGAAAGATGATGAGTTGGGCGAAGCGTCCTTCTGTCCATCCGTGCATCGTCCGTTCATTATTTTCTTCTTCTGAGAATCATCTTTCGTACAACTACAGCTGTGACATTTATGTATACAAGCAGCTTAACATCCCCAGTGGCAGCTCAGAAGGTAGCGCTTTCCTCAGCTCTCCATGGCGCTAGTTTGATTCCCAGCAGCGGCGGCCACATTTCGATGGTGGGAAAGTGCAATATCTTCACAGTATACTTCGATTGAAGTGCACATTACAGAACACCAGGAGTTCAAGATTAATCTGAAGTCCCACACGGAGGCATGCCTTTTGGTCAAAGCTTTTCTGGTACGTAAAGCCTTAGAAATTAACAATATAATTTAGCAGCTTCAACATTTTTTTTTGCATTATGAGCCTTCAGTTCAGCGATGTTCGTATTTGCGAAATTATGTACGCGTTTTCTTTCCTTTTTTTCTTCGCCCCTGCATTTAAAGACAGCGTCCTCTTACCACATAAGTCGTAATGCATTCTCGTCATGACGGCCGAAATTATTTTCTCCTTCAGCACGGTGTACCACGCGGTTCCTTGAAAGAAGTCACCAGCGTTCAAGAACAAGGCTCCTGGATATCGCGCCTTCAATTCTTCGACCTGGAATAAAAAAAAACAATAACACGAGCTCAGGCGAGGACTACGGCATTGTATACGTCGTAGCTGCCAGAAAGGAAAGCAAATGTGATTCTAGCAGAACCAATGACTTCGATAAGCATGCAGCTCGTAGTCATAGTGTTAAGCAGTATTTTCCACAGAAAAAAAAGGGGGGGGAGTAAGTCTAACCATAGCCCCCCACCCCCTTTTTTTCGATTGGGTTCAAAGGAAAGTAAGCTTCTCAATGAATGCAAAAAAAAAAAGAAATAATGACGTGTTTCCCACGGTGGTCTACCTTTATTCTCCGTCTTTCTGGAGGTGATAATGGGAAGCAAACAGCTTTTGCAATGTAACATTAGTGGTCCTTGGACACCCATGGCCGTAACCTTGAGCTTAAGATAATGAAGTGAAGGTGTGGGGCACACTTGGTTCCCATCTCAGATGATTGTGGGGGAACCGGCCTCCCTCACCCGCACGCGTAAGTCAGGCGTGAGGGAGGCGAGGATAACAGAAAATGCTACTGAAATAGAGACAGCGTTAAAGGTGAATTCACAGTTTTTTGATGGAAGTCAAATGTATGTACATCACTTCTCCTTTTTTCCCCTCATAACTGAGCCAGAACATCGTGAAAAAAAAAGATGCATAAATCACCAGATCGCTTGTTAAACTTTCACAATTCACGCATATATATAGTAGTGAAAATAAAGTTTGACGAAGCATGCACAGACAGACCTTTGTCTTGATTCGAGCAACGCCTCCAACGCAGGTCTTGTTTTTCCTATCTTTGTCGCTGCACATGGCACCGTACTTCGTGCTCTCTTCGATATGCGCGTGCACGTCATTTGTGTGCAGCACGGTTAGCGTGAAAGCAGCTTGTTCTCGAGCGAAGCAGCAAACGCAAAACAGAAGCGGCACCACTATGACGACGAGCACGCTCGCCGCATGCATACCATTCATCGCGGGGCAGCTGTCGGACTGATTCGAACATACTGCAGGCCTCACCCTTTCTAGAGCGGCCGCACTTTTCCTCGGAAAGGCGTGCCGTCACGATTTTCGCCGGACAACTTTCAAAGGTCTCGACACTTCGCGATTGACAATGACTGAAGACAAGCTGTATTACCCCTGTTTTTTTTTCTTGTTTGTTTTTTTTTGCGTCAGCACACAAGACAACGCAGTGTTCGAGTAGCGTTGTATCGCGCTTGTGCTTCGTTCAGTAGTGGGCGTGGCAAGCTGCTTTCACAAAGCGAAACGTCATCAGGATTGTGGTTATTCGCACACCTATTGCAGCGAGCAAGCGACCGCGATTGTAGCCGTGGCATTTCAGAACAATTGTTCCGAGTTCACCGAGCGTTGCGCCTCTGCGAAAAGTGTCTGTATATGCTACTGATCTGGTAAACTAAATCGAAGTTTTCAAAAAAACAAAAACAAGAAAAACTAGACCGCTTCTTCTCTTCTATGATCGACAAACGCGTTTTGAACTAATAGGGAGCTTTAGAATAGCGGACCGCGAGCCCTTGCGGTGCGGCCGCTGCCACTGCGCATGCGTCGTAACGCGAGTCGGCGTTCGCGGACCGCACGCAGGAAATCCGAAATTGCGTGCGGCGATCGCGGCCCGCATGTGGCCCGCAAGCGCTGGTTTCGAGGCTACGGTGTCACTGCGACCGTGCGTTGCGGTTTGCAGCAGGGCAAACGCTATTGTAAAACTCATATGGCACCCGCAACGCCCGCAGCGCTTGCAAACGGTATTCTAAAACTCCCTAATATGGAAAACGTACAATTGTAACGTCCCCAAACCAAGATATCATTATGCGATGCCGTACTGGAGGGCTCCGGAAATTTCAAGCATCTGGACTTCTCTGATATCCCACAGTTCTCGGACCTGCACCGTTTAGCCTCCGTCGAAATGCGACCACCGTGGAACGGATCGAACTCGCTACCTTTTGGTGAGCAGTCGAGCTGCAACCTAATGACTGCTCCACCGTGGCGGACGACATAAAAAGGAGGGCGAAGTTTACACTAAGCCACGTAGGCTTCAAACACTGAAACCGGATGATTCTGAAGGCTAATTAGTTGCTTTTGGATTGTTTCTAGGCCCTAGCTCGCTAGGTGACGCAAGGTTGTCTCTACGTTAATTCTGTTGTAGGCCCGTGTACTCATATTTGGGTGCACGTTAAAGAACCCCAGGTGGTCAAAATTTCCGGAGCCCTCCACTACGGCGTCTCTCATAATCAAATGGTGGTTTTGGGACGTTAAACCTCACAAATCAATCAAATCAATACGTTAATTCTGAGCATATAGAGGTTAAACATCAGTCACACGCAACCGAAAAAAGGTAATGGATATTTGCGCTGTAACTCTATAATATTTGTAAAAAATTATTTTGTGTGAACCTGTGCCAGTAAACTCAGAAACTAAATTCTCGGCAAGAATGTCCCTTGCTTGGTCGGTCGCCCCGCATGAGGTGGTTAGCCACCTCATGCGGGGCGTTAAGGAGCAGCTGTTCGCTGGTCTCGTATGAAACCCGCCTACAAGTGTGGATGAATTCTTCAAGGAGGCGACATCTATCGAACGCGCACTGCATCTACGTTATCGCCAGTATGACCGCCCAACCCACAGTGCACCGATCAGCGTGGCAGCCACTACCACAGCAACAACACCCGACGAAGGTTCTTTGCGCCAACTGATACGAGAAATCGTACAAGAAGAGGTCAAGAAACTCGTTGCTAAACCGAATGACTGCGCGATCGCCTCAGTAACGGAAGTTGTACGCCAGGAGGTCAGGCAAGCGCTCTCGCTTCCTGAGCCGAACACGAGCACTCCCAGGGCAAGCTATGCCGACGTAGTCCGCCGACAGCCAGTGAACGTGCCGACACCACATCAGTACCACCAGCAACATCCGCCGACAGCGCCTTGGTACTACAGAGAAACTTCGATGCCGAGGCGGCCACCACTTCGCAAAACTGTCATCTGGCGTACCCCTGATCATAGGCCCCTGTGCTTTCACTGTGGGGAAGCAGGCCACATCGTTCGGTATTGCCCGTATCGCGCCGCAGGGTACCAAGGGTTTCCTTCTACGGTTCCTCGGCGCCATTTCAACGGAACACCTGACGTCGACACGAGTGTCATGACCCCGCGGGATGTTCCTCCTGGGTTTCGGTCACGCTCACCCTCTCCTGGGCGTTATTCTCCATCCTCTAGACGGAGCACCACTGACATGCCAAGAGGGAGATCTCCTAGTCCACGCCGGGGAAACTAAAAGCAGCGACCTCAGGGGGGAAGGTTGCGAATCGTCGAAGTGCTGAAAATCCCCCATTACTGCCGAGCGAAGAGAGACACATTTTCAATGAATCGACGAAAGATGGGGTTGTTACTGCCGAAGTTGCAATTACGATTGACGGACATGACGGCATGGCATTGGTCGACACTGGCGCATACTTCTCAATAATGAGTGAGGGTCTGGCAGACACGCTCAGGAAGGTTAGAATGGAATGGACAGGACCGCAGATTAGAGGAGCTGGAGGGCAGCTACTCACACCTATCGGAAAGTGCACCGCAAAAATGAAGATAGGGGATGCATCCTTCGTCGCAACTTTTGTTATCCTTTCTGAGTGTTGCAAACAGGCAATCTTCGGGATGGATTTCTTGCGTGAATATGGTGCCATCATCAATATTCCGGACGGTGTACTGACCTTTTCAGCGGATCAAAGCGCAGCGCTACACCGAAAATCCCTGCGAGTCATTGACGATGTGACCGTACCTCCGTTATCGTGCCGCCTTGTTTCAGTCACGTGCAGCGAGCAGAATACTGGAGAAGGAATCGCTGAACAAGTATTGACGCTCCTACTCTCTCGCGGTGTTGCAATTGCCAGAAGTATCGTCAATGTTGTGTGCGGTGAAGCAGAGGTTCTGTTAACGAATTTTACCAACGAGCGACGACACATTACACAAGGATCTACAGTTGCCTACTTCGACGAGATCACCGAAATCCGCGAGTGCTGTGTAGTACAACAGGACGAGCCGCAAGCCCCGTCAGCTTCACCACCTATTGACGTAAGCTCGGATTTGTCACCAGCGCAGAGACAGCGTCTAGTAGATCTTCTTCACCAGTTCAAAGACTTTTTTTCATCGTCCTCAAGTGTCAGTCAAACGCCACTGACAAAGCATCGGATAATAACGGAGGAGATGGCAAGGCCAATACGACAGAACCCATACCGCGTAGCACCGAAAGAGCGTGAAGCAATCCAGGAACATGTGAAGAAAATGCTCGATGATGACGTCATCCAGCCGTCAAGAAGTCCTTGGGCATCGCCGGTAGTGCTGGTTAAAAAGAAAGACGGAAGCTTGCGATTTTGTGTCGACTACCGCAAGCTGAACCGTGTGACAAAGAAAGACGTGTACCCATTACCGCGCATCGATGATTCACTCGACAGGCTGAGGTATGCGCGCTACTTTTCGTCAATGGACCTCAAAAGTGGGTATTGGCAAATTGAGGTCGACGAGCGAGATAGAGAAAAAACGGCTTTTGTAACGCCTGACGGGCTTTATGAATTTAAAGTCTTGCCATTCGGATTGTGCTTAGCCCCCGCAACATTTCAGAGACTGATGGATACCGTTCTGTCAGGCCTTAAGTGGCAGACATGTCTGGTCTATCTGGACGACGTCATTGTTATTTCAAAAACATTTGAGGAACACCTGAGCAGGCTGCTATCGGTATTCAGGGCAATAAGGTCTGCCGGCGTGACACTGAAACCCGAGAAGTGTCATTTCGGTTTCAAAGAGCTTCAATTTTTAGGCCATGTGGTGAGCCATGAAGGTGTTCGACCTGATCCCGATAAGATTGCAGCCGTCAGAAAATTTCCGGTACCAAAAGACAAGAAAGCAGTCAGGCGTTTCCTTGGCCTATGCGCATACTACTGAAGGTTTATTGCCAATTTCTCCCACATAGCCTCGCCGTTAACACGACTCACAAGAGAAGACGTTTCATTCACATGGGGCGACGATCAACAGGTGGCATTTGACGATCTCCGACAACGCCTGCAGACTCCGCCTGTGCTTGCTCACTTTGATGAGGATGCTCCCACCATGGTCCATAAAGATGCCAGCAACGTGGGTTTAGGCGCTGTACTCGTCCAGTGGCAAGACTCAGCCGAGCGTGTGATCGCATATGCTAGTAGGACGCTTTCCCGCACCGAGTCCAACTACTCCACAACGGAAAAAGAGTGTCTTGCTGTCGTATGGGCGGTTATGAAGTTTCGTCCGTACCTCTATGGTCGTTCCTTCCACGTAGTCAGCGACCATCATTCCCTCTGCTGGCTGACCAACTTGAAAGGCCCGTCTGGTCGGCTATCACGGTGGAGCTTACGCCTTCAAGAGTTTGATATGACGGTCGTGTATAAGTCCGGACGGCAGCACGCCGACGCCGATTGCTTATCAAGGTCACCGATAAAGCGCGACGATGACACAGAAGATGACAGCATGGCGTTTGTAGGAGTCGTTGACACCACTACGATTTCGTGCAAGCAGAAAGAAGACAGTGAGTTGCTTCCTCTTATTGAATTTTTGAATGGCCGGACAACAACCGTCCCTAGAAGATTTGCAAGGAGCCTGCCGTCATTCTGCTTACGTAGTGGTGTTCTCTATAAGAAGAACTTTTCTCCCAGAGGAAGCACCCACCTACTTGTCGTTCCGACATCACTTCGTGAGAAAATACTTTGTGCTTGCCACGATGAGCCAACGTCTGGTCATCTCTGATACACACGCACATTGGCCAGAATCCAACAGAAATACTACTGGCCAAGACTTCCAGCTATTGTGAAGCATTACGTGCGCACGTGCCTCAATTGCCAACGACGAAAATCGCCACCCTTTAAAACCAGCTGGACTATTACAACCAATTCGTGCCCACGGTACCTTTTGCCCAAATTGGAATGGATCTCCTTGGACCATATCCGACTTCCCATGCTGGCAACAAGTGGGTAATATTCGCCACTGATTATCTTACACGCTATGCGGAAACAAAGGCTTTGTCAAGTGGCACCGCCGTTGAAACCGCACGATTCTTCGTAGAAAATATCGTCCTGAGGCACGGTGCTCCAACAATCATAATAACGGATCGAGGTGCCGCTTTCACAGCCACGCTCCTGAAAACAGTGCTTGAGCTCAGTGGAACAGCCCATCGGAAAACCACTTCCTATCACCCACAAACCAGCGGCTTAACAGAACGCCTCAACAAGACTATTGCCGACATGTTGAGTATGTACGTTGACGTGGATCACAAGAACTGGGACGACATTCTACCGTACATCACGTTCGCCGATAATACAGCGCAGCAAGAAACTACACGAAGAAGGCCGTTCAGTCTCCTTCATGGCCGTGAAGTGACGACGATGCTTGACGCCTTGTTACTGCACGACTGCAATGACATCGATTTGGAAGCTGCATCTTTTATCCAACGAGCAGAAGAAGCGAGGCAGCTTGCGCGCGTCCGAATCACCCAGCAGCAAAATTATGACGCCCAACGTTATAATCTGCGACACCGACATGTCGTCTATCGGGCCGGCGACAAAGTCTGGGTGTGGAGTCCTATCCGCCGCCGGGGACTGTCTGAAAAATTGATGAAGAAGTATTTTGGCCCCTACACAGTTTTACAACGCCTGAGCGACGTTAATTACGTGGTCGTTCCTGACAGCCCCTCGACAACCCGCCAGCAAAAACCAGAAATCGTGCACGTTGTGCGAATGAAGCCCTACTTTTTTGACTGATTTACACCATGCATCTACTACACCGTCTTTTGTAAAAGAGCATCGGGACGCTGCTCTATGGAGGGGGGCAAATGCCACATTGAATATGCAGCACCAAGAGTACAACGAAGAACACGCGCAGCGAGAGAAGAAGACGAGGTTCTCTTCCGATCAGTTTGCTATTTATACGGATATTATGGAAAATATTACTAAATATACGGACTATCAGCACCTAACATACCCCTGGAAACCTCAGTGGAGTCAATCTAAAAAGTTAGAAGTTATTTTAACCAAATTTCGATGCCGTGTCCCTCCATTAAACTTTTACTTGCACAGAGCTGGTCTGGCGATATCCCCCCTGTGTCCATTCTGTGAAGAAACGGAAACAATAGAGCATTACTTTATAACATGTAAAAACTATTCATTAATTAGGAAAAGACTTTTAATTGTTCCTTTTCAAGCAGTAGGTTTAAATTTAACTGCAGATAATGTTCTAAGTTTCGGTGCCTTTAGCTTGGGACATTGCCACAGGAGCGTATTCGATGCTGTATGCAATTTCATTCGAGAATCAAAGCGCATGTCATAATAATGCCTGCTTAAATATATTTCTGACGACACTTGTCTAATTTTGAATGAAATTTGCATATTCATTTGATTGTGACCGGGTGAGATAAGCTCGATTGTCTGGTCTACTCAAAATTTCTGTCTTCCACTGTAGTATTACCTCACCTTTTCTCTTCTTGATTCAATCTTTAATTATTTGTTTAGTTTAATATTCCTTTTTAGTTAATTATTATTTTCTATTACATCATTAGTTTTTTCATTAAGGATAAACCTTTTAATATATATCATTTAGGATACTTCTAGATTTCATGGCCAATCCCCCATAGTGGGTATGTGCCAGTGCGAAGGGGCAACAACAACAACAACATCAGTTTGCCAGTGTTCTGGTACAATTAAAGTGAGTTCCCTAGCTGGATTCGACTGCTGATGTTTCTGCATTGTGACAAAAGGACCTTGGCATGCGATTTCAGCACATTGTAAAGGACATCAAGTGTTTGAAATTTCTGGTGCCCTCAACTATATACGCCCATAGCTTATCCCACCAGCGTTTTCTTAACGCGTGCACTTAAATTTATGTACACGGGGCCATAGCCATCTCACTTCCACTGAAAATAAGCCCACCACGGCTGGCATCGAACCCGCACCCTAAAGGTCAGCAGCCAAGCCTGACCAATCGCCGCGGCTGGCCAACCGATGCTGTACAAAGTTAAGCTAGTGAATAAAGTAACGAGAGGCGTCACTACGCCTACATTTTGACAAGGCCGCAGAAATGCAGATCGACAATAGCTGCAGGTTAACTTAATTAACTTACCTGCCTTCCCTGTTCCGCTTCGTTTCTGATTATGGCTTCTACGTACCGCTGAACGGTTGTTCTTGGGGCTTTTCGACACGGCTCTCCTAAACACCAACACTACTCACGATGCTGCACTACTCTAAATAGTAATGACATTGCATGGCATCGGACACATCACTAGAAGGTCGTATGAATGTTGACAATGACATCTGGCTTCACTATCAAACCAACGCGCGTGCGCAACACATTCGTTGTACGAGTGTTCTTCACACCATCAGAAAATTGAAAGAGCGTGTTAGTGCCTACGCCGATATGGCTGCTTCGCAGTGGCATAGAAGCAAAACATAGTTACGGCATTATTAGGGGCGAAGCTCTGCATAGCGCCACTCGTTCCTCCCTCGTAGTCGTAGTAGTAGTGTGTAACCAGTCTTATATTTTGACCTGCAAGGTGGTGCCGGTGGGAGATATCTCCTGTGTGTTGTTGAACAGTAAAAAATTCGCAGTGTGCACGTTAACTAAAAGCCGAATTCTCCTGTCTCTCATTCCCCATTAACAGCTATTGGCATGTACATTGAGCACTAGCTGACAAGAAAGGGTTGCTACGTTATACTCGCTGGGCGTAACCTCCTTGGTTTTAAAAAGGTTTAGCGAGCGTTGGGCCGCAGTGCCATGAATACAGTGAACTAGTATATACCATGAACTCGAGGTGGTTAAAGGTGGGAAGCAGACCCGAAGCGCAAGCCGTAAGAAAGTGTGCGTGTGCCACCTCTCGTTTAGTCCTTGGAATGTGCGCTGGATGGCGGTGCTTCTATATGAGGAATATATGATGAAAAGATGCGAGATGGTGGTACTTGGAGTGTTGAAAAGGTGGAAGGACGGATACACAGACAGATGTGTGGACGGACGCACGGATGGCTACATGGACAGATGGACGCGTGGACGGACGCAGGAGCGGATGCATGGACGAACGCATGGACGGACGCACAGATGGACGTGCGGACGCACGAACAGATGCACGGACGGGTGGATGGACGCACGGGCAGCCACACAGACGCACGCATGGACGGACGGAAGCAAGAACGAATGGACGGCCGGATTCTTCGCCCCTCTCTTTATCATTCACTCCGTGGATGTCCTGCCATTTTTTATTGATATTCTGCAGTTATCTTTTTGCGCCAGATCCCTCTACCAGTTTGCCCCGCCGCGGTGGTCTAGTGGCTAAGGTACTCGGCTGCTGACCCGCAGGGCGCGGGTTCGAATCCCGGCTGCGGCGGCTGCATTTCCGATGGAGGCGGAAATGTTGTAGGCCCGTGTGCTCAGATTTGGGTGCACGTTAAAGAACCCCAGGTGGTCTAAATTTCCGGAGCCCTCCACTACGGCGTCTCTCATAATCATATAGTGGTTTTGGGACGTTAAACCCCACATATCAATCAATCAATCCCTCTACCAGCGTAGCTCTACCAGCGTACCAGCCATATAATGGTTCATCTAGCGTAAAATATAAAAAAAAACACAGCCAATTAAAACAAAGACACAGCCGGAAATTGCTGACGTTGGGCGACGTCACACTCTGCTAAAGCATATTTCGTCTACAGTGGGCCCTTTCCTACCCCCTCTTTCCTTCAACCAAGCACCACCCTATGTTCACCTAATCGCTTCTTGGTATGCCATTTGGCGCCCTATTTTGTCTCCTCCTTCTTTCCTTGCTTGTATCAGTTACACTACGAATATTTTATTTAAAACGTGTTCTCTCTATAGGCACTTTATTAAACAAGCAGGGCCTCTCTTAGAGGACCTCTATATAATCCTGAGGTAGAAATTCAGTTGTGGCGGAGTGGTTATGATGCGCAAGTGAACAACGAACACAGAGACATACGAATCTTTCAAAACGGTGCCGTTATAGCGGATGTTTGACGCGTTTGATTATCAAAAAGCGGTGATTGCTGCTATCGCTCTTTACTTCGCGACACTCCGGTGGTATCCTCTCCCAAAGCCACTTTGCCAGGATGGATGGATGGATGAAAATAACTTTATTTATACGTCCTCAGGGGCTTTAGCTTTGCCCACTTGCCGAGCGCCCCTCCGAGCGTTTGTCCTGCCATCACGCGAGTTTTTCTTTTCTCCTGGACTTTCTCCTCCACCATTTACCCCAACTTTTTTTTACTTCGTGTTTTCTCTCTCTCATATCTTCTCTCTTTTACCTTGCTACTGTCTTTTCAGTCTCCGTTTCCCCGCGAGTGTATCAGTTGACGTGTCCTCACATGAGAGACAGTTATCGTGCGCCCCATAATTCATTTTCTTACTTTTTAAAAGTGAACTTCTTAGCGAACTTCTGCGACGTTGAGCGTATCTATCTATCTATCTATCTATCTATCTATCTATCTATCTATCTATCTATCTATCTATCTATCTATCTATCTATCTATCTATCTATCTATCTATCTATCTATCTATCTATCTATCTATCTATCTATCTATCTATCTATCTATCTATCTATCTATCTATCTATCTGTCTATCTATCTATCTATCTATCTATCCGCCTACGACTTTTAGCTCTCCTGGCCGTTTCGATAATGGTATCAATATCAAACTTGGTATGGCATAACGTCTCTGTATGAAGAACATATTTGACTAGTCGTAACATGAAAATCATGACATGTATGCCATGATTTACATTTCATGGTCCTGCAGCTCTTGCGGTGGTTTCCTTCACATGGCATGTTGCAAAACTCGTATGGAGTGGCATTGTTGCATGGCGAACACAAGCGGCAGACCCTAACATGAATATCATGATATGCGTGTCATGAAACAACATGACTACATGCCACAGTCAAGGTGGCAATACATTTCGACTTGACGCGATTCGCGCGCTCACCGGCGTTCATGTCGTCGCGTCACGCCTGCGTTGCCACGCCAGGCGCCGGTCCTGCGTATACACTGGCAGGCGCGCGCCGCGTTGCTTTCACGCATGCATGTTTCAGCGCTTCCGGCGTCCATCCGTCACGAAAAGAGGGAGATGCAGTGTTCTCTGGGTAACGCATCGGCGCGAAATGCAGCGTGTCGCATTTTGCGCCGGTTGCCGTCGGGCCGCGTGGACGGACGTTGCAGTCGCGCCTGGCGTTTTGCTAACGTATAGCGTCGCTGTGCGCAGCATGCGCGCGCGTCAACGCTACATTGGAGTATATTGGGCCCTTCATGATGCACTCGCGGCCGTTTCGCTAGCTCCACATCATACTAAATTTGCTATCACGTGACGTGAAAAGATGACGAAGGTAAACGACACATGCAAACATGATAATCATGACACGGAAGTCATGTGCGGCATCATTTACCTGCACCTCGTAACGTTGTGCTGATTTTAAAATGACATGTCAACATTTCTCATTCGTGCTTCGCATATTTTAGATTCCCTCTGTACGGGGGATCTGCCAATTTTTCTATTTTTTTTTCCTTAAAGAATCGCTCCCCCACCCCTTCTAGCTCTCGTGTGGCATGCAGGTGCACGTGCGGTCTGTGCGTGACTAGGAGAACATGTGCAGTAGGGAGGTGGCGCACGCGGGCAACATGACCAAGAAATAGCGCGGACAGATGCTTGCACAGCATAGAGTTTACCCACATCTCTGTGTAGTCGTTTTGTTCTCGTGCTATAACTATCGTCATGCCATACCCACTAGCCCAAGCTGCCACACTTCTATAACTATCGCCATGCCATACCAACTAGCCCAAGCTGCCACAGTTCTAACTAGACTCCCATCCCGAATCCATCAACACCTTGAAACTCTCTACCACCGTCTCTAGCTCAACAGTGCTTATGGAAACAATTTACGGTATCGCTTCGGTCAAGTAGACAGTCCATACTGCAATAAACTGTGGCTCCATAGAAACTGTAGAACATATCTTGTTTGAGTGCTGAGCGTGTGCCGATGAGCGTGCGCTCTATGAGCACTGCATGCATCTGTTAACCCAAAGAACTTTATTAGTTGATTGTGTCCTGGGCCCTTTCCCCAGCTTCACGCAACAGAGGCAAGCGATGAAACTTTTATTCGCGTATTTACACAAATCGGTCAGCTAGACAAACTGTAGGGGCGCCTTGAAAACTGAAGGCATGCTGTCAGAACACGTCCCCGCCCAAGAGACAAAAAAAAAAAAATGTCTGTATATTCACTTTTTTTATCTTTCCATTTTAATTCTTGATATTTTCCCTCTCTCTCTTCTGCCTTTCAGTCCCCAATTCCCTTCCCCACGCAGAGTAGCAAGTCAGCGACATACACACGCCGGCCAAATTCTGTTTTTCAATGAAGAGCTCTCTCTCTCATACATTATTATTATTATTATTATTATTATTATTATTATTATTATTATTATTATTATTATTATTATTATTATTATATTTTGAAACTCTATGTTGCAGAGAAACCGGTTGCCCGACCAATAGCAGCATGAATGCCATGCGCGTCAGATTTAACTTCTCAACGTCACACGGAGGCCGAAAAGGCCCGGGGAGTTGGGGGGATCGTTTCTTCGAATTTGTGTAGTAGCGGCGGCTCGTAGCGCTGCAACACGTGTCCGTCACTGATCGTAACGGCATTCTGTACAGGATGCGCGTTCCCTTGGGTGTTTGAAAAATAATCGGAGGTAGTTTAGGGGCTCTTAAGTGCGCGATCATATAAAGGAACTCGTTTGTCGTCCATCCATACATCTCATGCGGCGTGATTGCGCTCACGCTCACTAGGTACATAACAAGGCTAGAAAATGCTCAAATCATGGATTGAAACTGAACGAACAAGGTTTAAAAGCAATCAAATTAACAGAAATAACCAATACTAATTGCATTATTTAAAACTTAAAAATCGCTAAAACGTTTCATAAACACGGGACTGACTCCGGCTTGGCGCAAGAGAAGGCGTCACCACCTCATCGAGTGAGCTAATGTCTTTCTTCCTGCACCGACACTTCGTCGGCTGACCTGTGCACACTGGAAAAGCGTGCCTCACAAACGATCAGCACAGTAGCGTGAAAGCACCTCGTCATGTCACTGTTGCTGCAAAACAAGCTCGAACAGAAATTAGAGTTGCCGCTAGAGAAGAGGTACACCATAGTAAGGTCCACGATGGAACTAGCAACAGGTATTGAGAATTTCGTAGCGCGTAAACAGGATGACCGCTGGTCATAAGGGTAACTAACTCGGATTCCCAAGGCAAGCGGGTTATGGCGAGACAGAAAAGTTAGGCTGGGCAGATGAGATTGAGAAGTTTGTGGGTATAAATGGCCAGCAGCAAGCACAGGACCGAGTTGCATGACTGGCAGAACATGGGAGAGGCCTTTCTCCTGCATTGGACGTAGTAAGGCTGATGATGATAGTGATGATTGAGTATTTAGCCCCCCTCCCCCCCCCCCCCCAAGGATCTTGTGTAAGCACTGCATCTGTTTCAAATCTTTGTTGTCGGTTTTCTCAAAACTTATATCTCTGACATTCTTTCCGTACGCGAACATTCGTAGCTCTTTTGCTAATTAACATTTTCTGCATTAGTACTTGGCACACTTCCTTATCACAATATTAGGCGTGCAATTAACCTCAATAAGCAAAAGTCGTGCCACAAAATTTAGTATAGCTGCCTGTTATACGAAGGCGACCCTAGTGTTAGAGCATATTTTTATTTAATTACTATGTTTTTACTATTTATCAGATCTTATTTGTTTTGGTTTACTGCACAGGCCAAAGCTTTTTATATGTGCCTGCAAAAAGTGAAACATTTTTAAAAAGCTAAACTTGAGTTAATAGTGTTCACAAAGGCACATACTTTTAATGAACATTTTAATTTTGAATAAATAACGTAAAATATCCCTTGCTTTATGATGCTCACATGTGCCTAAAAAGTTGTGCTTTATATTGCAGGCTAATAATTTCAAGTGATTATTGCTTTTTAAAAAAAATGTGTCCACCAGTTGGCCTCATGATTTAAAGTGCCTTTCAAAAAGAGTCTATGAGAACCACTTTCACCCATGCGTCCGTGGTATTATACGCTTGCCCAAAATGGGATCAGCATTTTGGAAAACGCCAGTGTGGCCACACGGCATTTGAAGGGTGTGCTCTTTTGTTTATTTCACAGCTGCTTGTTTTGTTCTGTCTTCTTTCTGCTTGTACTCTGTCTGTAGGAAACATTCAAGGTACACCTGCAAGATAACTCTACTCTTCGTTGTTGATGTGTGCCCCCTCGTGCTTCGCGCTAACGCCATTTTAGCAGAGCTGGAAAGCCAACTATACGACACCGCTAGTCTACTAAGCAGATGCAAACAAAAAGCCGTACTTTTTTCTTTTTTCATGAAATCACTTGCCACAAACGGATAGTGGCACCTAGTTCACGATAACGAGTTCAGAAGTGGCTTCTTCTGTTTCTGCCCGCACTGTGTGGTGGAATGTTCATTCATTCTAGCACCCGCCTTCTAATTCGATTCAATACTATTAAAGTCCACTTCAAGTTTGAATGAATGAGCTTTTACTGTATTTATTTACATATCTGTACTGCGACGAGGTGTATTACATACATACCATTCTTTCTGCATCTTTTTGTGCAGAGCACAGCAGGTGAACAGGGCAGGGTATACTATATAAGTATTATATATGACCACTGCAGTGATGGATGAGATTACACAGCATTCAAATAAAGATAGTTATATATTTTTGGATTTTAGATACATGTTGCAGAAATTATTTATAACTAATGTTCAAGCATAGCAAATTAAACACTAAAAGCTGCACATCTGCAAATGCGTATAAGAGAAACCACGTCAATTGGTTGTCACAGAGAACAACTATCTCCTCAGCCAGCTACATAGATAAACACTTCACATTATGAGGTAGTTGCATGCTGATAATACTTAATTTTCACATCATCACATGGCCTAAATAAAACATTCAGCATTCCCCATGTGCGTTAATTGGGAATCGATGTTATCCAAAGCACACGGATCGAACATGACTGTGTTTAATAATTTATTCAGAAAAACGTTACGAAGTCACGCTAGAGGTATGTGTAAATGTACGCACAGACAAACATTGAACAGTCGCATATGTTTTTTATATGAGTTTACAGTTGTACAATGATGCCAACAGCAACATGTGTATTAGAAAAACCAGAAGCGGTAAGCTATGATGCGCTTGTGCTCGCGATGATGGCAGCCCTGGACCTTGCTACATAAATCAACTTCAGCAAATGGCACTTTACAATTGACATTAACCCGACGTGACGTTTGTATCATAGGAGTACATGGGTAGTGTTAACAAAGTTGGATAGCCAGTACTGCAACTGAAATTGATGTTTCATGAGCATTAGGATCTATTTGAAAAGTACCTTTGAGACCAGGCATGGCTCTGTCGTAGAATACTTGGTTGCTACACAGAATTCTGCGGTTTAATTCCTGCTGGGACCTGACATTTATTCTTAGCCGTGTTGATATAAAATGTCAATCATTTCTGGGACATACCCCAATACCTCTGGCACATACCTTACCTGCAGGTATGAGCCATACGTTTGGCAAAAAGGGTTTGACAAAGTATTAAATGGGATTTTCATACTATTCATGTCATGATCAGCAAGTCATATTCGTCACACAAACCCTCCCATACTGATTTCAGTTTACCTAACGTTAAAGAGTAATCCCGACAGCACCCAGACGTAGGCGGCTAGATAGACAGATACACAGATGGCAAAAGTGCCTGCAGTACCCAAACAAATGCTTCGCATTTGAAAGTGCTTCTCCAGTGCTTTCTGTTGTCTGCCATGACATAGTGGTTTAGATGAAATCAGTTTTAACTCAAGTAAAGCCTTGTTACGCTGTGCCTCTAGCAGAAACTCTTTGTCTCGCCGAAGAAACTCGGCTCTTTGCCCGTTCACGCACTATAGCCTCCCAAGACAGATCGAAAATCCCTTATAACAGCAAGCACCGACAAGTCACCTATCACCCAGGAGATCTCGTGTTGGTGGGGAAACTGCGCCAGCGTGGCTTGTGCCAAAAACTGCTTGCGCACTACACCGGACAGTTCGTTGTTCTTGACCGGCTGAGCACCGTCAACTACCGCGCACACCTCACAGCTAGTGGGAGACGCTCTCGCAAGACAGAGGTCAAGCATGTGGCTCGCCTGAAACCTTTCAATCAGCGAGGCGTAGCACGAAACGCGCAGCGCGCTTTGTCTTCGAGGGGGGAAATGTTACGCGGCGTATGTGCTGCACTAAAAAAAAGACGAAGAAGTGGAGAGGGACAACCTAGATTGAAGATCTCTCTTGCATCCTGGGCCTGCACAGCTCGTCACCCAAACCGTGTACCAATAAACCTCCAAACGCCTACTTGAGGACATAATAGCATGACAGCGAGAACTTAGGTGAAACCACACCAATAGAGTTCTGGATGCCTCCAACTATGTATCCAGGACAAACATACTGCAATGTAAATGCTTGGTAATCTTTATAAATTAAATGACATATAGAGCCCACTGACACACACAGTATCTCAGAAGCATATGCACTGCACCTAAGGTAAAAAGCTTTGCATAAGTGACAGCCAGTTGTACAGTGCATCGAGAAATCTCAAAGGCACGACCTTTGTGTGAAGCCCTTATATCTTGACACAATGCTGCGCAGCAAGCTCACATGCATACAAGACTTCTTAAGCATAAATAATATGCTTTGTGAAAGCAATCCCTGGTAATTTAGGTGCCCCATTAGGAAACTGACCAAGCAGTCATACTTTGAATTAACACCATGGTGAAAGCCCAAAACTTACATTCTCTTAATTATATCCTTGTTTCCAGTTTTATTGGTAGCAAAGAACACAAAAGGTTATGTTTCTAGCACAGTTAACGAGGGGTGTAAATGAAAATCTTAGTGCGAACAGCTGGAAAATATTTTTGTAGAGTTACAAATAATACGGAATGTCAATACAGGTTTACTGGCCATCAGCAGCAACAGCATTTCATAGGCACAAAGGGAATGCACCATGCAAGAGCAGAGCCAGGATTTTATTTAGGGAAGGGGGCCCTCCACCCTTATCTACAGGCACACACATGCACGCACACATGCGCACACACACAGAGACATCATCCATTTACATAATGCTGTAGACAAATTCTGCATACGTGTGTACGAGGAGGGTTGAGTCCCCCAGGTGACACCAATGGTATATGTACTGCTATGCGACTAGATCTATCCTCTGATGGTAAAGTAAGAGAAACCACACACAAGTCACATTTAACATTGTTTATATACGTCTCAAAAGTAGCAGATTCACCTTTGAACAACTTCACAAGCCTCGAGAAATCTGTCATGTTGTCCAAGCACAACAAAAAAAATAAGGAAAGATAAGGCTCAGTAGAAACAAACTTTCTTCAAGCAGGCTATGTACACAGTGTTTAAAACTTCACGTTACACGATAAAGTATGTTAGAAAGAAAACAACGGGCAACATTTACATTTTCATGCATTGACACCTTGCACAGTAAGACAGATGAAATGTGTTTGCCAAACGTATTTCACAAAGATGTGTGTGTGAATTGTGTATGAGTAACTGAAAATAATTTACTTTTCAGAAACTGTTTGGCACAGGAATGAGATGCCTCACACAAACTTGACGACTTGTACCGAACATACAAGAATGAGATGTCAGCAGCCAAGCATGCTCCTATGTTCCTTAGAAGGAGCTGCCTTACGTATGTTTTGACATACCAAACCAGTGCTTATACAGTAACCACATTTCACCTATACAAACTATATTACTAAAACTACGCAGGCGACTTCTCAAAATTAGTGGATTTCCAAATGTGAAATAAGATTGAACACAAAAAGCAAGTAAGGTGTATTTCAAAGACAAATTTCGTCAGATTAGTAACTAGCCTGACAGAAAATCTGTAAATGTTTAATCGAAAAAATGATGTTCCAATGGTAGACTTAAGGCAAAAGTACACAGCAGGTTTGCACAAGCAAAGACTAAGTGTGACCAAGATGTACAAATGAAACAATTTTTTCCAAGGGTATGAAAACTTGTGATGTTTTCTTAATCACTAAACAGAGCTATCATCCCGATCTTTCCAGACCATTTAGTGAAGCAGTCTTAGTAAAGATTAGACCCACTTCATGCACACAGACTCTTGTTCACTTAAAAGAATTTAACACCAGAAAATCTTTTCAATACTTTCAATTCCATAAAGCAGAATCCAATGTCTAGATAATTACATTAATGGCAAGATTCGTGGAAAGCTGCTTCATCTGGCTTAGCTGGATAGCATTCCGCAGCATAACAAAGAAAATTCCTCCACGTGATCTACACTTGCAATCGTTTCCCCAAAACGAAATGCACCCTTCTGCACACTGTGATTGGTAATCACAAATGGCCCGTAGCACACGTCGATGTTAATATAATAACATGGCATGATTACTTGAGTTTGCAGGATAAGAGCAGCTCAGAGGGTTCATGCTCATTTACATGACAAAAAATTAAGGGTTTTCAAGGACTTACAAGGCTATGTGTGCAAATTTTCAGAGACCACATTGTCTGCTAGAAACCCAACTAACACATGTTCAGGGAAGGATGGAGGCTTGGAATAACAAGAATTCATCTTAAAAGGAGCAGACATTAAAAACATGGCTCTAATGAAATTTTCTTTCTAGACAACTTTCAATGATTCTTCTTAAAGTTGCATAGGTAACCACTTTCAGTACAACACAAGATGCAAGCTTTTACTCATACTATAGGGAAAACTAAGGAATACTTATATAAGGAACCCTTGTCACTAAGGGCTGCCTTGTTCATTTTTCTAAATTTTCGTATGAATATTCACTATCTCCTGCTACTTGGCCTTGGCAGCCTCCCCCAGGCTATTTGACTTGATGATGCACATCAGGTCGCTAATTGCCTCTTTCTTTTTCTGCATATGAGTCTGCTCTAGCTATTAATTTCTTATTAGCGGGTTCTAGCTTCTTTTTCCTTTTTTGTAAGCATTTCAACGTCCTCCTCAATGCATCATTTATTTTTCTGTTTCTCATCCTCCAATACCTGCCTTTGCTGAGTTTCCAAAAATGCACGGTGTTTGTTCCACACAAAAGCTACTGATGTTCAATTCTTTTGTGATGGGCACACATTACAAATGTCACCTGATACATTTACAGCATCACAAATAATGCGCTGTGAAATGTTTGACAATGTTTATTAAAAAAAAAAGGAAATTCCAAGATTTCCAAATATTACAGCACTTTCAAGGCCTTGAAAGTGAAATTTTCGAATTCAAGGGTTTTCAAGGATTTCAAGACTCGCATTAACACTGAGCTCACCTTTCTTTTTTTTTTACAGCAGCTGAAAGATGTTTCAACTTCTTTTTTTTTTTTCTATTTTGCAAGATGCTCAGATAAAGTTTGAGCACATTGTGGCACAAATGTTCTGATCATAACACTATGCACATGTTTCTGTGCACCATAAGCTGTTTCACAAGGCATGTACTTTAGACTCGCCAGTACTATCTTTCAATTTATATTCAGTTCCACCTTGAAATATTCCTGCCAGCTTTAACTTTTGCTCACAGTATTTCAACTTCAGGCACGCTCGTGCATGTGTTACAGTGAGACTAAAGGATGCCTCAGCTTTTAAGAACATGAAATTAACTATTCAACATGTAAAACTTGGTCATTGTTACAGGCAATTCCATGTATGGAGCAAAAAAGTTGTCTCAAGAACTTGTGCAGGCAGCAAGAGATTTTGTACTCGGTGCTGTAAATGAATAAGATGCAGAGTGTATAGATGAAATAAGGCGGCATATAAACTGTTTCACAGAGCTTAAGCCAAATCACTGCGAACGAAACGAAAATACCGACTCACTAGCTGTACTATGCAAACAAGAGACCCATCACTCAAACAAAGCAGAGGGTGCTAGGCCTGTAAAGCCTGTCTCCCAGCAACACTCTTACCTACGACTAGAATGACAGGGCAGATCTGTAGTGTAATTTCAACTTTAGACAAAGCCGATACCCAATGCTGACTAGAAAAAAAAGGGATGCAATGAAAAACGTACGCGTACAAGAAACAACACCATAAACGACGGTTCGAAATACTACATGCTATGGCGCTGACTATGCAGGAATTCAACAATTGGAACAGACTGTACAGAGAACACGCATCGAAATGGTCCATTCCAGCCCAAGCAACTAACCACTGCTAAACTCGGTGCGAATGCTGCGTGCACCAGGAGGAGTGTGCATGTAGATGAACGATTCCCCACACGCAGGGCATGACAATAATAAAGATGTATGAGGTCATTTACACTGATTGCCAAGCGTTGAGGGTTGTGAGATGTGGCTGCAGTGTGTGAGTGATGGCTTTACACAATGATAGGACATTTGAAGAGCACTGCTGATCTACAGTATGGTACAGAATATAGTACACTTGGCGAGACTTCCAATATCGCTCCTTGATAGTCTGATTCTCTACACTACGCTTGCATTAGAGATTAAGAAGGCTCGTAGCAGAGGGCCCTTCAAGACCAAAGTTAGCGTAATCACGTAAAAGAGGGGATTGAAATATATACAACAGCTGATAGAACTCTAACAGTAACGACCAGTAAATAAAAATACCCGATTTTCGCATGCAACAGGCACATACAGTTGCACGCACACTTGTGCACCCTTCCTAATTCTCAAGCTTTCCTGCTCTCGAGTGAGCAGAAATACATGTCAGAGGTCACTCATCTATTCAGCAAAGCTATGTTCACAACTCATTAGGAAGATGCCACTTACGTCAAGCTCTTGTTAGTGTACAGCGGAAAAAAATAATCAGAGTGACGTCTCAAAAGAAGAAAAATGGTGCCATACAGGGTGATATTATTATTTTAAAGGCTGCCATATTTTAATTAAACAAATGCCCTAACAGCATGGCAAGTTGACCAAAAAAAAAAAAGTTGCTCACTAGCTTTTCACCAAGTAAGGAGTACAAATGCCTGTTGAATGAGAACTTTCCAACAATGCAGTCAGACAGAAAGCTACTACATTTTTCAGGCATTTCTCATCCCTGCAATTCTCCCCCTTATTCTTCCTTCCGCACACATACACACATACAAACCTAAAAAAAATTGCAGAACAGTACCTATGTGCCAAAATTATTCCCAGAAGATTTCAAATAGCAGAGGCTTTAGCTGGAGTTTTTCCATGAAGAAAGGCTGTGAAAATAACCATTTTTTATGGAAGAGCAGTTATAGTCGATGTGTGTACTAATAATCATTATTTTCATGAACCTACATGAACTCAATGACTGCTCTGGCATTCCGTACAGATGGTTAGCAAGGGAAGCGGAACGTGGTGGGATTAGCCCAATATCAGAGGCACATCGCTACAGAAATTTTACAGCAGAGCTGTCATGCTCAAGGTTTGCCTAGTGTCGTAGATAGAACATTATTAACATTACAAATGGGCACGTGCTGAATTACTGCCAATGCATTATGTACATATAGATGGTTAACAAGAGAAGGTGAAACGTGCCCACCAGCCCTGTTGGGGCTTGCCCGACTTACACAAGCTCTTTTTTCGAAAATGCACACACGTGAGACAGCACAAGAGCATGGTGTAAAGTGAAAACTTAATGGCTCATTTCTTTTTGTTAGACAGAATATTAATGAGAAATAACAGACAATGATGCCAAGAAAAGTATATAAGATGTAGTAGTAAATGTAATGTAAATGTGAAGAAAGGAAAGTGGATGAAAAGATAAGTTGCGGCTCACAGGGACTTAACCACCAACCTTCATATGATACGTCCCGTGCTCTACCAATTGAGCTACAGCGGCGGTCATGACTTCTACTTTAAGGTGCATTTATGTCCATTTAAACCTGGGGGTGTTAGTAAGAGCCGGTAGTAGCCATGATGGCGAGCGTGGAGAGTGTTCCACACTGACTGTTATGGCTACTAGCATTTTCGTTAACATGGCCAGGTTGCTTAAATTGAGAAAAGGCAGAAATGAAAGCTCTCGTTACAGCAGAGAACCCAGAACTATTATGCGCGGTCAAAACAGTCACTATGCAGCTTTTGAAGTACCAGTGCGACTTCTGAAGCACCATTAGAAGAACTACCGATGGCTTATAAATGAACCTCACTCAGGCTTTCCTTTTTTTTTTGTTTCTCGTGCACACTAACAGCTTTCTCACATTTTCTTACACAGTTGGCACACACTGACTGCTGTACATTGGTCCTCTCAACAACAAGGAAGCCACGAAAACACTGAAAGAAACCAGATGCTAACACATACTTAAAGAAGCTGCAACTCAACCAACGTGAAACTGTGTATGGAGAATCTTATGCACAGTGGACTAAGCCTGTGACATTGTAACAAACAGGTGACGGTCTGATGCCTACAGGGAAAAAGAATATGCTACACACAATGGAATGTAAAGGTTTGCAGAATGACACTACGCCCTTTAGACAAGAGCAGGCAGCTCTGGGGTTTCTCTAGCAACACCTTGTATTCACAACACGGTGAGAGCTCATACACGTAGGCCTGCCTTGTGCTCTCGTGTGTGGCATTCGTGACAATGGCAATGAAAAACAATTCACATTTATGCACGTACGTATATGCACGTGGAGCAGTTGGGCCTGCATTACGCAAAGTCTTTGGAGCAAAAGTGGCGTGTTACAACCGGTTGTTGGCAGATTCGACGGCAGGTTTCCGTCTGCCCGTCAGGAAATAGGTGAGCATGTCCCCTTTGCCTTTGACAGTGATGTAACCACGGCATTCCAGCGGGTAGCCCAGGGGCTCCAGTATACTGTAAACTTCCTGCGTCACCTGTGTGCAACGTAAAATATAATATTTAGAGTATCACCGTGCACACAAAGCAGTGTCAATGGCTGACCTACTTCTCTCGCACTGCAACATACTAGCCTGCAGAGCCAACAAATAAGAAAGTCTCATGTATCAGATGTTGAAACCGTCATTTGCAATTTTGCACGTCTATGCAATTTTTTTCACTTTAGCAGAGATTTGTCTGAAATGGCATTTTAATCATAGCCCCTACCACCATTTTGATCACGGAGGAATCCCAAGCAATCACCGACCCCCCTTACCCGTTCCGGGGATTTAAAGTATGCAACAATGATCGAGCAAGCACCTCCCTCACCTTCAACTTTTTTTTTTAAAACCTATTCTGTGCTGCAAAATCATCATCAGCAGTTCCGAGGAACCCAGAACCCAAGTTCTGAGAGTCTATAGATATAATGTACACTATTTCTCAGTACTTTTCTGGTGCTTCAGTTGCAATCTGAATTGTTATAAATTCATGTTGGAGAAGCAGGGCATGCAAACACGAACACAGTTAAGACAAATGGTGCTGTGATGCCTTCAAGGGGCCATGACACCCAATTTTTCATCATAATATGTGTTATCCGGGTTATCCTTCCGCATTCACAAATAAGCTGGCAAAATATTGGTGCATTTGGTCAAGTGCTCAATTTAGAATTTAACGATATTATAAGCATGCTAGCGGCTTGTGAGTCAGGCTACACTGACACACTCGCGAGCCGTGATGTAACAAGCAGTTGGCTGAGCAAGCGCCTGCATTCTGACAAATGATAATGTTCCATGATAGGCTACGCGTCAAATTGAAATATTTCAGCTTCCTTCGGCTTGGAACTGAAATTGAACGACTTGCAACGGCTGTAACTCTGGTAGAAGGCGACGACTCCGCTCCTTCCAGCTCATGACGTTACACGCGCCATAGCAAAATAGCGGTCGTCGTCGGTGGGCGGGGTTAACAGCCGGCCACTTCTCGAGCTTGTTTTGCCTTGAAATATTTTTAACGGCCCACTTTTCCGACCTGTACAGTGGACTCCTCTTAAACGAAACTCGAAGGACAAGAAAATTTGTTCCATTTATGAGAAGTTACATTTAAGCAAAGCTTATAAAATGAATGAAATATAACTATTTCAAAAGCACGAACTGTCGCTGACTGAACAAAAAGATTTTGAAGTATACAACACCACCACTATAATTGATTAGAAAGAAAAATGTTGCTAATATTGCTGACTCGGAAAAAAGGAGATGATAACTACTTGCTCGGCCTTGTTCGAGCACTTTCTCAAATAGTAGGAGTGCATTGCTGAAAGGCTGGGCAGGAACTCTGCGCCACCATCATGTTCAAAGTAGCGCTGCAACAGGATGACAGCATCTCTTGCTGCACTGTCAGCCACTGAAATGAGCTCAGGATCACACACCATCTCATCCTTACTTGAGCACAGGTCCTCATCTTGAACTTCAGCTATAGGTTCCTCAAGGCTGTCCTCAAGTTCACGACGAGACGTCGATTGCTGCTCGGCGTGCGCGGACATGTGCAATCGCCAGATTGGCTTGGGTAGGCTAGGCTAACTGGCATTTGTTTTATGGTTGCTAGACTGCTGTGGCCACTTCCGCCATTCATGGATTTTGCCTGTTTTAGTTCCATTTCACCAACGTAAGCGAGAAAAAATGTTCCTATTACCCAAAACTCTTTATCATTAAATATATAGGAGACCAACCAAATGTGCCTGGATAGTTTTGTTTATGCGGCTTTTCCGTTTAACCGAGTTTCGTTTAATGGGAGTCCACTGTATATGCATAGAAGAACCTCCAATTTTCGCTGAAAAACACAAATTGTTAGGTTCCCACGTCATGGCCCCTTCTACTTCTCTCTTGTGTCCATGTTTGCATGCCCTGTCTCTTTCACATGAGTAACTACCAACTGTCGCAGCTGTCTGCCACGCTATGCCACGAATTGTGAGAACATATGAAAAACGTCTTTCCCACTTGTCTCAAGACATGAAATTTCACATGAGGATGTCCTCCGGTTCAATAAAAATGGCAAATGGAAGCTCACTCAATGAGGCATTTCACCAAGCTCAGATTTGCAATATTCTTAAAGGCTCTTCTATCGCCATCTTGATTAGGCAATGAAGCAAGGGCCCCTTCCTATTTTGTTCGATTACTATTTACCATGGGGGGCTTGCTTGAGATTAAAAACTCCAAAACCAGCACACTTGTGTGACAATCTGCTTGTAGCCCATTTTTGCCCCTTCTTTTACACTTTCCATAGATAGGTATTTTCACCTGCTTCTTCCCTCTTACGCTTTTTCTATCGCAAACCAAGAACAATGACCGCTCAAGCACCTCCTCCCCTCCCCCTGCTGCCCTCGTGGTTCCAACATCATAGCACAAAACTGTTTTCGGGTACAAAACTATAAAACTTGCTTTACCTGAATTTTTTCCACTTCACCCGTGGAATCCATCCTACTTGCAACATTGACAGCGTTGCCCCAGATGTCATAATGTGGCTTCTTTGCCCCAATAACACCAGCAACAACAGGTCCCACATTCAGGCCTGCAATGACGATTGAAAATGTAGTTCGACAAAAATATGACAAATGCAAGAATATATTCCAGCCTTAAAAAGGAAAGGAAACAAGTGAGTAGAGGAGAGGCGGGGATGTCAACCAGTTTAGAGTAACTGGTGTGCTACCCTGCATAGGCGCAAGTTATGGAGAAGATTGAAAGAAGAGTAAAGAAGGAGGGGGAGCACATACACCCAACGCCACACAGCAGAGCGCCGGTTATGTGTGATATACGACGTCATTACGAGTTTACAGCCACTCATGCAAGTCTGTTCTTATAAATTTAACAAGGCCTTGGTTGTTTCAACTGTCGAGGACTTTTCCGAACAACAATGGAGGATAGTTACTAGCCACATCGATCTGTTGTGAAAATAGCTGAAGATGTCACAATTTTCCTTCCATTCAATAACAATACAGTGAAAGAGGCTCACACAGCCCGTGTGAAATGCATACAAAGTTACGACATTTTTGAGCCCATGTGCTGTCTATGACAGATATAAGAATGCAAGCAGTTTATCTCAGAATCCATGAAAATTACTTGGGGTGGGTGCACATGGTTGATACTGAAAATGTCGCAGCTTACGCACGATATTCTTTAAAAAAAATTTAAATTTAAGTTTGTGTCTAGTTGACAATTATTTCTTCTTACTTAGAGTGGGAAATTGAGCGTGTTGATGCAGATTCATGCTTAGCACTGTGCAGTGCTCGGAAACACTACAAAAAAAGAAAAAGGACATATGAAGTGCATCTGTGCTATAAACGTCCACAAAACGAATTCCATGTCGAATTGCGACACACGCTGATCAAATAAATGTGTTCTTTATCCCAAAGCTTAATTGATGGCTGGCTAAAGCATCTTTTATTCTTTCGTCAGACGTTGAAGAAATAATTTCTCGGGCAAGCTGCTTTTTATGCCTAGAAAGTATCATGCTGTCTGTGAGGTGCAGAGGGACATCTGCACTCACGACAGTAATCTACTAGGTAGGAGTGTGTTGCCTGTGTTAATGAATGTTGACCTTCCACCCAGTCAAAAATTCAGGCACCTTCAACTCTGCCCGATTTATGATCCATCGCATGACAACAGGATCTGATGCATTATTCCCACTACGCAATCACCGAATTGAAATGTGTGTTCAATACCGCGTTTTTTTCATGCCCCTCTTGACACACTTAATTGGGTCTGCTTGTTCATAAGGTCACACATGCTAAACAATTTGTTTGGGGAGGAAAAGACAACTTCCACTCCTTAGCTCTAAGCAATGTTTTTAGGTCATGGGGAATATTTTGTTTGCAGGGTAAAATGGCACTATTTTTTCGAATTTCTTACATGCCTTAGCTGATTCCGCCATCCAGGAATCTGCTCTCCATAATCTAGTCCTTGTGTTCATCAAAACTATGTCGAAGACCGTGAACGCAAGCTTTTTCTAAGGCAGAGCAAATGCAGAAAGTGCTGGCCCGTTTGATGAGCTAATAAGACTGATTGGCACTGAAATCAAGCGACAGTTTCATGATTCTTGAAACGTACCACCAACATGCATGAGAAGGCAAAAATTTCATTTTTAGGTGTAGAAACTGAATAGACTTTCCTCTCACCAATTAAACCCTGAATCTAAGTCAAAGCTCACATTCCATGGACACTTTGACAATATCTATGCTGTGTCTTGGGTAGCCTTGACAGTTAAAGAAGACCAAGAAATAATCAATAAACTGGTACACATCAGCTATTGCACAATTAGTGTAATCCTGCTTTCATCACTTTAGCCACCTCTTCCCCAATTTCCGACACAGAAAAAGAGTATGTGAACCTCAACCCAGATTCATGCAATGAGCTCCCTATTCAAGCAACATTTGTCTGGCTGAACATAAATTTATTAAAAAAAAATAAACATGAATATACAGTTCTCACATATTTAAATGTGAGAATTTACGGCTAATTAATGCATACACCAGACATTTTCATTTCTTCCCTCATCACTGGTATCATACTGGTGTAATTTCGACTCAAATGCTTGCATAAAAGCCAACATTACACTTATCAGCCAGATTCACATCGACATGGCTTTGCCATTTGAGATAATAGCGCATACCAGACATTATGCTAAATGTATTGGTACCGTGTTCCAATCTGCGAGCATTTTACAGGCATGTAGGCTGGCTATCACAGATGCAAGTTGTCCTCGTGAAAGTGCACCCCTCGGCACAGCCCATCAATCATTTTACCTGCATGGACTGCAGCTCATTCATTTCTCTTACTGCATGAGCAACAAGCATCCAACAGGTATACAAACACTGTTGAGAAATAAGGACAGATAAGCAAGGTAGCGTGCTTTACCGAGCTGAGTACAGTGCAATCAAGAGACAAGATGTCAGGGGATCAATTTTTGCCACGTGAACTTTTTTTATATGTGCACATAACTCTAAGGCCTGTATTCATGAACAAATCTTATTCCTACGTCGTGTTTTCCTAATTAATTTGATGCCTTTAGTTCATTTGAGACACCAAGTGGGTCATTATTTATTCATCGATCTTGTTGTTATCTTTCATCCTGTTTCCATTTTCGTGCCCATATAGCAAACATAAAGTGCACAGAAACTTAAAGGAAACATACGCATAAGGATAAGGTTCGCTTGTGAATACAGGCCTGAACCCCTTCTGCATCTTTTCCTGCTGAAAGGCATAAACTGCAACATGAAAGGAACCTGTGACCATTAACTCAGTGTCAAAATGGCATAACCACTATGTTACAGTGGTGGTCACCAAATTTATATTAGCCAATATGAACACAAATCTATCGAGTCAAAGAAAAGACACCTTAAATCAGGGCAGCCCGAAGAGCTTTTTAAAATTGTCATGAAAGACAGCGGTAAACCGGTTGTCAATCCAATAAACACAACACAAGTAGCAACACCTACACTGTGTCTCTACTTCACAAGCACGCACACTTCTTTTGTGATTAACAGACGTTTAATAAAGAATACCAATTTAGCCATCAATTTGACAAGATGACATGAGTTCGCTAGGACTTTGTCAGTACGATTTGATTGATTGATTTGTGGGGTTTAACGTCCCAAAACCACCATATGATTATGAGAGACGCCGTAGTGGAGGGCTCCGGAAATTTCGACCACCTGGGGTTCTTTAACGTGCATGCAAATCTGAGCACACGGGCCTACAACATTTCCGCCTTCATCGGAAATGCAGCCGCCGCAGCCGGGATTCGATCCCGCGACCTGCGGGTCAGCAGCCGAGTACCTTAGCCACTAGACCACCGCGGCGGGGCGACTTTGTCAGTACGACAACCATACCACATCTGATGCATGCGTAAGCTCCTTTTAAGCTCTAATCAACTAGAGTAAAAGTTTGTTAATACGACATTCATTACATTCATTTGGAAAATATCATAATTGAGACATGCTCCTTGGTCCTGGCCAGCATATGCAATATTTAACGGCACCGAGCTTTTGTTAATTTGGTTATACTTTGTTGCAGCCTGGTCAAACTGGATGGTATGCAGGGTGTGCTGAGCACTAAGCCTCGCAAATGAGCAAAGCAAAAAAGTTAAAATGTTGTTTGCAGACAATCAAAGCCAGAATGAGGCAGTGCTCTCCGCAATGCTATTTTATCAGTCAGTGACCATGGTTTTGTACATATACAAATCCAGCACTCAGCACCTTCATTTTAACTCGATACAATGCGTGCGCAATGTCACAAACCTCAAACATGACGAAAGCTGTTGATAAAGAGGTATCAGCCTCCGTTGGCATGCTGGCCTAAACAACTTGTTCTCAACCTCACGATGATTGAACTATTAGTTGCGGGCCACATTATCTGTGAAAGTGCTATTGTGCATGCGTGTGTTTGGTGGTGCTAGTGGAATGCGACCGGGGCGGGGGCATAGCAGGTTTCGGGCTAATTTAACATGGAAGTCTGGCGCCTTGGTCATATTGAGAAGAAAGCCGCAGAATGAGGGAAACTGCCATTTTATGCTGCTTTTCTGCAACATAGGTTCAGGATTTAAGTATTCATCAGCAAACTGAAAGTGCATTGATGTAGCAGACAGTTCTTTGTAGTTTACTTGATACTTTTGATATTTCAGAAATTGGTTGACTTTGACCTTTCTAGTCCCGTGAAATCCAAATTAACGAGCTTTTAATGTATTACTGGGTTGTTTGCACATGTCACGACCTGTCCTTACTTATCAAATGCTCCACCTTCCTTTTCATGATCGTAATCACTGTATGGCTTGTGTGAATATTACAATGAAATGTTGTTTCCATCTAGCAAAAGCACTAAAATTATTCTTAATATTGAATATCCGTATAGAACCTAATGATTAAACACTTAAAACAGAGTTCAAATCTGTCAATACTTTGTGCGAACAGCAATGCAAAATCATGCACTCAATAGCGCCAACCATATAACTGTATCTGCCGATAACTACTGCCATTTTAGGCAAGGGCGTAAAATATGTGTCAAAAGCATTGCACTCATAATTTTATGTTTGTTAATAAGATTATAACTGAGCAGCATTCACATGCAATGCCTTAATTCCACATGAAAAAGGACTAATGCACCTAGTAACATCAAATTCTCCCAAGTTCCATGCAATTTATGAGGGCACAATTTGGAAATGAGTTGGAATGTTTCGTGTCGAGCCTAACTATGTTTCCACATGATCCGATTCTGCAATAAGAAGTTCTGCTTTAGAACCAGGTGTGTATCAACTGAAGACTAATACCAGAATTGAAAGCTATATACCACTAAAATTACCAAAGAATGCAGCCATTTGGTTCCATACTATTTTTATGACTGCAACATTTTGAATAGTAACCACAGTGTTTAATGCCATGTGAAATTAACATTGTTCCATTAGTGTATTCTTTATGTGTACAAAAATCCCATTAAATTTATATGAACCATTTGAAAGCTTGAGTTAACACAGCTTCACAACGAGCACCAGCAATGATAATTAAAAAGGCATAGATTGATAAAATCAAGTGCAGTAGCACGCAATAGATATTCACGTTCTTTGAAACACTGGCAAAGAGCATGAAGGGAATAATTTCACAAACCTATCCTGATCTTGAAGTGGTTGAAGGAATGCTCGTTGACATGGTGAAGTTGCTCTTGCATCCTGAGGGCATATTCCGCCAAGGCCACAATGTGTACATTGTTTTCGATGTCCTCTTGCGTCATTGTGAGCCCCGATGCTGCCATATATGTGTAGCCTGTTGTCTTGATTTTCTCTATGCACTTGAACTGTTCCTTCTGATAGCAACTGCAAGATATTTGGACAACATATTTTTATCACCAATCATTTTTGCATAACAATGTTCATCTGCATCAATATCAAAAGAAGCATGAACTATTAGCATACTTTATAAGGAAGCACAACAGTAATGATGCATTTACTGTGTTGGCATACACATTAAAACCACTCAGCTTTACGTTTAAGATTCAGCGTTCCAATTTTTAAGAGAAACAAACAGCAAAAAGTATCTTTTCTCTATGGCCGATTCTTTGGAAACAGCTTTCTTTATTGCAGTACTATTGGTGATCTTGTGCCAGTCCACTTCGACCAATTTTAATGATTTAGAGTGTCATATAAGCACTGCCACACAAACAGCTAATGTGAGATTATAGAATTTCTCATAACGACGCTCTACCGTGCTTTTGTTCAGCACGCGATGCATCTTTCCCGTTTTTGTGAGGAAAAGAAATTATAAAAATACTAGCAGCAAACTGGTTTTGTTAAGCGAAGTCCACACCACAAAGGTCACTGTAATGAGTGAGCGTGACTTCACAGTGGCAGTGCTATGTTCTCGGTGTTGTGGTGTCACAAGTGCGACAAACGTGATGGTGCGCACGCTACAGTGGCACCGCAAAACGAACACGTGCAGCACAAAGAGAGTGAAGACTTGATTTGATTGATTTGTGGGGTTTAACGTCCCAAAACCACCATTTGATTATGAGAGACGCCGTAGTGGAGGGCTCCGGAAATTTTGACCACCTGGGGTTCTTTAACGTGCACCCAAATCTGAGTACACGGGCCTACAACATTTCCGCCTCCATCGGAAATGCAGCCGCCGCAGCCAGGAATCGAACCCGCGAGCCGAGTACCTTAGCCACTAGACCACCGCGGCGGGGCGAGGGAGTGAAGGTGTTGGCGGACGATCGCACATGTGGGCATATGGCGGCAAACAGAACGAGAACCAATTAAGAAGATGATATGGCAGCAGCAGAAAAGAAGAGGAGGTCAACCGGCTGGAGTGTCGTGAGGGAGTTTGACTTGAATAGCTCGAAAAAAAAAAAGACGCTGGTGTCAAGGTCTGTGCCGTCGAGATTGTGACTCGAGCACAAAGGGCCCGAAAGCTTGTGTCTCGTCCTAACATCCTCGGAAACAGGCAATCCTAGGGACGAGGAGTTCCCGCCATCCAAGCAGTTGATTCAGGCAGTGGAACCTCCATGGCGAGCAGACTTCGGCGTTCCCGTTGCCGAGAGAGAGTCGCAGTAGCCGCAGGAACAGACGCTGGTGGCAGGGTCCCTGCTGCCAGCTTGCGGAGTCGAACACGATGGGCCTGGCAGGGTCGTCGAAGAGTCTCCAGGACAGCTGGTTCGAGCAGCTGACCCTGTCGTCGTTTGCCTGCCACGGGACGAGCATGAGTGCCTGCCGCAAGACTTCACGCTGAGTACCTAGGCACGGAGGTCACCAGCCTGCTGCGCCTAAGGGCGCACCCTTCCACAACCTCTTCGACCTCCTCTTGAGGTTGAGGTAGTTGTAGGTAGCCGGCGGATCTTACCTTGCATCATTTGCAGGCAATTGCCCCTCGACCTCCTCTTCAACCGCTCCACAACCATCCTCACTGTCAATGCTGCCACACACCAATGACTCCAATTGCCTCTGCCATTGCAAGCGACACAAACACCGATGACAGTGACATTTTCTTTGAACGGTCTGCGGGACTTGATAGTTAATGCATTGCCGGTCAAGGCAGCTTTAACGCGTTTGCAACTTCCCTCTGCTTGTTACGATTGACTGTCCCTTTTTATCTTTTCTGATGTGTCAGTAAGGCTACATTTTTTTGTGGGTGTGTAAAAAATGGCTCCTCAGTTTCCAGGTCCGAGGCCTTGCCTCAAGCGAAACTATATACAGAACACAACAACTGCATAACAGCCAGCAGAACACCAAATTTATATTCTGTTATTACCATTACTACAAACTTGAAGTGACAAACCCAGCTCTCTGCGTGTTTCCAAGTCGAAATGTTTACCTGAGGCAAAGAAAGACCCAAACACAGATTGATAACACTAGCCAAAAAGGCAAACGTCACCTTTGCAGCCTCCATTAATAAATGAGGATGAGTAGCTAAAGCTCTAAAACAAATCCTTACTAAGCAAGAGCTACCTCCAATCCCCTGCTTCATTCCTTCTATTGCACTCCAAACCCAGGTCTCACTTCGTTTCCAAAAGTGCCATTTCTAAAACTGCAGAGTGACAGACTACAATAGCATTTCTGCCAAGAGCATTCAATAAAATTTCGAAAGCTACTTTCTAGGAACACAACATTTACACCAAAACAGAACACCCTCCACCAATTTTTCCACTCGATAGATCACAGAAAATTACCTTATGCATGAAAATCGTCATTGGCATATGCCTAATGCGCTAGTACAGAACCCTGAGGCCAAAATACTGTTATGAAGAAAAATATGCGCACTTTTGCTATGTGAACTTGCTGCTGCAGGAATTTTGCAAATACGTGCTATAATAAGGAACTTACAAAACATGTTACAGGGGTTAGAACATCCGTTTCAGCTAGTTTAAAATTTCCATGCGGCCTCCCCACCCTCCTTCGCTATAAGGAAGGGAAAGGCGTAGCCCATCATCGTGCATCCGCCCACTTCAGCAACGTGGCACGTCAGCGATGCACCATCAGTGTGCAGCCAACAATCGAGCGGGGCATCTTCAACATGAGCACCTGTCATAGCGACGTGGGGACAAAGTGCGGTTGAAGGAGCACTCTTCCCCTAGCGGTAAAGTAGCAAGACGCCTTTTCATCTCAGAGACTTTTATTCTAGCAATACTGCTTCTTCCGGTAATCACAGGCTCAACAAAACAGCAGAGGCCAGCACAGGAAAACGAAATGTGGACTGCACAGCTGAAATTGCATCACCACAAGGCTAAGGCGACGTCTCATAGGGCAAAGGACTAATTGATGAGCTCTGTGGTACATAAAATTGCCCATGGACAAGCTTGCATCACTGCGCACACGAGCGGTATTGGTCAGGCAAAGAGAACAGGTACAGGAATTGTTTTTCGTAATCGAGGAACTGCAAGACGCTGTAATATTAGGAAAATGTGAGCGCCACAGCCTACTGTACGAAGTGGCGAGCTAGCTTGAGGGGTATAAAAAAAGCCTGAGCCTGTTTACTGGCCCTTCAAGGAAATGGCTGAAGAGGAAGACTTGACCTTGACGTTGTGAAGGAAGCTACTTCAAATGATAAACACTTTGTTGTGGTGCAAGTAGCTCTACTTCTTGTATTCCCATTACGAAATGGCCCTTCAAATGGTGGTCTGCAACTAAGACAGGTGTATTGCAAAGCAGATGTGCACATTCAAATGAAAAACATACTCCTGTAATTTCGGCAAATGGTTGTCAGTAAACTTTACTCTCTTCAGCAGCTTTCACTTATTTAACACATGTGCAAATGCATCACAGACCTCTGTTCTCACGCTGTACATTAACAGGCACTTGCACAATGCTCTTCGCCACTAGATTTATGCAACAAGGTATCTGTGACACTCTCTCCTGAAGCAATGAAACTCTACAGACATTAAAACACAGAGATGGAGCAATGCAATACTTCTCCAGGAAAAATAATTCTGTGTCTTCAATGCTTACCTCATCAAAGTCAGCAATGATTTCATTCAGAAGGCGAAGACATTCCACACCTTCATTGTTGGCTTCCAGTTCCATGTAGAATTCACTGAAGTTTGGAATGGATGCAAACATAATGCCAACGCTGTCACGCTGTTCGTGATACAGGTCCTGGAACCGATCATTTAACAACAGCAACTGTAACAGCACTTTTAACAGTAATTTTACACTGCACTGGATTTCATCAGGGTAAACTGTGCATTTGTCTAGTGGACACACCTGGTGAAATAGAACATAATATCCCAGGCTTATATGCCAACTGTGCATAACAGCAATATTTATTAGATTTCTTGGCATATGAAGTGCATAATAGCAACAAGAACCACCACACAAAACATCTAAAAAACGACTAGCCCAATTATGTTTTTTTTGGCAGCTCCCATACTGTAAGATTTCTCACACTTGTGATACACGCCTCCATTCCAACATAACTACGCAGCTCTGCATGAATGCAGTACTTCTTGCTTTACGATACCAGCTCTTTACCAGCAACTTGCTTATGAAAACAAAGAAGAACGAAAAAAGTACTTGCAATGTCATTTTGACACTATTTTCTGTTCATCAGGCGTAAAACTCCCTCCTACTTTACGTACACCACAAGATTTCGATGATACAAACATGCTTGTTGTGTTAGGTCCGAGTAAACCTTTTCTAATAATGAATTCGCCCGGACTTTGGAAAATTCCTGCAAGTATAAACAAACGGAAAACGCTTGCAGAACGCAACTAGCCATCAAAAACTAAAAAAAAAAGCACTTAAGGTCTTCAAAGATATTCTGCTGCAACCGCAGCGCTCAGGGCAGCAGTCAGAAAGGAGTAAGTACCTCATGCTTGTGGTCAGAAGAGAGAAAGTACTCGGCAACGTGTGCCGGCAAGATATTGCCCAGCAACTTCCGATTGTATGCCTGTAGGTCTTCCATGTCTTCCTTCTCTTCCATTGCTTGAAGCTTCCACAGAAAGTCCAGGCGAGATGTGGCCTCCGTTTGAAAGCCATGGATCACCAGGACCGCTATGTAGAGGCACAGCACGAGCACCACCACCGTCTTCAAGGTAAAGCACATCAGTGGCACTACAAAGAAAAAAACAAACAAAGTTACCAGTTATACATGATTGCTAGTTTAGCAATGCTCCTCTTAACGCAAGCTTGAATCGCAAACGTACACGGCCCCTGTGTTTTGGCCGGCAGAACATCAAACACTCCATGAGATGGATAAAGAAAGCACACCAGCATTGTTCAAGCGAGCCATCACAAGCGCAGTGAAATAGACTGCATTGCGAATTTACAGAAAAGCTGGTCACGTAGGCACATAAAAAATGCAAACGAACCCGTTAACACGCGTTAAACGCCACGAACGCTGCCATGTTCAACCGCCAAATGTCGTGCTGGATTGACTTTGTTTGACTTTAGTTGGCCTGTCGTTTGGTGGGCTTGTTTCGGTTTCGTTCTTGTTTTAATAAACAGGGAAAGGGTGACGTTATGAAATATATGAATGCCACGCGTGTTACATATTGAGCCCTTAACCTTATGTGCCCGAGCGAAAGTTATACACAAATGCTTCAGCGAAAGAAACATGAGGTGTGTTCTATACCCACGTGGCACGCCGAACGGGTGCTGCAAAAGTTCAGATGGTGCCACTGCAGTGCGAACACCATGCAGGTGGTGCAGGTGCAGCGCCATCGCCTCTTAATTTTTCACTTTGGAATCTCCTGTCGTTTGCTCTGCTCGCTCGCAAGGCCTTGTTTCCCGTGCGCCCGTCCGCATTCAGAAAAAAAAAAAAAGAATCCCTCAGCAGTCGCTGCCGTCTGCCACAATCATGCCATTATATTTGGGGTTGGGCATTGTAAATTTACATCCACGATCAACGCCATGTGCAACCAAGCATCGGCGGAACGCGTCGTTTGCTTCTGAGCTGCACCGCGGAGGTGGCGGAGGCACCTCCCACTGATCCATCAGTGGCACCTCCTAAGAGCAGGTTCAGGAATTCTCTGCACCGCGGCGGCATCACTCCTGCACCGCGCAGATATCGAGCACAGCAGTGCAGTGCACCAGAGAATCGGGGAACGCGGTGTCGTGCACCATGAGGCGGTGCACGAGGGGCAGGTGGATCGCACACCTTTAGTGACTTGTGCAGAAACAGCGCTTTTACAACTTCTTTGAGAAAACAAGACAAACATTTATTATACATATTACTTGGACGCACACCATGTGTTATCGACACCTTCTCTTTCTCTCTCTAATCCCATATTTGTCAGTGCAGTAAGTGCAGGATAGCATACCAATAACTACGACTTGGTTAGAACTGGTTAACAGACACATAGCCAGGATTTTTTTCGAGGGGGGGGAGTGGGGGAGGGGGAAAGGCCAAATTGTTCGAAAGGAAGTCTTTTCATGGCAAATAGATAGAGAGTTGTCCGGGAATATAGGAGGTGCTCAATTATTGGAAGAAAATGCGAACAAAGTGGAATGCAGCAAAAGAGGCGAGTTAATCAGCGATGCACATTTCGACACTGCAGTAAAGCTAGTGCGTGTGCACCAGAAAGAATGGTTTCTTACCGAATAATCTCGACCAAGAAGTCCCATACAGTGTCAGTAACGGGATAACTAAGGAACCGGTCGTCTGCTTACGCATGTGCGGCAATATGCGGGGTTTAACGTCCCAAAACCACCACATGATTATGAGAGACGCCGTATATAGTGGAGGGCTCCGAAAATTTCGACCTCCTGGGGCTCTTCAACGTGCACCTAAATCAGATCACAGGGGCCTACAGTATTTCGCCACCATTAAAGATGCAGCCGCCGCAGCCGGGATTCGATCCCACGACCTGCGGGTCAGCATGACGAGTACCTTAGCCACAATAGACCACCGTGGCGGGGCAATATTAGACTGCTATAAAAGCGGAGTCAACACTGGAACGAACCACAGTTGGCATTAACATTACATCACGCCTTCATCATAAAAGCACATATGTCGTGTTTAACACCTTGTTATACACTTACATGGCTAGCACTGCACTACAATAGACATTGCACCAACATTATGCCAGAATATGGTGTTTTGACAAAGCAGCGTCAAGAGCTGGCGTGGCTCACTGGTAGAATACCTGGCAGTCATGCAGAATGCTAAGGTTCAACACCTGCTGGGGTCCTGATTTTTATTAGTTTCATTTATTGGGTCAACTTTTTCTTAACGCTCTCGCATTTAGATTACGGATGTCTGTTCTCGCCGTTCCTGCAGGGTAGATATAAGTTCTGTAAACAGACGGCTCCAATCAACAAACATTCGAATATGACACGAACGCGTCTCGAATGTCACTGATGGTTGCGCATGAATAAAGGCTCGTACCCAGGGACGAAGTTCCACAGGCTGTCGTCCCACGTGAAGCTCAGTGCGCAGAAAGGCAATGTGAAGAGGAGCAGGAGCACCATCTTCTCGACGGTCGTCAGCACGAGCACGGCTGCGCAGGCTAGGAGCACCAGAGCCAGACAGAGCGTGAGGTACTGCAAACAACAGCAAGAAGAAAAATGAAACGAGATGCCAACAGCCTCCAAAGTCAGCACTCGCAAGGCGTCGTGAATGGAGTAGATGAATCTTGAATGCGCCTTATGTGAGAACTGATTTGTACATACCTACCGAGTAAATAATAAACGAATTGTATTACATTGATGCATTATGTGATGAGCGAGGTCTGCACTGTTGAAAGTTTCGAACTCGTGTCGTATCTGTGTTGCTTCGCGCCATGAAACAGTTTTGATTGCTACCACAAACATGGGTACTGGCACAAGCAACGACGTAAACCAAGCTTGTGAAATCAGCTTTGACACAATGCACCAGTTAAACTGCATTTATTTGGTCTGGTTTACCGGAACTCTTCAACATCTTCAACACGATGTCGTCAAAGCGAAAAAAAAAAAAATTTGTTGGAGTCATTTTCCTTTCGGGAGGCAAAGCTAGGAAGTGCGCACCTGTCGTACTACTTTCATTATCCATTCATCCATCCATCCATCGATTCATCCATTTCTTTCTTTCTTTCTTTCTTTCTTTCTTTCTTTCTTTCTTTCTTTCTTTCTTTCTTTCTTTCTTCTTTCTTTCTTTCTTTTTTGTTTTCCTTTCTTCTTTTCTTTCTTTCTTCCTTTTATTCTTTCTTTCTTTCTTTCTTTCTCTTTCTTTCTTTCGGTCACGTACGTCGTATACATACAGTTCACACATGTAAACACATACGCATGAGATGACAAGCTTTTATTGCTTGTGTATATTGTATACAACAGCTTCATTAATTCTGATGTTGTCATTGTGCTTGCTCAAAAAGCTTAAAGCGAGCAAACTACAACGGCAAAAAGGTAAAAAAAATATGCACATTTGTTAGTAACTTAGTTACAGTCGTGCCACTGCCAACCGAAGGTATTGCGCAACGCTTCCTCCTAGCTATGTCTTTCCTCCATGCCGAACGTTGGACCTTCACCGACGCGCGTCGTGGTGCAACAATTCTGTTGCTACAAGCAACAATGGTGATCACGCGCTCATATCCAGACAGCAGTGTCAAAGTGAAATGACAATTGACCTTGATAAAACAACGGATCGACATATCAGAAGCTGTTGAGCGCCGACAAGCCCACGATCGAGAGGGGCATCAATCATTCGAAAACAGGGCGTACAAATGCGCACGTGGACGAGGGCACCTTCGATTGTCGAATTTTTTTTAGCATTGTACGCGAAATACGAGATTTCCGCGTATACGATGCTACCGAGTTCTCGCAGTTATAACAAGCTTATAAGCTACGAGTGCCAGCTGTAGGTTTCAAGCGTTTCAGCGTCTCCATTTGTTTTGTTGATTTGTTGGCGCTGGCCTTATCACGCATGAGGCCCCCGGGACGGTTTTATGTTATCTAATAGCAGAGTACCAAGTACTCTAAATCATCAACCACTTTATTTAAACACGCTACGCCTACTATCACTTCGGTGACTGCATCGCGATAAGAGTTCACTAATCGCAAATCGTGACAATCATGCGTGGCTCTCACCTCAGGCACGTTCACGTAGTTTTCTTGCATACACGTTACGTTCGCTATCATCGTAAAATTGTCGTCGTAGTACCAGCACGACGCGACGTCCTCCGATTCGGGCATGATCTGTAAGAAAGCAAAGAAACAATAAAGAAAACCACGTAAGCCATCGGTAAGTGTTCCACGTAGCGAAATTTCGCAATGCGAATCTGGTACCATAAGTATGGAAGACCACTCACCGCCGATGTCATGCAGCAGACGTACACAATGATTAAGATCACAATTGAAATAACTTGGCTATGCAATCTGTTTCCCGTGAGTTTCTCGGAAATCTTGTAACACTTGGAAGGAATCACAGCCGTGAAAAGCTGAAAAAGAATAAAAGGAGAAGCAAGAACTATAGGCACATCAAACACAACCACAACGCATTACTGACTCCACGCGACTTCTTCCCTCGAAGAGCAACGTAATATTGTTACATTCGTGTGCCTGCGAACTTTGTGCAGGAATGAGTGCAGACGTATGTAAGCGTGCGACGCTATCTTGTGGGAAGGGCAACAGAGTAGTTAACGACCGGGACAATGACTTTCAACACGTTCAAAGTCATTCCTGCGTTCCGATATATACGTTTGCCCACTGTGGAACAAACTAACCTGATTGCATGGCCACTCTGTGTGCTCCGTTAAAGAAACTAAATAGGCAGGTCGTCAGAACTAGAAAATAAACATTTGTACGCGAATATTATCTGGCAACAATCTGTGCAACATCTATTATAACTGACTTTGATGACTGTTCCAAGAGCCAAGCTAAAGTTAAATGCGTTACGTATAAATCAGTCATGTCTGCAAGCTGTTCCAACAGTGAAGATAAATATTCCATAAAGATAGATTCGACCCTGTGTTGCAGTGGGCCGGCCAAAACACGCTTTCGCGCTGAACAAACGCAGACGCAAGGTCGGCACCGCATGTCGAGGGAGTGCTATTTACGGGGCCGTCATAAATTTCCCCGTGGGCAAGACGGGCGAGCTCGTCTCGCTCGAATCGAGCGCGCGGCGCTTGTTCAAACACGCATAAAACGACCGCGGTCAGAGCAATGTCCTGAATAATAATACGCGGTACACATTAGAAGCCTGCCGCACCGACACTGCTTGCGTTGTCCACGCCATGGCGCAGTGCTTTACGAATCAGTAGAGTAATGCCCGCACAATCTCACTTCGCCCCGAAACTTAAATGTTTTATCGAATTTGACGGCTCCTGTCGTGACCTAGTTTGTATTCTTGTACTTCTGACAGCGATGAACACTGCGATGTAAACTATTCCGCAAGAAAACGAAATAAAGCAACGCGCAGGATAGAATTTGCAACAGCCCAGTGCATGTGTATATGAGGCCCGCATATGTGCGGTTAGAACGGCAACCGCTCAACTATGATCGTAGAGGAGATTATGGCAGGAGTCACAGATCAATATGCTATAGGTCGATTACGAATATATATTTATTATAGCGCCTCATATTGTATGGAGCTAATTTTAGCAACATGGTCTACATCCCCGACCAGTGAGAGAAAAAGCGCATTGTCGCTGACATTGGACACGTTCGTTTTTTTTTTTGCAGCAAAGCCCACATATGATTGGAAATTGAAAGATTGCCTTTCGAAGAAACCCGACTTTGCCTGAATGGTGCAGCCTGATTCGACATAAAGAACAACAAAAAAGAAAGTACACACACACACACAACACACACACACAACACACACACACAACACACACACACACACACACACACACACACACACACACACACACACACACACACACACACACACACACACACACACACACACACACACACACACACACAAAACTGGCGATTTCGGTTGACGCGCGCTGTATGCGCCAATAAATACGATGAAGGTTATTCTTTTGCCCAATCATGACAGCCGTATAAAAAGATTGGTTAAATTGAAATAGTGTTTTGCAATGTGAATAGTTTCAAGGGTTAAACGTTGTATGTCTCAAGGTCCTACAGTGAATAGTTTCGAAGGTTGAACTTCGTATGTCTCAAGGTCGCACAGATGAGTGCGATTAAAGAACAGCAGTTGAAAAGAAATGGTTAATGGAATTTTACCAAGCAACTTGCAAATCCAAGGTTGATTCAGACGTGGTGCAGTTTTCGGCCCCTCACCACTCTTAATGAGTACTGCCACCGATGAAATGTCACGACCTTGTTCTATATAGCTGCAGGAGCATTTTATTATATGCAAAGAGACAAGCCGATAAAGGAAGCGGAAATTATTCCCAAGCGTTGTCTTAAAAGTAAACTTACAAAGCTCAATGCTTCAAGTATAAAGTTTGTATACGTTTAAATGAGCGCTGTATATAGGAAAATCGAAAGAAGCCTTGACCATTGCGTGTGTGAGTGAGAGAGAGAGAGAGAGAAAGAGAGAAAGCTTCAGTTTGTACAGTGTAAAGCACCCATATCTTGTGAACTGAGAGTATGTGTTTGCTTGCGTTGTCCTTGAAGTCCGGTACTTCTCTTTTTTCTCCTTATCTTTCAGGAATTATAAGCGTACTGAGTCAGCGTTTCATTTTATTCCCTATATATATATTTGACAGTGCTTTCTTGTTGTTTCCGGCATTTCGCCGAGGTAATATTTTCTGCTATAGACCGTTCTTTCGTGGGGTAAATCTAACCATCTTTCGGGTCTCTATAGTGAAGAAGAGACAGAGATAGAGAGAAAGAGAAAAGCGCACAGTGAGAAAGTTCTTACCTCTAGATGCAGGCACAGGATGATACATATAACCATAATTATAAGGGCGATTCCTCCTATCTGGATAAATACCCGGATCCATGATCTGTTGAAAAAATAAACACAATGCAAAATAAAAAAGGACCAATAGCACCAGCGATAGTTGAAAGAATGGCAAACGCGACCTGTTTTGATAATCAAAAGAGCACCGGATCCCTTTGCATACTATATAGTAGTATACTTTACGACGAACTTACTTACCCGTGTCAGTCTTGACACTGCGGAGAACACGAGCGGTAAAGATTAGCATTGCAAATAGGATGAATTCTGAAACTGCGACAAACTGCACTTTCATCGGGCCTTTGAGGCACTAAAGAAAATACGGCCAGTCGCTTTTACGGTTGAGTAAACAAGTTTTTTAATTGTGTTTTTTTTTCCAGCTCGTTCGGTAACACTCGTCGTCGTCCGGGTGTTTTCATAAACTGTGCACCGTGTGCGGATAACATCGGTGCTAAAGGTTTCCCTCGGGCGGAGAGATCACCCACGCATTTGCAGAAAACCATAATTTCAAATCAATCAATCAATCAATCAATCAATCAATTCTAATATTTCCAACTCTGATCGTGTGCGCATGCAAGACAGTCCGGCAACTTAGCAAAGCGTATAGATAACTTGCACGGGCCGTCATATCGACGCAGCTTCTAAAGGAACTAGCACTTCATGATGGCGGCTTTCATGACAAATAAAGTTGCGATTAACATACTCCAATCTGATAACGACGTTGCAGCAACTCATCTGTGCGTGAATAATGAAAGAACCAGCGCGACATGTTTTGATAACACTAACGTGACATCGCGAACGTCCCCATTATAGCGGCGGTTTCAGGAACGTCAATTAAAGCTATTTAATAACAATACGATAGGGATATTGACAGAGTCAGCGTGAAACAGCCGAACACAGTTAGTCTGAATATTTGTGCCGGCTACACACTTTTGAAGTGCACAAGTGCAGTTTCCGAATTCAATGAAAGAGGGCACGTGGTTGAACACTGGGATGAATAGTTTTTTGGGGGGTTGTGTTCACCATGTATTTACCTTTACATACACAATAACCTTTAAGGATTTCCGAATCAGACTGCACGTACTATTAAGTTAACCGAGAGTGATACGAGATAGCGATGGTGCTTCTTGCAATATCGAGAAAACTGCAAATCAAAGCACTGTCTGAAAGCCCGTGCGCATTTTCTTTCATTTTTTTCGCAACTACAGTGTTACATGCTCAGAATTTGACGTTACACGTTCTGGCCCAACGTTATTAGGAGCAACTTCGAATTCTGAAGCAGTTGAGAAATCTCCAACCACGCGCATCACCTCAACCTTAATTTCGTCCAGCGTGTAATGATTGCTTTTTCTCATCGCGCTCTCGCGATCAAAAGAGACACGCGAAAAAGGAAAAAAAAAATGTGCTTCGAAGTATACTCACAGGTCCAGGATGATCATGTGTATGATAAATATGAACACCAACACAACTTCCGCGCACACGATGTAGATGCCCAGCATCGGGTCCGGCTCTTTCATGTACTGTGGGAGAGAGGGCAAGAGGGGACGAGGGAGAAATAGTGTCACGTGACACGGTTAGTATATACGCGTTTTTATGAATTTTTCTTTATTTGTTTGTTCAGTTTCATTCTTCCTATTTTTTTCACTTTCCTTTTCTCACTTCGTGTTCTTTTTTTTTTTTTTTAGAAGAAACTATAAAAACGTGGCCGCTTCTCGGCATGCCCATATATTGCGGTATACAATGCCTTAAACACACCTCCACCTTGTCTTAGAGTGATTTTTTTGTTTTTTTCTGAATGCGCCTGGCAATACGTCTCCTACCGGCAACACAGACAGAACTGTCAACACAGCGCTTTCGCTTGTGCCCATGTATTTCAGTTCAACACAACAGCCCACACCGTTTTTTTTTCTTTTTAACAAAAAAATGCTTTATACTGGGGTCCACCACGGCTCCACTGACGCCTTCTCGTCACGAATATGACGGTGTAAAATATATGCTTAAAATGGCAGAGTAAAAATAAAACAAAATTTTCGTCACCGGTGTAGTAGTAGTAGTAGTAGTAGTAGTAGTAGTAGTAGTAGTAGTAGTAGTAGTAGTAGTAGTAGTAGTAGTAGTAGTAGTAGTAGTAGTAGTAACCGCAGAAGCAGTATACTCGTAGCAGCAGCAGTAGTAGTACTGAATTTGCAATAGAAGAAAACGCATGGTGTACTGCCGGACGCCTAAGCTAAGCGGTGGGAAATTAGAAAAAGAAAGTTGGAAAAGGATGCTCTATGACGTTTTAGGCAAGGTACGTTACAACAGTGCCGTGTTGAACAGCCCTAACTCTATCTCCTGGTTACATTGTACACGACTCTAGTTTTTGACGATCGAAATGCTGTGTCAATCAATAAGAGGTCGCCCACTGAATTTAAGTGCGTTCAAGGGAAGTTACGACACGCGGCCGCTAGGGGCGCGCACCAATTGCGACGCGGAGGTGGGTTGCACCACCCACTCTGTACACCGCTAATCACTTTGCACGCTAATCGCGAAAGGCCCGCACGGTGCAATATGTGGCGCGCTTCCCTTTTCTAAAAGGATATAGAGTCTTCTCCTTTTTGGTGAGCAAAGGCAATCAGCAGTAGTTTTCCTGAACCAGCGCGGCTTAATGAAACAAAACGTAGCAGCTGAAGGGGGGGGGGGGAGTGACGTCACGACTGCACACGAAATGAGTAAAGGTCAGACGTAATTATGCCAAGGCCCCGTACCTAAATTTATACCAAATACTTGACAAACGAGCTCCACGGCGCTCGCATAATTAAACATAAATAATAAACACCATATAAACAGAAGAAAATCTTTCGTATTGAGTGAAAATAAGGAGCTTCTTCCTATATATACCTACGTGTACATACACTACTTCATTATAACCGCCAAACGTTCCAAAAACTATTTTGCGCAGAACATCTATAACTTCACTTCGAATGGTTTTTTCCTCTCGTTTGCTCAGAATCAATTCTTTTCGGACCATGTACAATCAGTTTTCCGATAATCGATTCAGGAGGTCATCAACGGTCTTACCGAGCGTGATTCTGAAACGACGTTAGAGATGCTATGTTCTCTGTCGAACATTATGCGAGTGTAGTGGTTGGGGCGGCTTCTTAGCAGTAACCGAACCTCGCATACATAATTTCAGTCGTTATTAAGGCGACAGGTGCTGAATATGTTTAGCCTGCGTATCTAGAAGGCGAACAGTGTAGGTGCACTGTAGCCGACAGCGCCTAACAAGGGTGCACTTTTATCAATGGGGTGGGATAATGGAAAATCGCTGGTTCATCCAACATAGCAAAAAACAGAAAAAACGAATGTTTAGTCCGGAAAATAAGCTTCGAATTGTGACCTGACTAATCTCGAAGCGGATTTTTGCGTTTCATTTCGCGGAATTTGTTTTTTTTTCAAGGATTACATAAATATTCAGATGCAAAGTCACATGCAACTGTTGCAAACCACAGCACGGCTGGGGCCATTTTCATAAGGGTGTGCATGGTGTACTGAATTTGAAAAAAAAATGGTACTCCATGCATGCTACAGCAGATCGACAGAATAGCCGCAAGTCGAAATGGCGTGATTAGCTTTATCAGGTGTGCTAAGGAAAAATCATAAATAAAAAACAAAACATTACGGCCCGATTTTTTTTCTTACGGGATAAGGATTTGTATTTCAGTGTGATGCGCACGCTGGAGAAGCTAGAAGCCATGACAAGTAATTTGGGCTTAAATAAGAAAACACAAACATTTCAAATGAACAGTGAATGACAGCATCGTAACTTATCGAACAAACTGTTATCTTCATGCTTCGGTAGTGACATGGAGCGTGCCAGCGTGGAATTACCGAACACTGTAATGGCGATTATTTCTGCATGCTGGTTTTACAATGATGTTGCGGAAAAACACATTGCCATATAATGAGGAAAGTCGCATGGTGAAGAATAGCCCGGTTTTCGCGTGTATGTGTTCTACAGCTATTCAACCTGTAATTATTAACATTTATTTGTTTGTTCAAACTTTTTATTCAACTTTCTAACACAGGTGCGGTCTGTAGTGGCGTGTGGCTTTTGAATAGTAGGCAAAATGTAAGTTGACCTAAGAAAACGAACTCAGAATGAGCCCTTTTATCATGTTTGCAGTGAAAAAGGAACAAAACCTGAATACCCAATACGATGACCAGGATAAAGTTTAAGGTTTGAACACTGAGAGCATTGATTTCCTTTCTCTGTGTAGTGGCAATAATGCAGCAACATTTGCATGCGCTATATGACCTTGCTGCTTGTATAGTGAATTGTAATAATTTTGTAAACATGCAACGGGCCTGATGATTTGAGTTTACCGCTTCGAAAAGTCTAGCTTGCAATTTATATAGTCATGTTCAAAAAGGTGACAAATGGCCGGAAATATATTAACAGTCTCATTCTCCCCCTTGTTTGCATGTGTATTCCAGCCAGGCTTGTCGCCAAAATTTAATAAGGGGGGAGGGGGGCTCTTACTGAGCAAACGGGAAAAATGCTATTTTATTGTTTATTTTCTATAAAACACCGTACTCACAAAAATTTCGAGGGGCCTATGGCACCCCATTGGCTACAGGCCTGATTTCAGCAGTCGTGCTCCAGAAACCAACAGTGTCAAAGATTAGGATCGATCACCCGAGTGCACTCAAGGGAGCAGTCCCGTAACAAAGGTTTCATATTCTTCTCTCCGTATTTGTACCAGGCCCGCATTTAGGAGGGGGGAGGTCCTACTTCTCCCCATGATGTTCTGGTGGAGGGCGCTGTTTCACCATTAATAAATAGAGAAAATGGGTGTTTATAAAACAGTACAACCCTGTAGTGAGATCCCCTGTCTCTCCTCCCGCCTACCCCACTCCCCCCTCCCCCCCAAAAAAACATTGCGCCCACAGGTCTGTCCTGCGCCTGCCCGTGACGCTATATACTATCCTATTCTTTCCTCGATACAGGGCCCTCCACTGCGTTTTCCTTACTTTTCATGGCGAACCCAACGGGCAGAAAAAAAGAGCGAGGGTGCGACAGAGAGAGAGAGAGTGAGGGAAGGCTCCCTTATGTATTTATTTATTTATTGTTTATTGAATACTGCTGGCCTAAATTTTCAGGCCCTAAGCAAGAGTGAATAGGTTACACTGTGAATACAAATGCACTTGAACAATAAAAGGGCTTGTTTACAAAACAACAGAACAAGTTAACCGGTGAAACAAATACGGCACTACATACAAAGAAAATAAAATATTCTGTATATCAAAACAAGTAGTGACTCGGAAAAGAAACAAGAGTCTGTTAAGTGCACTAGACATTTCAGTGCTATCAAAGAATGTAACTTAAAACAGTAACTAACGAAAAACAAACAAATATGGGCGGCGCTTTTGTGATAAGATAATTACACCACTGGTGATAACGGCACTATAATTTCTCGTTTTGAAGTGCGGAAATAAAACTGCAATATAGACTTAGAACCTTTAAAAGGCAATATCAATCTAAGGCTAACAAAAGTGGGAGCCTTCATCCAGCTGCCGACACGGAGGCCATTAAACCACAAAGGCCGTTCACAGTCAGCATCAGCACCGTCGTTTTCAAGCATGCACGCATGCGGCGTACGTTTCAATTGTGTTAGTGAACACCCCTGCGCCGAAGTGTCAAAAGAGAAACTTCTTACTCTTTCACAACACCCCAATATGGCTGACGTTATAAATGTAATTCAGGCGTGTCGTTCATGCCATATAGAAAGCAAAAAAAAAAAAGAAACGCAAAGAAAATTTTACGGAATGGGCACGACGGTGACGGTGTAATGTCCGCGCACTCAACTCGAAGTGGCCCTTGAAGTGGCTATCTAGAGTCTTCGAAGCGTGCTTGCTTATGTGTGTTCGCTCTGCCGAGCACCTCATAATTTCTCTCCATAATGTCGCAATATAGGAGTCGCCAGAGACAATACAGAGGCAAGCTCTACGTAGCGCACGCGTGCATGCAACGCAAGCCAATTTCCCACGAGTCATTCTCATAGCGATTCTTTGACGACAGCAAATTAGATTCTCTACCAGCCCGAAAAGCGTTGCAGCCCTGGACGAAACTCCTCGTCTGAGGGATCGCCTTGATTACGAGCGTGATGCCGTCCGCGACGACTCCCTCACATGTCGAAATCAGCGTGCGAACTATTCGACCACGTGCATAGCCCCAGAACTAACTTTGGCGAGAAAACGATATGAGATGGAGCCCACAAAAATATTATTTACCGTTGACCTCCTTCATTGAATAGTATACGGAAAGCCGAGCTAGTTGGTACTATGAACGCGTTGTGGAACAGCGCAAAAAACTCATGGGGTCACAGACAAGAGAGACAACGCATGGGATAATTTTCAACTTATACTTGTTTTCAGATGAACAACATATATACCTACCACTGGTATCCTCTGTATTGCCTGCCTCCCTGTGTATTCTTGCGATGTTCCACTATGAGGCTCCTTCTTTCGCTGATAATGAGTCTAACAGCTGGATTGGCAGAGGTTTTCTCTCACCAAACAGACTGAACTAGCACAAGAGCATTTCGTGCACGCGAGAGGGAGAGAAGTTGTAGAGAGGGAGGGGGTGGGGCAAACTTGATAAGCGAGCACGTTATCGAAAGCTATTGCCAATGAACAAAATCGAAATAAAAAGAATATACTGTGATACTAGGCGCTATACAATCAACGCGCCTCTACAATTGTTGTTGTGAAAATTCATCACCTACATGTGAGACTGTTGGTTTCATGCCTGGTTTTGGCACCGTTGCGCTGATTGAATCTCAGAGCGGCACATTTTTTATTATAATTATTCTAATTATTGGACTACGAACATGTATTCATCTAGCCATGCATTTACACATGCCTAAACGGGAAAATCCAGATAAGTCGCGTGAAAATGCGATAGATCGCACTTAAACCGCGATAACAAGGTCAGTATAATACTTCAACTCAGTTGCGCAACCAAACAAACTGGGGATGATGCAGGGCGCCTCACCTTCTCCTCGACGTCGGCCTTGTGGAAGGTGAGCGTGAGCTTCTTGCAGTGCTCCGCGCGGAGCTGCTCGATGCTGTGGGCGTCGATTGCGTGCGACAGGTAGTCGTTCACTTCGTCCTGCGAGTTCTTCTTTTCGCCGACCACGTAGCCCTTGGTCCTGTGGCGGGGATACCGCATCGCGATTATGAATAATTCGACGCGGAGGCTTCGTCCCCCACGTATGCAATATATGTGCACCCATCACCGTCCGCGTCGATACTTCCGTAAGCGGCAGCGTACCCCGGCAGTACGCCCATCACTATGTAGACTATAGTTTGGGCGTAATCCTCTTTTATCTCTCCTTCTCTCTCACACCCTTCTTATTATGCTGCCAGGAAAGCAGTGGATAGCAAACAAAGTAAACCGTATATATATCGTCGTGGCAGCATGCAGCGTAAACCTTGTGGACGTAGTGCGAAGTATTGCTGCTGCATAAATTGCTGCTGCCTTAGCGCGGCGAGAGTTCCAAAGCAAATAACGGAGTAGGCGGGTGCTCGCCTCGGCAGCATCGATAAGTCAGAACGCCTTGTTATGCGGGCGATTTGTTGTGTCCGCGCGCGTAAGAAGTCCGAAAAGAGAGAGTAAAGAAAGAAAAGTTAGGAGGAACGCATGGGAAGCGCATTCCAATCTGCTGCCAAGGCTCGCGGGCATGAGAGCTTGCTACCGTCATCAAACGCAAAAGCTAAAGCGAGAGAAAAGAGAGAGAGAAAGAAAAAGCGTCGTTTGTGTATACATGCATCTTGGAATTTGTGCTCCTATAGGTTGACTCATAGGGGTGCTCCCGGGCGAATGCTATCTGGCAGACCGTTTTTCTTGTTCGGAAAAAACGGGCAGGGAAACACGGCGGAACATGTAAACATCTCCGAATAAGGTTGGAAGGCCGCCCAAAGGACTGCACGCGTTCTGCTCAGCCTCTTTCGCCCACGCGGCCATTCGCTTGTAATATACGTCTTTACTGCGAGATTTTGATTTTACGAGACATCACTTGATAAAGAGCAGATGCAACGGATGTTTTCTCAACCTACACCTCCTCCCGTTATAGCTTGTCTGTTGCCCTTGCACGGCTTCTTCTAAGATATTTCAAGTACATACTTTGAAGCTCACAGTAGTGTTGGGCTAGTTGGTACATATTAGGCTGAAATATGTGGCGCAAGGTTGCCAAAGAGAAGAAGGAAAAGAGACAGAAAGAGCGCCGTCTCTTCTCGTTCTTCTCTTTGGCACCCTTGCGCCACGTATTTCAGCCTGAAAGTAAAATGGACACAACTGAATAATCCTGCTTGTTAAAGCTTCGGGTGCTTTATCTTCTTTATCGTTCCAGTGCCCTTGAAGACGGTTCTTGAGTGAGCTCATCCGCCTAGCAGAATTCTCAAGATCGCAAAATAAGAGGCCCTTTACATAAGAGGTCTCCCATTTGAATACAGGCCCAAAGTTTTAGACTGAAGAGCAAGACGGCAAAACTAAGCATTTGTTGTGTGCCTTCAGACGAGGATTATGCGTTCTACGCGATCCAGAATGCCGTCCTGACACACTGACTTGCTTGCGATTGCTTGGCTCCTTCGTCGTCGTCGTCGTCGTCGTCTTGTAACAGTCATCACAAAACAACCAGGATAGACATTGGTAATGAGATAAACACAGAACGAGTGCTCACTATACACGCACCCCATGTTGAGATGTCGCCTGGCGTTCGCGTGGCCCATGATGCGTATCTCCTTGGCCACCCCGTGCAGTGCCGCCGACGCGTTGTTCTCGGGCGGCGCCATGCGCTTCTTGTCGTTGGGGATGATGATGTACGTCTCGATGTTGTGGTCGCGCAGGTACGGGTGCCGCTGGCCGCCTTCGCCCGGCACCACCTCGTAGTCATCGCCCAGGAACTGTAGCGTCTCCTTGGTGATGTGCACGCTCCTGCGGTATGAGAGTTGTTGCGTATATATACAGTTATTCCAGTTGGCGCGGTGATGTCGGGCTTTACGTTTGTCTCGAACAGTGCTACAGAGCAATCATACGCATGAAAATGGTCGCGTTGGTGCCGATTGTTATAGCACGAGATCAGAACGAAAATCCCTTTGTCCCTTTGTCATCGTTCTGATCTCGCGCTATAACAATCGTCATGTCATACCAACCAGCCCGAACCGCCACGCTTCTGCGTTGGTGCATTCGGAGTTTTGTGACCTTATTAATTCACTTCGATATACACAAGAATAGTAAAACAGCCCCGCCGCAGTGGTCTAGTGGAACGTACTCGGCTGCTGACCCGCAGGTCGCGGTATCGAATCCCGGCTGCAGCGGCTGCATTTGCGATGGAGGCAGTAATTCTGTAGGCCCGTGTGCTCAGATTTGGGTGCACGTTAAAGAACCCCAGGTGGTCGAAATTTCTGGAGCCCTCCACTACGGCGTTTCTCATAATCGTATGGTGGTTTCGGGACGTTAAACTCCACATATCAATCAAGAATAGGAAAACATGCGCTTAACAGGCCAAGGTGACCCAAGCTGTCTTGCATTGCCAGATAGCCTTGTCTTTTTTTTTCATGAAAGTTTTTTTACTACTCAGTGGCGAACATACAATGACGAGTTACAGACGAAAGGGTGGAATTTCGGCTTTCAATAACAACTGAGGGCCCCTAAACCACCTATCATAATTTTTTACCATTTAAAGTAAATGCGCGCGTCGACTCCAAAACGCCGCCAATATATCAACAATGCCAATCGCGCAGCGCTGCGAGCTGCGGGCGCCCCACAAGTTTCAAGAAAACAACTCTTTTCAGTAAAGTTTGACCAACAAGCCAACCCATTCCTTCTACCCCCTTCAGGCCTCTTGGCAGTGTTCAAACCCTCAATGTTCGCTTGACGTCAACACTGTGGGCTGCCCGCCATCCACAACACCTGTTTGTCTGCTCGCACGCACGCACGCTCGCCGCTCCTCTTCCCCGCACGGCAAGGAGGACCACTCGGCCGGGAGGAGAGACGGGCAGTGAACAGAGCATAGCGAAGGAAAAAGTGAAACCAGCTGAGGAGATTTTTTTACACAGTGAAACGCGTGCACAACTGCGATATTACGCACCGTTTCGAAAAATTCTGGCGTCTGTGTGATTGTTCTAGACTGGTGCATAACTGCAACACCAAAACTAAATTTCGACCTCTGGGTGGTGTAGGGGCCGCAATTGGTTACATTTCCTGACTGCAATAGGCCATTGAGATAGGAAAAGCAAGTGGGCTGTGATCGTTACTTTGCGTTCAACAATAAATTTGTGTACACTTACCCTGGAATTCCACCTGCTTCCATGTAGTTTGCTAGCGTGACGTCGTTAGACCAGACGTCGAATTGCCACTTTTTGAGTCCGAGCACACCGCAGTGGACCCGGCCCGTGTGGATGCCGACTCGCATGTTGACGTTGACGCCCGTCACGTCCCGCACGAGTCTGCGGAGACGCGTGAGGATGGAAACAAAACGGCCTTAAACATGACGCTTGAACAACCTGTTACGGAAGCATAAAAGTCTATCAACATTTTAGCTCGGAACGGCGACTTTTGTGACAGCCAGCCGACTCATGTAACAGCTCAGGCTTATATGCACTGCGACCACAGATGTGCGTAGGGTTTCCCCTTACGGGGATGGGGGGGGGGGGGGGGGGCTTGCATTTTCTCTTCCATGCTCACGCCTATGTACCTAGTCACTAAACAAACCACAAACACAGACGCACAAATACACAACATGCATGCACGAATGCACACGTGTGCACGCACTCACGCAGCTCAGATGGTCTGAATTCATTGCCGTGCACAAAGGTCGACAAGAGTGAAACATTAGCGTTAAAAATGTCCAGAAGGCATATACGCTTTTATGATCAATATTTTACGAGCTCAAATATTTGGCTCAATTTCTTTCTTAAGCATTTTTGAAGTAAAGTTAGAGTTTGTGGACAGATTAAAACGGCGGCTCGCTGATTCTACCGCTAATTGCACTGACGCACTTGCGAGTGACAGATAAGTGAGTAAAAGTAAAAGAAAAAAAACTCAGGCCGAGAGACACTTAAGGGACATGAACAGAACTAAAAGGCGAAAGTAAGGGCAATCCAATAGACTTAAAGAGGGGGAGGAGGCGTAAAGAGAGAGGCGGAGAGAATGGAAGGAAAGAAGGGGGGGGGCGACGGTGCACAAAGAAACAATAAAAGATGGTTTTTGCCTGTACAAGCGGCGGTTATCGACACACAGCAAAAAGCGCAGTGCTGCCGCTTTACGAAATCCCACGTCTTTCAGATGTCGCCGATGTCCTTGCTGTCTTGGCTGTCTGGCATAAAGAAAAGGCGAGACAATGCTCTTTCCTTCACCTACTTTCGATTGGCCTCTTGTCTCTTCAGCAGTCACGCGGTCGTATTAGTAAGCCTCGCACTTTTGCGAGGTAGCGTCATAGATAGAAAAGTCATAGCTTTGCCGCAAAGGCGAAGCAATGAACTTGATAGCAACTAAATTGAAAGGTCACGCGAAAATGGCAAGCAGATCGAAACATGCCTCGCGTTTCTTCCGCACAAATGACGCATGAAACGTACTCACAAATGCAGATGAACGCGAATAAGCGTCTCAGTTACTAATTCGCTTTGTCTGAAAAGCGCGCTCTTTTTGCAAGTGGACACTGTGCTGTGAGTGCAGTGATCTTTGTGCGCCCGGTAACTACAACAGAACCATTCCGGTAAAAGCGCAAGGCATACGATTATCCCCACCGCGAGATAAGCGCACCCCGCCGCATCGTCACAATCTGGCGATTCACGCTCCTTGAGCCATCTCGCTGGTAATGATGAAAACACGATAATTCCCCAGAGATGGCCATAGCCAGCTGTAAGTGGTGGATATAAATAGCTTGCCGTTTCAACGTTGAAGGAGGTGCTCCTTCGTGGCTCAGTGGCTAACACTTCGCATTCTCTAGCAAGAGGTCGGACGTTCGTTCCCGCGCGCCGGACTCTTTTTCTGTATTATTTTTCTTTTTGACGTTTTCGCATGTATAGTTGCGTATAAATATACGGTGAATGACTCCGGCGGCAAAATCCAGCCGAGAGTGTCCATATAACTGCTGTCGCAATAAAAGGTTGGCCGTCGCCAGAAGTTTCTAGGCAAGCCGTGCTTCAGAAGTTCAACACAGCTGCCTATGTGTCGATAAGTTCACGCGGCAGTTGCAGCTGCGGAGGCACAGATATATTGAAGGTTAAACAATAGGAACAAACTAAATTAGGTATGAGCTACGGTGATCATTATGCGTCTTTTTGTACGTGAGGTATAGAGACAAAATGACGCGTTTATATACCCGGAAAAGTTTAAGGTTAATCGCCCTTCCATTGCAGCATCACCTCCAAACTGCGGCCTATGACGATTGAACTGCGATGCCACAGTCTTTACTAAATAGTTTCCCCTTTTAGTTTTCTTTTATACGCATGCCAGAAGTATCACCTTTACGTTCGTGTTGGTCGTTTGTTCTGTTTTTTTTTCTTTTTGTTTGAACGCATATTCTCTGCATTTTTACTGTGCGAACTGGTATACAATCTCGGCAGGCACATGATGATGATCTATGACGTCGTGTTAAGTACACACAGAGACGCTTGCACCCGAAAGGTGATTCTTATGCGATTTGAGGTGCACGGCTGCCGTTATAGTTGAACTCCACACCACTGCACACATTGAGTAGGGAAATACGGTAGGCATGTAGTGTACACTTGAAGCTGAGGACTTTCTATACGAACCAGAACAGCCGCGTGAAACATGTCTACACGGTTCAATGCATGTTACTGACCTGCCGTACAGCAACAACTGTGGCTCCATCGAAACTGTGCAACATGTCTCGTTCGAGTGTAGAGCGTACGCTGATGAGCGTGCACTTTATGAGCATTGCATGCATTCGATAACCGAGAAAACTTTCTCCCTTGACTGTGTCCTTTAGCCTGCCCCACACTTTTGTTCTCGTACTTGAACATCATCGATTATCTATAGACAAACTCTAGCTGTAGCTTGCCACCACGGAAAATCTATTAACGTGCGTCCTCATTCAGTGGTCAAAAATGTGGGCTTTCTTATTATTTCTTCAATCCTAACATGTTGTCTTTTTTCCCTCTCTCCCTATCCGTAATTTCAATCCCCAATTGAAATTACGGATAAGGAGAGAGGGGCTACTCTGCGTGGGCTTGCTACCCACGCAGAGTAGCAAGTCAGCGATTTATATATGCCGGCTGAATTATCTGTTTTTCAATAAAGAGTTCTCTTTCTCCCTCTCTCTCACACGCTGGCCGTGCGTCATGATTTGATTGATTGGAACTACAGTGGACAAAAGCTCGTTTTTGTAAACAACCGCTGTATCCACTTTCTTGCGACAGGCAATCGATTTCGACGATCCTGCGCACGCTCGTGTCAAGAGCACGCCTTTGTTGCAACGAGTGCTAACGCTTGGAGGCATACATCGACCACGAAGTGTCACGTCATAGATATGGGGCTCCGTGTTTTCGGAGTAAATATTTCTTGAAATTTAGGGGGTGTACGTTTTTCGGTGTTTAATTTTTTATTAGAAATTCCAGCGTTTATAGAAGATTATGTGTTTAAAATGCCAGATTTTTCGAATTACGCTGTTTACTTTGCATTATAAATTGCTGCGATGTGTTATTATAACTTTCATTTTCAATAATTATGCCTCGCATTGTTGCTGATAATTGTGTTTCTCCATTCTTTCACTTCTTCTCACTTCCTGTTCATTCGAAGCCGTTGATTAGAACTTCTGTAAGGTCTCCAAAGTGTATACCTTTTTTTGGGAGATGGGGGGGGGGGGCAAAAGCTAGTTTAAAGCTAGACAAGCTGCTTTTAATTTTTTTAAGGCTTACCTCCTCTTCTTGAAGAAAAATAAAGGACCTGTTTGTTGTTGTTGTTGTTTTTGTTTTTGTTGTTGTTGTTGTTGTTCCGAAATTTTATATAAAATGACGGGAACACAAAAGCATGCGAACATACAAAATGTACCTTAGATTTTTTGAAGGTTCAACCACTCAAACACATATACATACAATCACCAATACTTGAATGCAAAACACCTACACGTTAGTCTGTATTAAATCAATAAAGCATTTCGGTAATAGACTTAAGCATACATTACGAAGTTGTTGCCACTGGTGCAGGTGCGCTTCCCTCGACTGAGTATTCTCGACATTGAAAATAGCCTTTGAGCGTTGAAAATGCGATATTAAAGTCGAAGTTTATCGAATAAATAAAAATTGTCAAACATTTTATTAGCGAATGTTTATCGAATCTTTATTTTTTTTTTGCATTTATCCGAAAACGCGGAGCCCTAGTTATAGCGCAGATAACTGCGCCGCATGTATACACTAAAAATTTCGACCCACTTTATATCAGTGTGACATTTCAAGGAAGTCTTGAGAACGCGTGACGTTGCGACCGAGATTTTATGCATGCAGCTTTCCAAGCAAGGCACAAGTGATTCTCGTAAACTGTGAACGTATCTCTAGAGGAAGGTATCTAGAGCATTACATTGGCAGAGTATATGGCAGGCACACGAGTATACACTTTAAATGCGCTCTATATAGAATCGTTTTTCCTCCGCATATCTCCTTTCCTGCAAATCTTGTTGGTTTACTCACTTCTTCGTATAAAAGCATACAACCTCGACCGCATTTGAACGGCTCTCTCACTGCTCCCGTCGCAGGATATAAACGCATATTCCGCGCGTTTATCTCCACCATAAATTCGTCACGTTTAATGCACGGATACGTAATAGCAATGATGTAGTGTAGGCGTAGAGGACCAGGAACAGCACTCTGTATATATGCTGGTCGAGAAGCAGCGCTCATCGGCGCACCTGAAATTTTTTCGAGCTTCAGAAAGCGCCATGTTTTGGGGACCCTTAAATTGAGGGGACAGGCACATATGGCATCCGCGCAGGCATGCTAATACACAAGGCCCCATTCACGAAAACCCTGTCGGGCTATAGAAGAATAGAGACTTGGGCACGTTGGTGGGTATTCATCTTGGAGAACAGCGCAAAACAACACGAGAGCGAAGAAAGAAGTACGGCACCAGACCCGTTGTTTCCTCTCTCAAATTATAAAATTGTTCATAATACAATATATATATATATATATATATATATATATATATATATAGAAATACCATGGTTCAGCTGACGCCAATCAACAGCACGATGGCGCTGATGATGAAGAACGAAACGAAGACTGATGATGGTTATTGACAGATGAGGAAGATGAAGTCCAATGAATTCTTACACTAATTTCCCCCGTCGACGGAAGCGGCCAGTCTGGCCACGAATTACGCTGTGGAACACATACAATAGGAATTGAGACACGAAACGTGCACAATCTCTGTCCCGCAGCGTTGGTCAGTGGGGGCATGAACAGGTACATGTGATACGGTAGTTCACCAGTGAGGTCTGCTCGACAACTTTGTAGGGGCCAAGATAGCGCGACTCAAGCTTCTCGCATAAGCCAGGCGTTCGTGCAGGAGTCCACAAAAGTACATCGTCGCCAGGGCGGTAGAGAACGACGCGATGAGTGGCATCGTAACGATGTTTGCGATCTTCTTGACTAGCTTCGGTGTTTACACGGGCAAAACGCAGTTCCTGAAGAGATTGAGGCCGTCTCAGCGTACCGGGTCAAGTGATCAACCGCGGTGATGATCCATCTCTTGCCGTCTGAAGTAGTTTTGGGAGGGGCCCAAAGAGGTCATTTCCGATGACAGAGAACGGCTCTGCTGGGCAAGGAAGTGGTTGTAGGGTCCCGACTGGAGCAGTAGTGGGCCGCTTGCGGTGTTGGCAAAGTGCGCACGAGGCAATATACTTAGCTACCGTCGTGGAAAGACCTGGCCAGAAGAATCGACTGCGGATGCGGTAGTAGGTTTTGTGGTAACCCAAGTGGCCTGACGTCGGGTCGTCGTGGGAAGCGCGCAGAACTTCAGTGCGTAGTGCGCGTGGTGCGACGGGAACCCATCGGTGGCCTTCCGGGTGGAAAATGTATCGATATAGAACACACGTCCTCCAACTTGAATAGTCGGAGTTGTTTCCGGAGCCTGGCATTCGGGGAAGATGAAGCGCCGGTAAGCCGACCGATGAGGTCAGTGCAATAAGAATGGGCTCACTGGTGAGTGGTAAGTACTGATGGACGGGTGGATGAAGGTAGGGAAGAAATGAATGATATCGACGAGGCGTCCTCCGTATAGCCAATTTGACAAGGGGATGTGACGTGCGCCGAAGACTGCGGCAAAGGGCATCGTGCAGAGCGTCGGCATCTTGGTGTTGTCTTCCAGTCTTGTAGATGACGTCAAAGTCATATGATTGTAACCGGAGAATCCAGCGGCCAAATTGTCCCGACAAGTTTTTGATTGTGGACAACCAGCAAAGAGCATGGTGGTCTGTCATAACAGTAAAATGTCGACCATGTAGATAAGGACGAAATTTTTGGATGGACCAGACAACAGCCAAGCACTCTTGTTCGGTTATCGAGTACCTCTTCTCTGCAGAAATCAGAGTGCGGCTTGCATACGCGACAACTTTCTCGCGAAAGGCATGGTCGCGCTGGCGGAGTACGGCGCCGATTCCTTGTCCACTAGCCTCAATGTGTAATTGTCATTGAAATAACAAAGCACCGGTGGGGATGTCAGTGCGTGCTAGAGTTATTGAAATGAGGCTTCGCATTGATCATTCCAATCGAAAGAACCGGTACTAGCAAGGAGCTTGTGAAGAGGAGCGGCAATAGTGGCAAAGTTGCGAATGAAGCGGCGAAAGTACGATGCGAGTCCAAGAAAACTGCGTAGTTCTTTGGAACGAAAGGGTCGGGGAAATTTGAGGACTGCGGAAATTTTGTCCGGATTGGGCTGGATGCCCTCTTTACTAAAGAGATGTCCCAGAACTTTTCTAGCGGTGTTACCAAAATGGCACTTCTTTGTGATTAGTTGAAGTCCAGCATTGGAGAGACATGTGAGCACTTGATATAGGCGTTGCAGATGATCAGCAAAAGTGGAAGAAAACACGACGATATCATCGAGATAGCATAGACAAGTTTTCCGCTTGAGGCCACGATGAACAGTGTCGATCATCCTTTCAAATGTGGTGGGAGCATTACATAGGCCGAATGGTATTACGTTGAACTCGTGAAGACCGTCCGGCGTAGAAAAGGCGGTCTTTTTTTAGTCTGCTTCGTCCATTGGTATTTGCCAATATACGGACCAAAGGTCAAGGGTGGAGAAGTATTGGGCGCCTTGCAATGAGTCAAGTGCACCAATCATCTATACGGGGAATCGAATATACATCCTTTCGGGTAATCTTGTTGAGCGCGCGGTAATCAACACAAAATCGTACCGATCCATCTTCCATCTTTCTTTTGTATATATATATATATATATATATATATATATATATATATATATATATATATATATATATATATATATATATATATATATATATATATATATATATATCAGTAGATCCTCCGTGAGCGGTCACAACGTGGTTTATTTCGACGTTTCGGCCTAGAGTCTGGCCTTCATCAGAATTGATCATCAGGATATATATATATATATATATATATATATATATATATATATATATATATATATATATATGACGTAAGTAGGCAGGGATGGTTAGTAGAAGCAGAGAAGGAAGAAGTGCAGAATAGAATAAACATGGCGTATGAGCCAGGCCACGTCTCCCAGTCATCATAGCGTCACACGAGTCGACAGGATGAAGACCTGGCGGCCACTTCATCAACCGGCCACCATCTTCGAACGTCTCAGCAAGACGCAGTGACCGAACGTGGACCACGAAAGTACATCTTAACGCTACACCAAGACCAGCATCATGACAGCCCCATCAGACGACCTTGACATCCCCAAGTACGCCGGATCAGCGGACGACGGACCCGTACAGGACTGGTTCAACCTTTTCGAGCTCCACGCCGCCGCTGCATCCTGGTCGGAACGGGAGATGATCATAAACTTCACTGACTACATCTCAGGAGAGGCATTCAAGTTTTACCTCCCCCACATCTTTGTACGATGAGTCTTGGAAAAAGATCAAAGAAGAAATGATCAGCCGTTTCAAGGAATACGATGAAGACCTGTCCATACCTCATCAGCTGAAGGCTTTTCAACTCAACCATCACAGTTACGCGAAGTCTTTCCGCAGTAAGCGTATTTCTCAAACAAGACTTGAGAGCAAATATCCCACCATTGTACCATCATATGACTCGTCCGAATACACTTCACGCATTACAACACCAACTAGGGACTTGCTCGTCGCAGCAGAGAAGGTAATGCCACCATATGCCGATAGGAATGTAGACCATTTTGCCAAAAAACTGAACTTACGGTTGAATTTTTCACGGGCGACCAAATCTCCATTTTCAATGTGTTTACGGCACCATAACACTCCAGGTATTACTGAACAACCCGAATCACTTGATGCTTCGTGTCACACACGTGGCCCACACGGCTTCGGACGCGTGACGACATTTACGCATGACGAGTTAGTAAATCCGCATGAAACCAAACCAGACAACGAATGTTCACATAAACATCATTCGTTCAAAGTATTCAGCTCAGCAGTTCTATCTCCTGTCATCAACTTTACTGATAAACCTGATGAAGCACCTCATAAGGTCGTGGCATTTTCGCATGACGAGTTAGTAAATCTGCACGAAACCAAGTCAAACAACGAATGTTCACAGAAATCGCATTTGTTCAAAGTATTCAGCTCAGCAGTTCCACAAAAACAGAAGCATTCAAAATCAGAATCTTGTGAAGAAAAGTGTTCTGCAGAAGCGTCGAGTGTTCATCAATCACAAGATCGAAGCGACGTGAATCCAGTATACAACCTCACTGCCTATAATGTAAACAGAACCGCAGGTGTGACTTCTGATGACATAAGTACTCTTCAGGCAACCACCAACAATGAACGGTTTATAAATACAGAAGATTCAAGTGCGCCAAACCCGCCACATTGTCTCGTGCCGGAAAGAGTTGGATTGGTTGGCGTTGTAGAAGCCTGCGGAGGACTCGCTAAGAATCCTGGCACACCACGATCAATGTCACACCACAAGCAAGTTGATGGAACCAAGAAACTACAACGTCAACGTATACTTCGACATTGTCAACGACGAAACAAAACTTCATCGAGTGCACTCTTAAGGCTTAAAGAACATTGCAAAAAGGCCCATCGCCGAGGATACATTCTCCACCAAAGATCAAGAATGTGCCTTCAATCAAATCATCCACGACATCGCCATAGAAAAATCTCCAAAAGCCACAAAAGCACCCTTTGTACTCGGCAGAAACACAGGCAGTTCCCAATCAACCTCGATCAACGCGCACGCAAGCTTCCTGCACGACCTGTGCCACGACGAAGAATTCGATGCCTACGATATCCGAACTGTCGGTTCTGCAAGGTGTTCGAACCTCGTTTGTTCTTCACAAGAATGCCGGCTGCGATTTCCGCTATCTCCACGTCCAAAGCATTCTTGTGTTATCCAGGACGCAACCATCAGCCTCGCCCGCCAGATCTCTTATTGATATCACCGGACTACTGCACTCTCCCCTCAAGTCTTAGCGACGAAGAAGACAACGCGTGCATTTTAAAATTTGTGAAACTACCTTTTTATTTTGACATTGGTGACTTCTAAGCCACTCCTTGTTTACTTTTTCTTGTTTGTAAGTTGTAACTCATGCCTTCTTTTCGGGGGAGGGGGAATCCTGTGACGTAAGAAGGCAGGGATGGTTAGTAGAAGCAGAGAAGGAAGAAGTGCAGAATATAATAAACATGGCGTATGAGCCAGGCCACGTCTCCCAGTCATCATAGCGTCTCTCTCTCTCACACACACACACACACACACACACACACACACACACACACACACACACACACACACACACACACACACACATACATACACATATATATATATATATATATATATATAGTATCTATCTGTGTGTGTGTCATGTTTTGTAATCAATGGTCGAGGAGTAATTGACCGCAGTTATGTATTATGAAAACCTCGTTCTTGATCCTGCGGTGTAGCAGAGGCAGCAGCAGCAGTAGCAGTTGTAGCAGTTGTACCAAGGCTTCGGTTTCAGATATTTTGTGCCATTCAGCAAAAAAACGCACTGCCTATTAGTTTCGATCCTCCAGAGCAGGGGTCGGCGACCTGTGGCCCGCAGGGAAGTATTATACGGACGCCGGCTCGACGTCAAACCCCTCCCCCTTTTGTTATCTCTCCTTATCTGATATTTGACATAGCAGTCTTGAGTTGAAACGGTGTTTTTTCTAGTAATCTATATTGCATCGGAACTTTGGGGCACGCGTGTCGACGATAAACGGTTTCTTATCAAATTGTGCAAGCCACTGTAAATTATCCGTTTTTTTTTCATCACTCCCACCGCTGTGTTGGCTTCAGGCAACTTGGCCCACCAGCTCAAAATGTTGCAGACGCTTGGTCTATAGGATTCTCTAAATTGCCCCTAAATATAAGAACACAATTGTAGTTGCATTTCAAGCTCCAGAAATGCGGCAGCAGTGGTACAATACCATGCCTGCGTTCTCAAGCTTAACAGGGTGGTGCTCTGCCTGCGCTATAGAGGCTACCAGAGCGGGTCGGACCCTTAATTTTCCCGTGGCGTTTTATATCGGTGCTGAGTGGGACAATCAGCCCAGAACTTCGCTTTTGTCTGCGTGTCGCTGGGCTTGATCGAGAAGAACATTGTACGTACAAGTCGCTGAAAAAAAAACGCAGCTGATTCATAATTACGAATGGCTGCTTTCTTTTTACGGAAGGCCCTATATCAGAAGAACTTATTATGTACCTGAATCCTGCACGTAACACAGCTCGAGCACATACTGAATCTCTCACGACAAGAGCTCTTTCAACAGCACTGGACCTCGACAGTGAATCAGCGTCAAAAGCTTACTTTTATATCTATATTTCTAAACGTCAACCTTTCCATATCTCACTGTTATACGCCATGATATACGTTCATGTCTCCAATGAGTCACGCGGAACGTGGCTGCAAGCGGCGGCGTGACACTCGATTTCACATGGCACACGCATTGCATCACTTCGTGTTCTGTTCAATTTACCTTCGCGGTCCAAGGACGCGACTAAAGTTAAAGGTTTTCTGTTTGAGTCGGCATCTTGCCTGCTTTATACAACGCACGCGCTCTTACGTCACGGTGTAATAATTCGCCTGCAGGCTTGCTGTCCAGGCTTCATGGCCGCAAGGCGCATGTACCTCTGCGTGAGCACCTTTTAGTTTTTATGGTTTTCTGTTTTTTTTTTCTGTTGCGCTTTACATCTGAACATGCTGCGCCAGCTGTAGACCAGCGTTCGCGGGAGACTTCAGCATGAGGCAGGAATACGGAAGTGTAACGTGCCTAATGTACGGCCAAGCTGTACGGACAAGGTAATATCTGGACGTCATGATCACGATTCAGACGCCATACTCTAAACGTTATATTCCGTAGTAGTGTTCCCGCAACACTACGTTCATATCACCGCTATTAGGACCGTCATACAAGCTCTACACAAAGCGAATATAACTGTAAAATTTAAGCACCGTAAAAAAGTAAAATAAAAAAGGACGTCAAGTTCGCACCGAAAGCGCAGCAGACTCATAAGCGAAAGCTGAAATAGCGGCATTTTGAGAACCCGTTGCAAATATTCTCGTGACTAGAAGTATACGCTTGTAAAGTACCCACTAGTTATAGCGACATACATTATAATATTCGTCAAGTTGGGAAGCACCCACTACCGAATTATTCGTCGCCATTCCGCGGGGAAGCGAAGTACCCACTATATACGAATTTGCAAGGCAATATGTGCACTTTATTGATGCGGCGGCTGATGGCACATGCAGAATTATGGCTGAACCTTTTGTAATTGGTTGGAAGCATTAAACGACCCACTGGTTACATAGAAATACGCCGACTGATCTGGAGCTTGCGGCACTTCGCAGTGCACTTTAAAGTACGAAGAGTCACCACAAAAATGAGGCATATTTACAGACTTATTAAAGTCAGCCCTACAGCATCTATAATCAGCTCTACGTCGTGGTGCACAAGATCAACTTGTACTACAAATAAAAAAAGAACTATCACGACTTAAAAGAAAAAGGGCATGACATTACTTTTCAGGGTCTTAATTCTAGGCCACTGTGGCATAGACGGTATAACGAACATGCCGATAATTCTGCAAGGAATGCTAATCAACTTGGTCTGAAAAAATCCGTTACGCTGTCAAGAACTGATGTAACATACAAGATTCGATCGCTCGCACATGATATAACGCATTCAGGGTGGAATTACGTCCGTTTTCCTGCATACCCACGTTTACCGTCTGGACCCGTCGTTTCAATTTCAAGTTCCTTCCGGACTATCCCTCTCCGAAACAACAGCCCTGCGCCGCCTGTGGCTTATATAGCGTCGTTCCCGAACAACATTGCGTACCGAATTAGAATGACTGACAGTGCTGCTTGTGATCGCTGGGGCAGTGGGGAAACCACTGCGCACGTTTTGTGTCATTGCCCCCGCTACAGCTTTCAGAGAGAACAGCTTTCAGCAAACCTAGCACGCCTCGATGACCGCCCGCTTTCCGAACAATAAATTTTGGAGTGCCTGAACGTTCGACGTTCCAACCGGAGGGTGACAGAGGCGTTGCTCAAATTTCCACGGTCAATCGGACTCGCTGAACGACTACGGCACTCATGTGCTTGAGAGAGAGAGAGAGAGAGAGAGAGAGTGTGTGTTTTATGTTTCTTTTCTTCAATAGTTCTTTTATACATCTACTCACCTTTTCATCCCTCCTTATCCACTCCTGCACCAGCGCACTGCAGTGAAAATTACAGCGTTTTCAGCGCTTCTCAGTGCGCGCTAGCGTCATAGCGCAGTGATGTTTTGTGCAGGGAATTTTCGCTTTTTCGGGGAATTTCCACCTGTCATTTAGAGCCAAAGAGAAAAAAGGAATCTTCGTGATATTGCGGGGAGTTTCAGGAATGCTAGAATTCTCCTATGTCGACCGCTAGTTAGCGGTCGCAGTGCGCCTTTATCTGCTGTAATCGATTCTGACGCATGCACCACGCAAGCATGGCCTTTGAAATTTGTTTCTGATGTTTAGACAGAGCAATTTTCGGCTCTTTATTGGTGTTAGACTTGAAGCGCACAATGTGCAGTGCACTAACAATATATGAATTAATAAAGTCATACTTTTGTTGTGTGGCAGTAAAGGGGCTAGCCAAGATATCAAAAGTTGCGAGTCGTGTAATTATAGTGTTTGTGTGCGTGGATGGGGGCGCAAATTAGTACTGTTGTGTAGGAAATATCGCAGGGATTTCGTCAACGTTTGCAGGAGAAAATCCCCGATGTGGGAAATTTTCATGTTTTTAAATGAGAATTATTCGGCGTAGTACGGAACATCACTGTCATAGCGGCCGAGCCAGTGCCCCTGCCAGTGCGACCCAGCTTTTTTTCCAGTGCAGTTACCAAAGTATCAGTAAATTCCAGCGTGTACCATTGTTCCCAGCCTGTACCAGTGTTCCCAGCGTGTACCAGTACCAAAAAGCGCTGGCGACGCTGGTTTTTGCAAAAAGCTACCTAGAAGAGCTCGCAGCAGCCGTGGCTGCGGAACACAGCTTGTCACGGGGCGTCCATCCTTTGTTTCAAGGCCATGTGAGACGCACAGCGCAACTCGCTCGACAATAGGCCAGTAACGTTTTCGCTTAAAAGAAAACAAAACAAGAAAAGAAACAAGACAGACGAATACTCAGCAGCGTGCTAATCCGCTAATCAGCCTTACAGTAATTTTATTCACTTACACGACCCACCAAGCTTCATACGGGCAAAGCCCTAGTCATAAAGCGGCAAACATGTTCACATTCGTTGCGCATTTTAGATTCATTCAGACTACTCCTATTGGTGTGAGTTTTATGATGTGAAATATCTTAATAATTCTCATGATAAAGATTTGTGTTCTCTTGAGTGCCATTGCTCCCAGCTCAGTATCAGAAAACGGCAGTCGGGTGCCACAAAAAGAAAAAAAAAATGGCAGCATATCCACGGAGTGAATGATGGAGAGTGGGGCGAAGAATTCGTCCGTCCATTCGTTCTTGCTTCCGTCCGTCCATGCGTCCGTCAGTGTGACCGTCCATGCGTCCATCAGCCCGTCCGTGCGTGCGTCTGTTCGTGCGTCCGTCCCTGCGTTCGTCCATGCAGCCGCCCCTGCGTCCGTTCGTGCGTCCATCCATGCATCTGTCTATGTGTCCGTTCGTCCATCTATTCAACACTCCAAGTACCACCATCTCGCATCTTTTCATCATATATTCCCCATATAGAAGCACCGCCATCCAGCGGACATTTCAAGGACTAAACGAGAGGTGGCACACGCACACTTTCTTACGGCTTGCGCTTCGGGTCCACTTCCCACCTTTAACCACCTCGAGTTCATGGTATATACTAGTTCACTATATTCATGGCACTGCGGCCGAACGCTCGCTAAACCTTTCGAAAACCAAGGAGGTTACGCCCAGCGAGTATGACGTAGCAAACTTTTTCAGTCAGATACTGTGCTCAATGTACATGCCAATGGCTGCTAATGGGAAATGAGAGGCGGAGAATTCGGCTTTTACTTTCTTACGGCTTGCGCTTCGTATCTACTTCCCATTTTTAACCACCTCGAGTTCATTCATGGTATATACAAGTTCATTGACCGGCATTTTTGGCAGCGGCGGCGGTGGCACCGGCATCATCACTTACCCTGACCATCCTACACGCAGGCTTTTCATTGTTTCCACGTGCGGAGACTTGACTGCTGCCTGGGGACTTCACGGCTGCGTCTGCGCGGGATGCTTCCTGCGTTGCCACATCATACCGTCCAAACAGCGCTAACCCTCGGCCTGGCTTTCTGAGTGACGTCAGTCCCCGTGACCTCGGATTCGCACATCTTCTGGCTTTAAAGGAGCCACATCTTCTGCTTGACCGGCATTTTTGGCAGCGGCGGCGGTGGCACCGGCATCATCACTTACCCTGACCATCCTACACGCAGGTTTGTGCAGGACTTTTCATACCCCTTCTGGAACTTTTTTCCGCTGCTGCTGCCAAACTAGGAGTGTAGATGCCCAGTACTCAGATGCCCTCTGAACTCACGAAGTTCCTTAAAGATATTCGACAGGAAATGCGTGACATGCGAAGCGCTATCGAAAAAGAACTCAGAAAAGAATTCAAAGATATGAAACAGTCTATCGACTTTTTCAGCACTCAATTTGATGCGATGGCGACACGCTGTTCGGCAATTGAAAAAGAAAACGCTTCTCTCAAAAAGGAAAACACTGCTTTAATAACCAAATGTCGGGAACTTGGACACCAGGTTGCTGGCTTGGAAGAGAGGGTGACTACCCAAGAGCAGTATTCAAGAAACAAAAACGTTGAAATTAAAGGTGTACCGTTTGTAAAAAATGAAAACCTTTCTGCAGTTTTAGGGAAGCTTGGTAGCCTTGTAGGTGAATCCGTCTGTGACAGCGATGTTGATGTTTGCCACCGTGTATCACGACAGGATGGTGGGTGTCCGAATGTTGTCGTTCAGTTTCGTTCGCGTACGAAGCGAGATGGTTTCATCGAAAAAGCACGGAAAAAGCGCATATCTGCCACTGATCTGGGTCACTCTGATGACACTTCCATTTTCATAAATGAACACTTGTGCCCAACGCTAAAGAAGCTTCTCGGACAGGCTGTAGCACGAAAGAAAGAAAGGCAGTGGAAGTACGTGTGGACACGGGAGGGCAAAGTTTTCGCGCGGAAAAGTGACAACTCACGTGTACTTCGTATATCTGTCGTTCAAGACCTTGAAAAAATGGAGTGATCTCACTCGTGAATTAGACGTTTTCCCCACTACGGCCCTTTATCATGGCCGATACACTACACACACCTAGCGACGTTAGCAGAATACTTTCTTCAAAGAAAAACAAATGTACGTCCTTCTTGCACTTGAACACGCAATCGGCGCGCAATAAGGACGATCATCTGAGCGCGCTGCTGTCCTCTTTTGGTTTTCCATTTGACATTGTAATGTTGAGTGAAACATGGTATCGCAACGACGAAGTACTGCAGGTGTCTGGTTATGTTACGCATTATCTGAATCGACGCGATAAAAAAGGAGGCGGCGTTCTACTGCTAACTAAGAGTACCCTGCATTGTGAAGTGTTGAAAGATTTTACTCGCACTACTACTGACTTTGAAATCTTGACTGTTCAGCATGGTCGTAGCATTTTTTCCGTAGTATATCGCCCACCTGTAGGAAACGTGGTAAACTTTCTCGAATACATTGACAATCTACTGTCCTGGGTTAATGATAACGATTACAGACTAGTTCTGGGTGGTGATATTAATATTAACATGTTTCATGACAGCTCGCTTCGCAGACTATGCGTGAATCAAATGCATGCACTAATACAATTTCCACACCTACCCGTATCCAAGGTAACTGCGAAAGTTTACTCGACATTTTCGTCACAAATATTGATGCACAAAACGTTGAATCGGGTGTCATCACGGCTCAGGTCAGCGACCACTTGCCCATATTTCTCGATGTGAATTCATCTATGTTGCCCTTGCATCCTTCTGCAGATCCGCACTACACATTTCAAGATATTAACCCATTCACTCTTGATAAATTCCGTGACGAAATCTCGCGCATAAGCTGGCAAGACGTGTACGACGAAAGCGACTGCGACAAAGCGTACGAGTTGTTTTTATCCGCATTTAAGAACGCTTACGCAAAATCATTCAAGCGTAAAACAAAAAAAGCCAGAAAAGCAAGAAAGCCATGGATTAATGACAGTGCGTTGAAATTGATAAAGCAAAAAGATGCTCTTTTTAAACAGTTCTTAAGGACAAGAGACGCAGTAGTTTTAGCCGCGTTTAAAAAACTCCGGAATAAAGTTAATGGGTTCCTAAGGGCAGCAAAGACACAGTACTTCGAGAAATTGTTCCCTGCCGAAACGATAATGCGAACCGATGTCACATGGAGAAAGCTAAATAGTTTACTGCATGGAAACCAACAGGCAGATAATCTAGAGGAATTAACAGTAGACAGTGAGCTCATTTCAGGCACGGCCTTAGCTGACGCTTTTAACAACTATTTTGTGTCACTTGTAAATAGCTCCTATGATCCCCAATGCATAAAATATTTAAAACCCAAAATCGTTCACAGTGCATTCCTAAACCCGACAGACACTCAAGAGATACAAAGCATGTTTCGCAGTATTCGGAATAGTAAAAGCTGCGATATCGATGACCTGCAGATTCGCCCAGCAAAGCATGTACTAGATCTAATCGGTCCTGTCTTGGAGCACGTGTACAATCTTTCGCTGGCGAACGGCACATTTCCAAGACGCATGCAAATCGCGAAGGTAACAGCACTTTTCAAATCTGGCGACAAAAACAAGTTCTCGAACTATAGACCAATATCAATTCTGCCTATTTTTTCTAAATGTCTCGAGAAGCTGATAAATGTAAGAATAACCTCATTCTGTAACAAGCACAATCTTCTTACAGATTTTCAATTTGGATTTAGAAAAGGTCGCTCAACTGAATTAGCATTATTGACCCAAAAAGAAATAATTCTGCAAGGCTTTGAAGAAAATTTGGTTACCCTTGGCATATTCATTGATTTTTCAAAGGCCTTCGATACCATCAATCACAACACTTTACTAACAAACTTGATATTTACGGCTTTAGAGGAACATTTCTGAAATTAATTAGAAGTTATCTGCAGTATAGGTATCAAACTGTTGTTATAGGCAATCACTATTCAAAAAATTTACCGATACGTGCTGGGGTCCCGCAAGGAAGCATACTTGGACCACTATTGTTCAACATTTACATAAATGATTTAACGAATATTAAGACTACGGCGCGATTTGTTATCTATGCGGACGACACTAGTTTATTTATCACTTCTAGAAACGTTGCCGAACTCATCAGCACTGCCAATGATACTCTAGAACAAATAAACAAATGGAGTTTATCAAACTCGCTAACTATTAATGCTGCCAAAACAAAAGGCGTGCTTTTTCAACCAAAGAATAAAAAACAAGTAGTCCATGGATGTCTCCAGATAGGAACTTCCGGGATAGAAGTAGTACCTTCAGTCAAAAGTTTAGGCGTCATTTTTCAGGAAAACATGTTATGGAATGAACATGTCAACACTATTGCCAATAAGCTTGCTCGAGTCACAGGTATACTAGTAAGATTACGCCTCTTGCTGCCATTGAAAGTGAAGCTCTTACTTTATAATTCTCTTTTTCTATCACATATCAATTATTGTCATCTCGTATGGGGCAACACAACCAGCTCAAACATCAACATTTTATTCCTTTTGCAAAAGATAGCCGTTCGAACGATTTTAAATGCTCCATTCGATGCACACACGGACCCTATTTTTGACCAGTTAAATATCATACCATTAAAGGCAGTGTACAATACAATTTTGCAAAAAACGGTTTTTAATAGAAAGAAAGAATAGCATGGGTTTTCTAGAGCAATTGTCAAGGCTCACATTAAATTCAAGCACGTTCAGTACACGTCACAAAGAAACCTGGCATGTTCCACATTGTAGAACAAATTATGGAAAACAAATGCTACGTCATGCCTTACCATCTTTGCTAAACTCTCTTCATTAACTGCCATATTTCCCCTCCCGAAGGATCTGGATGTGCCGATCATACATCTTATTCGCTATTGTGTTTTAAATGAACATGCATTTTATGTTAAAAGTACAAGGCGAAGCGTTTTTGAACTTTTGTATATTCATTAGTGAATACTTCTTATGCTCGTATGTTTACTATGTATTTTTGTGTATTTTTGTGTTGAAGGTGTATAGCGACGCGTTTCAAACTTTGTATATAAATTTGTTCATTGTTTTCGGATGCAAGTGTTTTAAATTATCTCTATTTCTTACTGTGCGTGTGTGTACATGAATCTGTTCTTGCATTGCATTTTTGATCTTGCCCGCCAACTGTTTGTTGCGAAAAAAAAAAGGGGCACAGACCTCGTCAAGCCGTAATGTGGCTTTTAGATGCGGAGCATCTTATACTCGCGCCTTGTAGTGCGCCGTCCGCGCCGTCCGCGCCGTCCGCACCGCTTCTCGAACATTCGACAGCTGACGCGCGCGCATGCGCCGTCGCGCCGTCGCCCACTCTTCCACCATCTGTGCATCCCTTCCTCCTCTACACACCGCGCGCGCTTCACTCCTCCACCATCTGTGCACCCTTCCTCCTCTACACACCGCGTTCGACATCTACAATTCTCCTGATTCTCCAGTGGACGCGCATGTGGCGTCGCGCTTCGAGAACATTCAACAGCTGACAGTGCATGCGCCGTCGTGCTGTATATATACTCAAGGTCGGCGCTCGCTCGCTCAGTTGCCGCTCGTCGGTTGGTTTGTACGGCGCGTCGACGTCCAAGGTCGCGGTGAAATGAATTCCAACGAATCCACAAACACAATGATCGACGTCCCTTCGACCAGCGCCGCCCTTTCGCATACGTGTGTACGTGTTCACTCATTTAACACCCCCTCCTACAACCACGTTAACCAATTTAGCCATCGACCCAAGTAAGTCGCAATTTAACACCCCATTTCACAACCACGTTAACCAATTTAGCCATCGACCCAAGTAAGTCGCACTTTAACACCCCGTTAACCAATTATATGGTCCGCATCCTCCTCAGTGTTCCCCCGAGGGAAGCTGCGGGCAATTTTTTGTCTGTGTCCCCGTTATCTGTACAATGTATAGATGCGAAATAAAGTTCAAGTTCAAGTTCATTGTATTCATGGCACTGTGGCTCAACGCTCGCTAAACCTTTCTAAAGCTAAGGAGGTTACAGCCAGCGAGTATAACGTAGCAACCCTTTCTTGTCAGATAGTGCTCAATGTACATGCCAATGGCTGCTAATGGTGATCGCAGCGTGCGCGTTAACTAAAAGCCGAATGCTTCTGTCTCTCATTCCCCATTAGCAGCCATTGACATGTACATTGAGCACTATTTTTTATTGTTCAACAACGCACAGAAGAAGTCTCTCACCGGCACCACCTTGGAGGTCAAAATGTTATACTTGTTACATACTACGGGGGACGAACGGGTGCCGCTATAAGAAGCTTTGCCCCTAAAAAATTGACCCCGTATCGGTATGTAATCTGCAAATGCCGACGAAAGACGATAGTCTTGCGTGTGGAGAGATTGACCAATTAATTTGATGTTCCGCGCAAGAAAATCGGTGAATGGTATTTTAGAGGCACTGCGTTAGAGTGCCTCGAGCGTGAAGCGGAGGCGAGCGAGCGCATCAAGTCACATCACACGTGAGACATGAGCGCCACTTGGCAGTCTTCTTGCAAAGCGAAGCGCGTGGCTCTGAGACGGGTGTGCACGCACGTCTCAGAGCTGATAAGGTGAGGAACGCAAGGCGACGGGTACGTGTCACTACCATCGCGTTTTAGCAAAGCGTTGGAAACACTCATCTTTTCGGGCAAGCGTTGCATGGTCAGCGCAGCGTGATAAGCGATACGGTCCTTAAAATTACTTATTTATGCATTTTCTAGTAAAAATGCACATGCAGAATGTATACGTGTTGTTAGGTGCCCCAGACTAGCGCAATAATTGCTTATTAATTGACAATTGTACAAGTATGAACGCTAAACCTTAAGCAACATTTGGTGGGCGCTGCAGATGATATCGGCCGTTTTAAGTACCCAGTGCCGATAAAAGTAGACAGACAGACAGACAGACAGACAGACAGACAGACAGACAGACAGACAGACAGACAGACAGACAGACAGACAGACAGACAGACAGACAGACAGACAGACAGACAGACCAAATTTTTTGCGTCGGAGGTCCCCAAGAAAGTTCCTTCCATTCTTTTCCCCTTTTTTGTTTCCTTCTTCCTTTCTTCCATTCTTTTTTTCCTTTCCTTCTTTCTTTCTTATTTCATTATTTATTTACTTATTTATTTCTATCACATTGCGCATTGCTTCCTCCTATATATTTTCTTCCTCCATGCCCGGCATTTGGCCTTCACCGACGCGCTTCGCAGTGAAATAATTTTGTTGCTATACAAGCAACAACGGCAGTCATGCGTTTATATCTAGACATCAATAGAATATGTCAACGTGAAACGACAAGTGACCTCGACAAAAGACCGCATCGCCATATCAGAAACTTTCGATGAGCGTCAAGTCCACGATCGAGAGGGCATCAATAATTCAATATCAGCGCATAAAATGCGCACGTGACCGACGCACCTTCGACCGCGTATACGCTCGCCGGTGCCAGCACAGCCGCCGCTACCGAAATACGTAACCCACATCAAGGTTAGCACGAAAAAAAGAAAAGCCGGTTCGCCCGAGAGGTATGACCACACGCATTAACCCCGTTCAACCACTGACCGAAACGCGCCCACCAACACGTCACAAAGAGAGGAGCAAGCGTGACTCACGCGATGGCCTCGATCATGTCGAGTCCCATCTCGACGCAGCACTGGGCGTGGTCAGGCCGCGGGTCCGGCAGTCCCGAGACGCAGTAGTAGCAGTCGCCGAGAATCTTGATGCGCAGGCAGTGATTCTCGGCCGCAAGCTTGTCGAAGCGCGCGAACAGCTCGTTCAGCATGCGAACCACTTCCTCGGCCGTGCACTGAGACGCCAGGCTCGTGAAGCCGCAGATGTCGGCAAACAGGATGCTGCAGAAGGGAAAATAAACAGAGGGCCGGTTGGTGTCACGGTAATTGAGTGAACGTTACAGAAACCGACAGGGTTGAAAAATGGTCCGTAACTCGACCTCGCCGCCACAAATAAGGCGTGCTTACATAGATTATTAGGTTCGCAATTGACCTAATTTGCAAAACCCTTCAGGAGTGAGCGAAAGCCAGACCTGTCCGTGGACTGGATATGATCCCCAGAGGGGGCGCGTGATGCTGTCATTGTCCATCCGTCTATGTCGCTCCACAACTTAACGCTGCTGTGTCGCTGTTTGAAACTGAACGAAAACATGGGATCTACACAAGCAACTACAAGTGGGCTGTCGGACACATAGAATATTAACGCAAAAAGTGTCTTACGCCCTAAACAGATTGATGCGTACAGGATAACAGCGGCCGACCAGTCGCGACTGGAAACGTATGACATAATGCCAACAAAAAAATGTAATAGAGTTTGAGTGAATGGTGGGGACCGAAAGTGGCTTCCTTACATTGCCCTTGCATTCGTTCGCATTCTCCTTAGGTGGAGCTTAAAGTACCGAAGAACGCAAGCAAGCCGCTTGGGGTATCCGGCACTAAGATCCTCTAATATGAAGAAAATGACCGGACAAGAGGAAATAGTTATTATTATTCTGATAGCAATTATATGGAAACCCTCGGCTGGATTTTGCCGCCGGTGTCGATGTCGGCATCGCCGTCATTGATCGTATATGTACACGTATCCGCATACATGAAAACAGAAGAAAAAAATCCAGAAAAATACTCCGGTGCGCTGAACCGAACGTGCGACCTCTGAATTGTGAGTGCGAGGCGTTAGCCACTGAGCCACGAAGGAGGACCTCCTTCGGCGTTAAAACGGCAAGCTATTTATATCTATCATTTGCCGCTCGCGATGGGCATCGCGGAGAGAACTATCGTGTTTTCAGCATCTGCAGCGAGATGGCGCATTGAGCGCGCGTCGCCTAAAGCCCCTGGATATTTTTAGGTAAGTACCACCATTGATTTACCCGACCCGCCGCGCAACGCATACTCCTCTCCCGCTCTCGCCTCTCGGGTCGCGACGAGCATCACGCGTGTTATATCAGCGTGACATAGCATTCTTGACAATACAGTGGCCCAAGCCGGGTGATAGGGCCTGCGCCCGCACGGTGGCTGTTCGGAAGAGGATATGGATTAGGTTTGGACACTTGTGAGAGGAGCGTTGGACACCTCGGAAAGGATATAAAGGGGAGTGTCGCTACTTTCTCTATAATAAAGGGTTTTAGCGTCGCCAGATCATCAAGACGCGGCGGCGCGCGCTCTCATCTCCCACGCGTATTTACCACGCGGTAGGGGACGCTCACACGCGTGTGCTCGCTTATCTCGCCGTGGGTACAATCGTACGCCTTGGGCTTTCACCAGAACGATTCTGTTGTAGTTACCGGGCGCATAATGGTCAATGCACTCGTGGCACAGTCTCCAGTTGCGAAAAGGGCGCACTTTTCAGACACAGCGAAGTAACAACTGCGACACTTATTCGCGTTCATCTGCAGCCTGTGAGTACGTTTCGTGCGTCATTTGCGCGTGAGAAACGCGGGGCATGTTTTCATCTGCCTGCCATTCTTCGTGTGACCTTCCAATTTGTTGCTGTCAAGTTCATTGCTTCGCCTTTGCGGCAGAGCTGTGAGCTTTTCTTATAAAATAACAGCTTTATCGATGCGCCATAAGCACACTCAAACTTGCTCCAGATAGGTAAGTACTTTGAAGCAACTTCAACAGTGACGACTACAACTGCAACTGGAATGACACACACATTATACTCATAATCATATCGTGGTTTTGGGACGTTAAATCCCAAAATCAATCAATACCTTAAAAAAAAAAGACTCCTCTCTCTAGTTTCCTGCGCCACTCTCACATGCGCGCTATCCTTCCTGGATTATTCCGCATAATTAAACAAGGAAATGGCAACGTATATAGTATTGTGAAAATAGTAGGTTATCGCGTATGTTTTTTTTAATATTAGGTCTTGCGGAATGATTGTCTGTAGCGTTTCATTTCTCCTCAAGGTTAAATAAAAAAATGGCAGCATATCCACGGAGTGAATGATGGAGAGTGGGGCGAAGAATTCGTCCGTCCATTCGTTCTTGCTTCCGTCCGTCCATGCGTCCGTCAGTGTGACCGTCCATGCGTCCATCAGCCCGTCCGTGCGTGCGTCTGTTCGTGCGTCCGTCCCTGCGTTCGTCCATGCAGCCGCCCCTGCGTCCGTTCATGCGTCCATCCATGCATCTGTCTATGTGTCCGTTCGTCCATCTATTCAACACTCCAAGTACCACCATCTCGCATCTTTTCATCATATATTCCCCATATAGAAGCACCGCCATCCAGCGGACATTCCAAGGACTAAACGAGAGGTGGCACACGCACACTTTCTTACGGATTGCGCTTCGGGTCCACTTCCCACCTTTAACCACCTCGAGTTCATGGTATATACTAGTTCACTGTATTCATGGCACTGCGGCCGAACGCTCGCTAAACCTTTCGAAAACCAAGGAGGTTACGCCCAGCGAGTATGACGTAGCAAACTTTTTCAGTCAGATAGTGCTCAATGTACATGCCAATGGCTGCTAATGGGAAATGAGAGGCGGAGAATTCGGCTTTTACTTTCTTACGGCTTGCGCTTCGTATCTACTTCCCATTTTTAACCACCTCGAGTTCATTCATGGTATATACAAGTTCATTGTATTCATGGCACTGCGGCTCAACGCTCGCTAAACCTTTTTAACGCTAAGGAGGTTACACCCAGCGAGTACAACGTAGCAACCCTTTCTTGTCAGATAGTGCTCAATGTACATGCCAATGGCTGATAATGGTGATCGCAGCCTGCGCGTTGACTAAAAGCCGAATGCTCCTGTCTCTCATTCCACATTAGCAGCCATTGACATGTACATTCAGCACTATTTTTTATTGTTCAACAACGCACAGAAGAAGTCTCTCACCGGCACCACCTTGGAGGTCAAAATGTTATACTTGTTACATACTACGGGGGAGGAACGGGTGCCGCTATAAGGAGCTTCGCCCCTAAAATTACGGGACCCTAAAGCTTCGCCTTGATCTGAAAGCGATAGCGACTTCCTGTTGAGGCTCGTTTACATTGACCCGACGAGGGCGCGTTGAGTCGAAATAAACAGGCTTTCTGGACTCGCCCTCCCCATGTATAAGCGGACGCGTCGGGGCGGAGAGTCGTCGCGGCGAGTCCCGTCGACCCGGAGACAGGGGGTAGGTTCACCGAACTCGCCGCGCTCAGAAAGGGCATGTATAACCGGTCGCGCTGAGTTGACGGCTCGTGACCTCTCCCGCCCGTCGCGGTCTCCGCTTCCCCTGTCCCCATCACTCCGACGTGATGGGGACAGGGGAAGGGACCATCTGCGATTACACTATAAAAAGTAATGGTTGGTCACTTTACTACACTATTCATTTTTGGAACCAATTTTCTAAAGAAAATTTTAATTTCTTAAATATGGTGGCAGTTAGGTTGCGACGAAACTTCGAAAAAGTTAAATATTATACGCAGCACGGTAAAACGATTCCAGTCGGTAGGAAAAGAACCGCATTTCCTTGTTAAAACGCATTCACCACTAGTGTATGTTAATGTGCTTTGCGGGGCAGCAATGCAGTGTTCTTGACCAAAGTCAGAAATTTTTACACCTTTTCATCTTTTCCAGAGACAACGCAGCTGCATAGCTTGCTTGCATTGTTGACGGTAAGTGGGGGAAAAACACGAGTCGCGAAGACAGTAGTTTGGAATCGCTGGCACATGAACTTTGAAAAATTTGCAATATTGCTCATGTTCAGGCACTTATCGGTCTGTGTGGCGCTCCATATAAAAATATACACTTTGGATCATTTCAAAGGGCGCAGAAACGATATTTATTTCTGTAAGTTTAATACGAATCTTTGTTTTATGCGAGAAAATATTATTTATATTGAGCTGCCCCCAAGGCTGTCAACGGCGGACCGTAAGCGCACTTCACTGCACCGAGGGTTCCTCGGCAGCCTCCTAAATGCACCAAAGCCGGCTTGTTGATTCGTGCGCCATTTTCCTGTGCTTACCGCCAGTAATAGGAACAAATTATGCAGCTGCATTATCTCATAAAAAGTTGTATAAGAGCTGTAAAAAATGTTTAAATATCGCCCAAGAACAACGCATTGCTTCCCCTCAAACAACATCTTGAGACAACCTAGTAGCCGTGAACGTGTTGTGCCAAGGAAACGCTGTGTTCTTCCTACCCACGAGTTTTTTTCACAACCTAGTTATTGGGCGCTGCCACGATATTTAAATTGCTCTGAGAGTTAGAAAGAATTTCCTTCAAAAACTGGTCTCAAAACAAAAATGGAAGACGGGCTTTCGGCGAGCCGGAAGACGGGCTTTCGGCTCGCCTCGACGCAAAGCGTCGCTGCGATCACCGCTCACCTCAACTCGTCCGTGCGAGTTCATATAAACTCGGGTGCGTCGAGGTAAGCTGAACCCGCCACTCAACTCAGCCCGCCCCCGTCGCGTCCATGTACACGGGGCTTTGGTAGTGCGCTCTTAAAACACTTAGTGCATGAAACCTTTTCGAATTCGCTATGCATCCAATACGTTGCCTTAAGGGAATAGGCACAGTAGCGTGTGTGCCTTTTGTAGTGTGGTACCAGCTTTCAGCCATGGAGCCATTATGATAATCGCATATTATGACGCCCGTTGGCAATTAACGCTTGACCACGCGTTATTACTGAAATATTTCATGTTGCGTTGTGAAACATATATACAGGACGCGTGTGTTTGGGAAGCATGAAAGCTACTTTCACTGCATTTACAAGCAGGGGAAGTTCTTTTCGCTGGTTTCGCAAGCAGATGGCATGGCCGTGTAGTGGAACATACGCTTGCCACGCAAACGACCCGGTTTCGATGCCCACTCGGAACCCAAATACCATGGCTTGGTCCCCATTCTGCTTGAGGGGTTTTTATCATTTATTTAATTCATTTACATCGTTCTCAATTTTTCGGTCATGCATGCTTAGAATGATGATTTTTCGCTCACAACCATTGACGCCGACGCTGACACCGGAATTTTCGCGAAACGAGCTCTTCAGCGCTATCGCGTTACTAAACACCGCCTACGATGTGCAGTTTCCTGAAGCCGCGTGTTTGAGCTTTTACAGCTCCCGGAAGGAACCAAGTTAATATAATAATTTGTACATTATAAAAAGAAGAGAGACGAACAACAGCTTGTTTTGCGTACTCGCCGAAACACACAAAAAAAACTACAGGACGTATTCTAAGGAACCACTCCTCTGGAAGGCCTAGCTCCAGCAAGTAAAGGTCGACAGAAAGGTCAAGCGCGCAGCTGCAGGAAAAACGTCTGAGTGGCACTTTTAACATCACGAGCCGCAGCTAGCTAGTCGCCCGCCGTGTATGAAATGCGTCGGCGGCATATATTGCATGTGCGCGAGCATTTCACGTGCTTCGCGTGCAAAACCTCTCGAGCCCGGCCCAGCTATACCGCATACAGACACATAACCACATTGACAGAGTTAGCGTGTTTTGCATATGCTGAGTATGTCGGTTGACAGTCGGCAGTCTCGGAAAATCCTCGTGAGTTATAGTTCGGTGAGTTTGAGTCCGAGTGAGCCAGAGTTAGTGACATCTTGCTGACTAAGTTCGAGTGAGCTCTAACTTCGATATATGTTTCTTTAGCGAGTCTAATTGAGCTCCATGTTTTCTGTTTTTTTTTTCGCCTAGCTATATGTGTAGGTAGCAGGCAAGAAACGACGATGAAGGCCGGAAAAAGAAGAAAAGCGATGTTTAATGAAGAAAAAAGGAGGAAAACGTCGGCATGGAAAGCACGTCTCAAGACTGCTGCTCCTCACCGGGGTAAAGGGAGACACGAAGACAGATACACAGAGCTGACCTACACAAAACGAAGCCACAAAGTCTTGCCCAACCATCGACGAACGAAACAAGCATTCCGACGAACACCTGCCAAGTTGAGCTCTAGCAATGTTAGCGTGAGAAATTCGCGAAATGCGCCTATAATAGGTTAAGAAATCAGATTTATCAGACTCGACGGTGCCGCAGGGGTCGCTGCCCGCAGACGGTACTTTGTTCGTCATCTTTATATTCCTTTCCCATCGATATATTCCCTGCAAAAAGTCAATGTTATAGATAACATCGCAGTGCCGGCCCCTAGTAGCGTTAGCCCAGCCAATATAGCCAAGCTGAAATGCATTGAATTGGCGTATATGCAAAGCTTGTGTGAAGTCCAGCGCGAAGTTCCTGGTTTACCCGTCGCGCTGGCCCACTGGTTACAATGATCGGCTGCTGACCTGAAAGCCACGGGCTCGATTCCCTCTGTGGTGGTCGCAGTCCTGATGGAGGCGACATGCTGCTTATCCCTTGTCAGGGTACCTAAAAGAACTTAAGGTAGTCAAAATAATACAAAGCTCTATACTATGGCATTTATCATACTCTGAGTCGCTTTGGGACATTAAACCCCCAAAACTACCGACAAATATGAATTGCTTTATACTACCCATCTACGTTGTGATATAAAAACGATGTCATACATAAATGATGCCGGCCTGTACGCTGGCACAGCAATCACCAACTCAAATATTGTGACAAGATCTGCGTGATTCACTCTCTGGAATCGCGGCTTTCCGAGCACGTTCAAAGAAAAACAACACTGAAAGAGAAATGCAAAAAAGCGCTTGGAAAATACAATTCAGCTTTATATTTTACGTGTGCGCATAGCTTGAAAGGACTGAATGTCATCCCTTACTTCTCTATTCATGGTAATCAATTCAGCGCAAAACACGCTGGGGCCAAGAAAAGAGAAACGCACGATATACCGTGTTTACAAGTTTTTTGTTTCTTTTACTTCATGTCATCTCTTCTTAGACCGCGCGCGCGCTTCCCGCTAAATTATTTACAATGAATATATTCGTTCTCCCCCGCTATATACATTGATGTTACTTCTTCCAGTTGCCAGAGAGAGCAGTCACGGGGTTCAATCATGTTTCTTTTTTATTTTTTTCATGTGTTTTTTGGTATGCACAGCTTGTTCAGCGGCCTTCCAGTTGCCAGAGAGAGCAGTCACGGGGTGCATTCATGTTTCTTTTTTATTTTTTCATGTGTTTTTTGGTATGAACAGCTTGTTCAGCGGCAAGCGTAAAGTAAAGCAAGTGTACAGGTGCATGGCCGACTGTCAGAAGCATTTCACCAACTATAGGAGAAAGACGACGGGATGGCCATTGTATTGTTTATTTAATCTGTCAAGCAGACGCCACGTCAAACGTCACATGCACGGAATAAGCTGACAACAGACTAGCTCGCACGAATCGCTATTATTCGGCGCTGACCGTGCACTGCCCGCGGCAGTTTCGGAGCACAATATTTCGCGCGTTCGGGGAGACTCTAGTGAATAATAGGTAGCCCTCACAGTCAAAAAACTGCGTTCAAAAATAGCCCGTCCCGCGCACGCCGCCATGACATCAAAACTTCGATACGCTTTCTTCAAACGATGCGGAACGCGTCCTGCCATTGTTGTGACGAACTACGTCTCGCTGCCGTCCCGCAGAGAAAAAGCTTTTGTGCGAGAGCAGACAAGCAGGACGAACAGACAGGCGTATACATGCACGTCGAATGTTGCGGACTGTGTAATGGCCGTTCTCGTTGCTAAGCGAGCGTAAAGAGCAGAGAGCGAAAATCAAACAGCGAGATGAAACAAACGCAGATGAGGAGGAGGAGGAGGAGGAGGAGAAGGAGGGGAGAAGGAGGAGGAAAAAGAGAATGGTACTCACCTAACGTTCTCGTGCCGGTGTATGTAGATCTTGTGGAACATGGAGTCCTGCGGTTTCTTCGCGATGTCCGCCTTCATCTCCATGGCCACGTGACGTGGGAGTACGGAGAGCAACAGTTGCTCCTGAAAGCGACAGATGCAGAGTGAAAATATTTCAGGAGCTCTTCCCCTCTCGAAAAAAAAAAATGGAGAAGAATAAGGCTTGGCGGGCTCCCCTTATAATTTGGCACCCCAAAAATTACCGAAAGCCCGATACATCTATTCTACTTTCCGCAATATGAGCCATGCTGACGATATTGGTATTATTGATACACTTAGCACTTCTTTTGCCCAGTTTGAAGCGATTAGTATTTCTGAAGATGTTGATACTTTAACAAAATTTTTCAGTGATCTTGTTTCAAAGTGCATTATGCGTTTTGTACCGTTAAAAACAAAAAAGACGAATTCAGAGTTGCCTTGGATCACACAGGAAATTTTGCACCTGTCGCACCAACTTGGGCGTTTGTGGCGTGCTAAACGCACTGGTGATGTTATTCTTGCCACACAATTCATTGCTCTGAAGGAGGAACTTCGAAGCAAAACAAATGCGGCTCGTGATTTTTACTATCGAGTTACACTCCCCGGTTTGCTTAGAAATAATCCACGTAAATTTTGGAAATCTGTCCTACCAATGAATTCTCACACTGACACATTTGAAATAAATGGCACAGTTACAGGCGATACAGCTCTTATTGCAGATGCATTCAATGATTACTTTCAATCTGTTTTTACACATGATAACTCCGTTGTTCCTCCTTTTATAGGGCATACTCGCAGTTCTATTGACGATGTTGTTGTTTCGAACCAGGATGTGCTGAATCTCATTTTAAAACTCGATCCGAAGAAGAAAGCTAGTCCTGATAATATAGACAACGAATTCCTCATTACGTACTCCTTATGGACTAGTCGGTATTTAACCATTATCTTTCAGAAATCTCTCTCGACGTCTGTTGTCCCTAAAACGTGGAAATCATCTAAAATTCTTCCGTTATACAAATCCGGAAAAAAAAACAGTCCTTATTGAACTACAGACCCATCTCTATCACATCCCATTCTTGTAAAATACTCGAACACATAATTTTCAAGCAAATCATAGAATTTTTAGAGTGCACTAATGTTTTATCTGATGCCCAGCATGGTTTTCGACGCGGCTTTAGTACCATAACCCAGCTCAGTGAATTCGCTCATGACATCCTCCAGGTTCTTGATGCTGGTGATCAAATTGACGCAATATTCATAGACTTTTCCAAAGCTTTCGACACTGTTTCACATTGCAAACTGCTAAAAAAGCTCACTGCTATTCTTAAAAACGAAGCATTAGTAAACTGGATTTCTTCTTTCCTATCCAATAGGTCTCAGTACGTACAATTCAAGTCTTCTCATTCCTCCACTTCCACTGTAACGTCTGGCGTCCCTCAAGGTTCAATATTAGGCCCTCTTTTATTTATAATTTTTATTAACGATCTGCCAAGTAATGTTCCTGTTAAAATCCGCATGTATGCTGATGATTGTGTTTTGTATCATACGATTAAAACTGCTCATGATCACATCATCCTTAACGATTCATTTGCTTTATTTCAATCATGGTGTGGCACTTGGCAAATGCAAATCAACTTCCGAAAAACGGTATCCGTGTCATTTTCCAAGCGTTCTTCCCCCTCTCCATTTACCTATTCGCATAATGGTTGCCCTCTCGGAATAGTTTCACAATACAAATACCTAGGTCTCCTTTTCACTCAGGATTTATCTTGGTCTCAACACATCGATCGCATGTGCAACCGTGCGCTTAAAAAATTAGGCTACCTACAACGCACTTTACGTTCAGCGCCTCTCAGCATACGGCTCCTCACTTATAAAACACTGGTTCGTCCAATATTGGAATATGCATTTGTTGTGTGGAACCCACACAAAATTTCGGACATCAACAGAATAGAATATGTTCAGAAGAAAGCTGTACGCTTCATTTATCGTCGCTTTGACATGTATTTTTCTCCAAGTTCCCATCTTCCTATCTTACAGCTTACCAGTCTATCTTCCCGTCGACACGTTGAATGTTTGAAGTTTCTTTATACGTTAATTAATTCCCCACGGTTTCCTTTACTCAGCAAATATATAGCACACGCTAGACCAACGATCACCCGAAATTACCATGAGTTAAACATGTCTACCTTTGCTCATCGTACGATGGCGTTTAAATATAGTTTTTTTGTTCATTCTATTGAATTGTGGAATTCTTTGCCTGGTTACGTTCGATCTTTATCACTGAATGAATATTTATTGTATATTACTGACCATTGATGTAGAGCGCACTTGTTATGCTCTTCTATGTATGTATTTGCCTACTCCTGCGATAGCCCTGCGGGGCTGCAGTATGTTGAAATAAATAAATAAAATAAATGAGGGGAGCCCACCGCCCTTCTAGCAGCCCCCCCACGCGCTGCGACTATGACGTTAATCACTGCAAACACACACACATCCAAGTGCAAGTGGCACCACATTTTCGTCAAATTCTGCTAGTGACCCAAATAGTATGCAGTGCGTCACTGTTTTTTTTCCTTTATTCACTGGAATCAAATCACAGAAAAGCAGAAGCCATGCTTAGAATTTCCGCTGAACGATCAAGTTCGGCGAACAGAGAAACGCAGTCAGCATGTTTCAGACAGTTTCGTCCTTCCTCCCATCTCAAATTCACTGGCCTACTTCGTGCGGGTCGACTTTCAAGCAAAAGAGCTCCAAGAAAAAAAAGACAATCGGCGGTGCGACTTGCCCTGACAGATGACAGCGTCATTACGAGGAGCTCGAACCTCGCTGTAGTCTTCATCTAATCTTTCAGATTCAGCTTACGACTACACGCAGTTCGAGCAGTCCTAGATTATCAATATCTTGGCAAGGCCGAAAACAGCCTCGACCGCAGAGAACTTAAGCTAGAAGAGTTTCACTTTCGGCCGAAAGAAAACCCTCCGAGCACACGAGGAACATCAGATAATGAGAGCACATCTGTCGCTCTCTCGGATCGAATAATGTATGAATATTACTTTTTTTTCTTCTTTTCCAGGTTCATTTCAAACGGTTGACTTTCTTTGTCGCAGCGCTAACTGGAAGGTTGTTTGGGGTTCTTCAGTGCTTGCTTTGGCGACTCGACGGTGCAAGTGAATACAACACGAAACAAACCGAATCTGACCTGGCACGTCCGCAACGAGTGCCAAGCGCTTTGCATTTTATACGCTACACTCGCTCTCAGCGCCATCGGAGGAGGACATTAAGAAATATGGCTGTACTGTTTTGTCTATTCTCGCGTGGTGTTTGCATTCGATTGTTCGTTGACATGGCTGTTACGAAACAAGCATGATTCCCGAGAGAAACAAAGAACGTGGTGATAAAAACAAGCAAAAGACGTTCGTCGGAACATGCATTTCACTCGCGTTGTGTTTCTGTGCCGCCCAGAGAATGGCAGAAAAAGAAGCGAGGGCAACGAGCATAACAGATGAAACACACACGAGTATCGCAGATGGACTTTTCCGGCAATCTGTACAAGTAGACGGGCACGACGGATGACGCTTCGAGCCGGTTTATTGCACGCTTACGATGACTCCTTGCGCAATCCGATCTTCCTTTATTAGACCAGTCTTGGCGAATGCGCAATAACGTTTGTGGACGCCAAAACCATTTCAGCATGTGGAGATGTAATGACTTTAGTCGTTGAGAGAGTCTCTTCCGTGCGGGCTTCGCGGGCTATGAAAGTGTCTCTTTTTTGCTTCTCTCGTTTCAGAAACAACCTTGTCTTTCTTTTTATACTTGATTGCGAGTATTTATTTCCTTGGTAGTTTTTTTGCAACGTCACAGCACTGCTTGGCAATCGACGTCAACTTTTGATTTCTTTTTTTTTACTTTTACTTCCTTCGCACGAGCGAGTTAAAGGCTAAAGAAAGAACCACCGGAGTGTATAAACTAAAGCACACAAGACTGCGACGCTTATGTAAAGGGGTCGTGACGTCAGATGTCTGACGACAGTTACTCATTTTCCTTCTGTAAACATGTCCGCCCAGATACCGCAAAAAATCGCACTAATAAAATTCTAAAATCTCGCACAGCATGCGCTCAACGGGGACTTCGTCTCTGAGCACCGAGGGCTAAATCAGATTTCGCCGCGCGAGATTCGTCTCCAGTTCTGCAATCTTTAGCGGCTCGAAGTGCTCGCAAATTTAAATTTAATTTCGAATTCAAATTTTTTTTTCATTTTACCAAAATCTATTGAGATGAACTATTTGGGCCCTTAGCCAAATGTTATTACTGAACCCAATATTGAGACGCGCGTGCACTCCTATTTCGCTCCTGCACATATTCTTCCATCACTGAAGAGGTCACGAAACCGTCTCTTATGATAGACAACCTAGGAAAAGGTGATTCATTTCTGATACGAACATGCAATATTCAGATGCGAGTTGGAAAAGCACCACCGTTCTGCCCAAAACTATATCGCAATGAAGCCCGCACTTTTTCCCTTGACACCGCGAGTGCATAGTTGTGTAATTACCTTCATATCGCGCGAGTGCACAGTTCTTCGTAGGCATATCGTCATTATTTTTTTCTCTCACTCTCTCTCTCTCTCCATCTTCTTGCCCCACTTCTTTTGCCATGTACAGAGCAGCATGCGGGTGATCGCATTCCTCCAGTAGATCCCACTGCATTTCTCGCATCGAAGTGTTCTCTCGCTTGCGACCCATAAGTTCTATACAACCTTAAAGGGACACTCAAGAGGAGAACGATTTTTTTGATATTATAGTAAATTACTCGTTCACAATTACAATATCACAATTTCCTCCAACCAGAAGACGATTGGTTAACCATAAAACGCGCTATAAAAGGAAACGCCAGTGGCGACGCAACCTCCATATTCCAACCACATTTTGACGGCGTCCGCTAGTCACTAAAACTTCACCGTCCTTTGATGGAGCCACAATGTGCCGAATTTTGAGAAATTTCTCGGAGCCAATGTAAAAAAAAAATATAGGACACGCTTCAAATTCATGACATCACGTGTGGCAATTCCGGCGTGAAATTTAGAAATGAATCTTCGAGCTCGATTTTCTCCTCTATTAAAAACCTGTGACGATGAAACTAACGACATTAGAGTTGTCAGAATACAATTTATCGATCTAAACTGATCCATTCTTTTTTTCTTTAGTGTCCCTACAATGCGGCTTAACGAGGCGTATACTGACACCCACCGAGTGTTGCGCGATCCACTACTGATCTAAACTGGCATACATGATTTATTTTGTTTTGTGTATATGCATTCCGCCGCTACTTCGGTTGGCATTTGCCTCGAGGTTTATTACAAAACACAGCGATTATTCATGCCGTTTAACAGAGATAGAGAGGAAACATTTATTGCGCAAAGCACGTGAGTGAAGGTGGGAGGGTTTCTTATTCGAGGAACCCTCTCACCTGGTCCGCCCGCCGGGCTCGAGTGACGAGTTGACTCTGGTCGACCATGGTCCGACTTGGAGAACGCAGCCTCGCCCACGCTCCAATAAGGAGGTTCGTGCCCGTATCTACTTCTGCTGCTTGTAGCCTTATAGTGCGCTTCTTACTTTGCACTGCAGTAGGAGCTGCGCCGAGTGTCTGCCACACCACCGTGGGTGAACGTATTGCTTCGAAGGGAGGGGCATGTTGTCGGTGCCTTCGTCACTTGTGAGTTTTGGGTGTGGTGGACATACAAAAATTTCTACGTCAGTTTTATCGATCTATTCTCGTATCCAATTCATCATACTTCGGTTTTCACAAACCGAAGTTTACCATTCAATAAAACGTTTGCCTTTTATGAATGGCTTTATAAACATTTCACATTTTCTCCTTCCTTGTTTTTCTCGGAGGCAACAACAAGCACCAACCAATCTTTAAAAAAAAAAATCCACGCATCTCCAAGAAGTCAATCATGACAAATGGGCGAAGCTCTGGGTATCGTGTGGGTGAGTAACCATGCGTTAATTGAGTATTGCCCCGTATAATGTAAATTGCGTGACATAAAGAGAGAGAGAGAGATAAAGATGCAAGGAAACCGTCCATAAACGCTGAAGTCGCCGACTCAGTATATGAAGGGTATGTGCTAGTAATTGTTTTATGTTGTTTCATTGCAATGATAATTGACATTAATTTTTAAATGTTTTTTTAGGGGGGTGGGGGAAGAGGATGGGTGTCACATCTTCGCATCTCTCCGTGGCAACGGACATCGTGGACGGGAAAGCCTCCGTTAAGGTGCGTCAACCCTAAAACACGCTTCGGTGGCTTGTTCACGAAGAATGATTTTTTTTTGTGTGTGTGTCTGTGGACAAGGCCCCCGTGTAGCAGAGTTGCAACGACTTTTTTTTTAACAATTTGTCGGCACTTGCTATTCCCACCACGAATTTTTCCCGACAAATCGGGTTCCCATCGGACCAAAGTGTGGGAGTGGGCTAGTTTGTATTCCATGTCTATCCCACCGTACCTTGGATTATTTTTTTTCTTATTGCTGATCCGTCCCCCTAACAAAGTATGCAGTTTCATACCAGTCGTGACTAGAGCGTAATCTTGGACCTTCTCTCTTGCGACCGTCATCCCTGATAACCGCGGTGCTAAGACGTAAGAAAGAGATCAGCATCCCAGTGAGACGTACCAGACTGCATACGATCATCATCGAAATGGACATTAACTTATACCAGTAGAAGAAACCGGGGCGAAACGATGAGAGAAAGAAAGTGAGAGAGGCCGGACCGTGGATGGAAGTGCCGGCGCGGTCGTTTCGAAGTCGCGGGTGCGTGCACATATTCGTTCAGCGAGCCCAATTTTGTTGTCGTGCATTGCAAAAGAGGGACGGTGAAAAGAAATGCAAGGGAACTAGAAATATATATGCGGGGATATCTCATACCGCGGATGGACGTTGTCGCGCGCACCAGCTACGCAGTTCGCGCATTGGGCAATATCTCCCGGGGAATCTATGAGAGGAGGAGGAGGAGGTAGAGACAGCCTGACGGCGTCCTTCATTGACACTGTATTCAACTTTGGCGAAAAAAAAAAAAAGAATATTCCACGACAACGACGCAGAGCCTGTCTGCCTTGTGAAACGTTCGTCGGAGGCATCGGCTTCACGGCAGGGCTTCGTTGATAAGCCGGAATCCCGGCCGACGTGCCGCCATGGTGGCGGCCGTAGATTAGCGAAGTCTATCCGCCCACTCGCGACAGTGGCGCGCGACTGAGCCAGATTGCAGCCGCGCATGTACGGAGTCGGCACGGCTGCGATCACTCCACGCAGTGCTCTCGCGCATACGTTATGCTCGGTCTGGTGGCGAAATACCGTGCAGTGGAATGGAAGCTACAGACAATGTCAGCGGTAGAAGTTTTGCAAGTTATATAGGCGAGTTCCGCAACAACAAAAAGAACAAGAACGACAAAATATTGCAAAGAGCAGCCGCTAAAAAAAGTTGGCGAGTTCTGCCGAGAAGTCATCATATCTGTAGCGCAGGCAGTTTGTGATCACATTGTCACATCTCGTAGCATGTGCATTTTTTTTTTCAGTTATGTGCTCGCGAGGTTGTTTTGTACAGCGGCGCAATTTTCTTGAGGCTATTTCAAAGACTATTCCAAAGGCTCACATTTGTTTGCGTTTCGATCAAGTTTGTATTTTTTTCGAACGTCTCGTGTATGGGCACTGTATGTACCCGGCAGCTGCATTCTTCATGCTCACCAAATCAATATCTCCTATTCATGTAGCATCACCTATAGTCAGAGGCAAGAATATAAACACGCAAATTTAATCGGCTTGTGACGACCACATTGTTGTTCGCCGTTCGGAAGTTGAAATTGGTTTCCTGGCTTGGGCTCGCGCCGTAAGCGTTCCAATTCAGCTTTGCGAGCGCTGACAAGAACCTCTTCGAAGCCTTCGCCACGCTGTACGGTTTACGACAAGACAATTTGGTTCGTCGTGCACGCATTCGAGGAACGTCCTCAAACGAGCTGGGCGACCAACGACAAAAGAGGAAAGCGAAACAACAAAAATACGCGAAAGCAACAACGAAACCAAGGGTGGCGTGCTAAGAAAAGAAAACGCAAGATGGTCGTCCTTGGCCTTATTGGCTTCCTCGTATAGGGGCGCGTCAGCTATCCGAGGGAGCGAGAGAAATGGACCAGCCGCCGATCGCCAGTGGAACATCCTCATTGCCCGACCCGACATGTCGGCGCTCGATGGGCCCTCGTGGACAATCGCGAGCCCTTGCAACCACGTCGCCGCAGCGTCTTCAAGCAGGCCGCCGCCGCTGCTTGGCCACATGCTGACGAAACGCCGCGACCACGATTCGGAAAAGCGAAGGCGACGTAGGCTTAAGATAACGGCGGATGTCCATGCCCGCATGCGGAGTGACTGTTGAGCAACCGTATATAATATATGCTACTTGCCAGCTCGCACCAAAAGGCAATACAAATGTCTATGGAGGCACGTGCGTGTTGTGCATAATATACTAATACACGCCTGCCATGGTACGAGATAGCGGCTCCGAATGATTTATACGAACAAAAGGAACGGCCAGTCTATAGCTTACGTCGTGCTGACCAATGCGCTTGCCAGCTTCGGCCATGATTCATGTTCGAATCAACGGTGGTATGCAGTGTCTGAAGCACGTTCAGCAGCCAGGCTTACGCCGAAGTAGATGCTATATATATCAAGATTCATTTGTGAGTCACCGAGAAGCTTGCTGGCATTTTTTTTTTCACTTCTTTTTCGCTGTCTAGATTCTCACGGATACCAGCAATAATTTTATCAATTTCGAATCTATGCACTTTCAAGCTTTTCGAATCGCCACGGTGGTCTAGTAGTTACGCTGCTCGACTACTAACCAGAAGGTCGTGGGTTCGATTCCAGCCGCGGCTGCTGCATATCGATGGGAGCGAAAGGGTAAATGCCCGTGTACTGCGTGACATCAGTGCACGTCAAAGAACGCCAAATGCTCAAAACTTCGGGAGTGCTTCATACGGGGTACTTCATAACGTGTACGGTTTTGGGGCGCACAGCCTCAACAATTATTATTGTTATCAAGAATCCGAAAGTCGCAACTAAGGTTGAGATTGCAAGCACTCTTAAAGCCTATTTGCTCTACCAGTGCTTGCAAGCGACGTTTAAAAAAGCCAAAGCTAAAGGGATGCATTCAGGCATGACCTTATTATTAGATCATAAATACATCACGAAATGCACAAACGCACAGAGACACCCTATTATTACGCCTCGTACGAAGCGTAAAATTTGCTGGAGCAGTGTGCAACAATTTAACTCTGAATCCTGATACTTACACGGTACCTGCATAGCAATCGCACCAGACTGGTTAACATCCCTGCCTTTCCTTTCCCTGCTGTTTCTCCTCCTTGAGATTAGTTTCTTTCTTTGTGCGTGTCTTCTGTTTGATCCCGGAAAAAGCACAAACTTGCAGAAAGACCCCCAAGCCCTCATTGGGGAAAACTATACCCTTCTGTCTCACCATGCGTGTGTGCAGCTTTTGTGTCTCTGTTTTGGTGCTGAAAGTTCACTTAATTTGACCCGTTCCTCCGGCGCGTTCATTTTTCAAAGAAACTTTTCCCCTCGATTCAACCGGGATGTTAAATCCGTCATCGGCACTCTGCCAGGAGGAAGCAACCTGCGTGTCTGTACTAAACGAACGCACAGCCGCCGCTTCGGCCCGCGCATAAATCCAGCCGGGAGCTGCTTCATTAGCGAGCCAAAATAACACGAACGCCAGGACTGGTACCGATCGTGCCCGAACAAAGCGGCACAAAACTTCTCTCCCTCTCTCTTTCTTTCAGAGGCAAACGAGTTCTGTCGCTCAAGAACACTAATCCTCACCTTGATCCGCTTTTGCAGTGTCACTACGTGCATCCATTGGCATTTGTCTTTCGTTTCGCAAAGCAGGGGAACCAGGTCACGATGTCGCTGTCTGTTAATGAGCTTTGTAATTCGCGGAAGCTTCGTATATCGGCCGCAATACGCCGCTACGTATACCTGTGTAACCGCGTCCATGTGTCGTCATCTTAGACATTTACTGGCACGTAAAATTGCTTCCGCGTCAGAACTTGACTGTTTCACCGGTTACGAACACGGTGGAAGAATATATTTGCTCCGTGCTTACGGGTGACGTCTTACAATGGCTTTCGAGTTGAACTCGAAAGCCATCTTTTTTTTGTCCTCAGTCAATGTATTCAACATGGTCCTCCCCTCGGAAAAGTTTCTGCACCTATAACGTGGTTTCGCGCTGCCTCCAGTATTGGAGTGGTTGCAAGCTGTAGCTGCCCCTAACTAATACTGTTGTTACAAACGCAGCCTAAACCACGGTTACGCTAACCGCGGTTACGTTAACCGCGGTTCGCTGATGTTACACGGAACGCGAAATCGCGGTTATGCCACTAACCGTAGTTTTAAGAAACCGAGCTCTGCAACCTCGGTTAGGCAGATAACCGATAAAATGGCGGCGTTTACCACCGATGAGTGCATGCCGGCGAGCTCGCGTGAAAAATGGACGAGCTGCACGGCACTAACCACTCGTAAAGCCTGATAAAGATGTGGGAAAATCATTTGAGTGATATGCGGAGCACGTCACGCTATGCAAAGGTGTACGCGGCCATTACAGCCGAGTTGAACGCCAAACTTCCGCCTGACGCAGAGCAATCCACGTGCACGTCAAAGCAAGTCCGGAAGAAGATAGGCTATCTGAACAAGAAGTACCGGTAAGTACATGAATATACAAAGGGGCACATATGACAATTTCGCCTGGTTGCTGCTGAGTGTATTCAGGGCATACATACGCAAGGAAGTAGCTCTGTTGATTGTTCTACGCCAGATGGCGTTAGCCACCTTAACCGAGGATGCTTTCGCGCTGTGTAACATCGGCGAAGCGGGGTTGCCCCTAACCGTGGTTCAACGCGGTCAACCATGGTTGGTCGTAACCGCGCTTGCTTTGCCTGTGTAACATGAGTATTAGTCTTGACAATTATGGTTCCGCGACAGGCCCATCTAAGACCAAGCGACAATGCCACGTGATGAGACGTGATAACATGTCGCGTTAGCGTCACGATTTCTGGCAATCTGTGTACCCTCGAAACGTGCGTTGGAACGGAGAGGGGAAGCGTCGCTTGTGTAAACGAGAGAATCACCAAGATGAACGCAGCCCAAGTCTTTGCGAACCTTTCGACGATATATGTTGATCATAGGATCAAGACCTTTCTGCGGAAAACTATAGCTGAATCGACAGAATAAACAACCCACTATCTTCATGATAGCAGTCATGCTGATGTTGACTCGTGAATATAGATTATTATTTATATGTCAATTTTATTTAAAATTTGTTGAAAAAAGTGCCACCGTGAACATTGCGTTCACTGTTGTATTTCAACCTGCAATTACAAAATATTTCTAAGGCTCTAGTTACTGCTGCTCTTGCCTCAGTTTACACAAGTGTGGTATCTTATTTTGTCGGTTGGATGTAATAGAAAGTGCTCCCTATTGAAATGTGGATATTTTGTCCAAATAACATGCGAAATTCTTGGGATGTTCCAAAAATATCTGCATTACCATTCTAGAGCTGCGTTACCACCTGAAAACTATTCGCATTGAATTGGATTCATATCAGCATTAGATTCAATGTCCTCGCTATTGGGTTCGTATCTTATTCGGTTCTAAACTTCACTATTCGCTAAATCCTACAAATAATGTAAAAATTGTCTACTTCAAACCAATATTTCTATCATTTCATGAGTAAGCATGCTTTATTGATAGAAAAGACGCGAGATATACCGGCCAGGTGAAAGCCATTGTAACATTGTGTACTCCAGATACGAACACATTAAAAAATAAAAATAAAAAGACAGTGAAACGGAGGCACGTGCATGTGCTCAATTAAGATCGCACTTGCTCGTGAATCTATTCGACAAGCTGTCTCCCAGCAACTCGCACTGAACTTTATGTAGAGGCCGAGCTAGTTCCTCTAACACTCGTTTATTTTGTCCTCCTACACCGTCCGCCTAAATTATGCCAGCCCCCCGCAATCTGCGTTGCTACGCTACAGCTTAATCACCATGCGTAAACGATGGGAAATCGATGAAAGCGTCGCAGAAGGCGGATCCACCCCAAATTAGGCTGTAAGAATTCAATCTCCCCATTGAGCCGCCTGGTGCTTTGCAGACTATCGCCGAAACATTGATTTAACGCCAGTCGTTATGTCATCGTTACCCGTCGCTGCGTTCTCGATCCGTGGATAACAAGCCGTCTCTCTCTTTGCCACGAGAACACACGATGACCACAATAATGGCTGCGCAAAACATTGTCCCAAGGTCTCACGAAATAACATCGTACGCAACGGCTAGCCGATATCTTTGAAAACGAAAGCCTGTCAATTGTATAACTATACTCAGCTATGGGTTTGAAACTTCGGAGATGTCTGAAAAATATCGAGAAAAGTGCTTAAGCACGGGATGAACGTGTATGAAGAGACGTACAAGCGCTCATTTCCAACTTAAACTGACCTCCAAGCTGAAAACAGCTTGCGTGTTGTTCCTTATCTGTTCCTTTGCATTTCGTGCGCTATTAGCCGAGGTTGCTTGGCACGTGAGATGTCGCGCCGCTAAGTTAGACGGCGGAGGTTAAATCTCTTTCTTTCTTTCTTTCTTTATTTCTTTCTTTCTTTCTTTCTTTCTTTCTTTCTTTCTTTCTTTCTTTCTTTCTTTCTTTCTTTCTTTTCTTTCTTTCTTTCTTTCTTTCTTTCTTCCTTCCTTCCTCCCTTCCTTCTTTTCTTTCTTTCTTTCTTTCTTTCTTTCTTTTCTTTCTTTCTTTCGTTTATCTTTTCTCATTAAAGGTATGAGCTGTGTTCAACTATTCAAGTATTTCAACGTCCCGTAATTGTTTTGGCGGCGAAGACACGAAAAAGCGCTAATGGTATTTATTTATTTATTTATTTCCTTATTTATTTACAGTACCTACAGCGCCCGCGTGGGGCATTAGTGTAGGTGGAAATAATAAAACCTATTTAAAATACATATACAAAAATAATACATATACGAAAAAGTTTCAGAACAATAAATAAAAAAATGAAGAATGGGAAAAGAGCTATTAACACTGCGGTGTACATAAAAAAATGCAGCTACATACCAAAGCATTTAAGTGACACATAATTAGCATTGACGTGTGGGAAGAGGCAAGCACAAGATATTTGCAATGCAACAAGCGAGTTCGCCGACTAAAACTTGTTAGATTACTGACGAAGCGTTTGCCACGACGAGCTGGTTCAAGGAGAAACCCGGCAAGCACGAGCCACACGAACGTCAACGTCTTCTTTTACGCTGGCACAGAGCTGGAGCCGCTATGATTCGGATACAGTAAATATAACACACACACACACACACACACACACACACACACACACACACACACACACACACACACCACACACACACACACACACACACACACACACACACACACACACACACACACACACACACACACACACACACACACACACACACACACACACACACACACACACACACACACACACATATATATATATATATATATATATATATATATATATATATATACACCAGCAGAGATCTCGAAAACAAGAAAAGAACTTATACTTGGACCGCTGGAAGGAACACATGACAGTATAATCAGGCTACGATAAAATATGACTTTGAACATAGCCTCCTTTATTTTCTAAAAAATAAAGGAGGCTATGCTTTGAAGCGCAACGGTGAATGTTTCCCTGGACACGGCTCCAATTTCTTGAGGTAGTTGTTGCATTGCTATATTCATCATGGAAAAAAATGAATATTTAAAAAAGTCGCGTACTTTTAGAGGGTGGTCAGCACGAGCAAATATATACGCAGGCTTTATATATACGTGTGGCAGCAGGTGGGTTTAGCTTGGCCTAGGTGGCCGGCAATCATTTCACCTGAGCAGCTCCTGAATTCTAGGTGTCTTTCACCACGTGTTCGAGATTAACAGCACAGTGCCTCGCAGGAGGGCAACCAAACGCAGTGGAAGCGTAGTCCTTACCTGCTTTTGATTTTCACGCTGTATGCTCAGCCTCGACTCGATGCACTGCCTCGTCTCGAGGAAGGCTTGCTTCTGGGCCGCCTTGCTCGGGTAGTGCGAGAACATGCCGATGGTGTTCACCGCCACCAGCAGTATCACGTTGCACGTCACCTGCGGGCACGAATAGGAAAGACGCCTTATGGGACACACCATCCGAAGCTTTCGAGAGCGATTCAGAGTGACCCATTGAACATTTCCAGAAGCTGTTGCAGTATGTATGTATGTATGTATGTATGTATGTATGTATGTATGTATGTATGTATGTATGTATGTATGTATGTATGTATGTATGTATGTATGTATGTGTGTGTGTGTGTATGTATGTATGTATGTATGTATGTATGTATGTATGTATGTATGTATGTATGTATGTATGTATGTATGTATGTATGTATGTATGTATGTATGTATGTATGTATGTATGTATGTATGTATGTATGTATGTATGTATGTATGTATGTATGTATGTATGTATGTATGTATGTACGCAGTGTCTACGGGGACATTAGCCAAAGGTGGGCCAGAAATGGATTGGGCACGAAGCTTCACACAAAATTTGTATCTGCAGTCGCCCCATGTAAATTACACCAACACATATATTACAAAAAGAATGCACGTATGAAAGTACGCATATAATTGTACTAGTGATACATATGACTGCTACGAACTATTGCAGCCAGGGACGTTAACCAACACGTGCAATCATTACATGAGTACACGATGCAAGGAGCATTCATTTATAAAAAAAAAATACGCATCAGGTAATAAGCGGTAGGTGTGCGCAGGCAATTGCTAAAACGAAGGCGAAGAATGTATCGAGAGCACTGAAGGAAACCATCCGTTAAGAATGCTAGCAAATGCGGCTCTTTCATTTTTCTGCTATGCCTTCGGTCATTTTGGCAGTGTTTTTGTAGTGGCCGGGAAAACCGGTATCGCCAAAACGCAATGCTCCAAGATAAAAAGACGCTTCGCGTTTTCCCTGGAGGAAAATGGCGCATGCGCCATGGCATCGTGAAATAGGTGGTCGGACAGATGAGCCGGCCAGTCTAATGAGACAAATATGACAGAAAATCATCTGCGAATAAAAAAAAAAAAACTAAGACGCATAACCTCTTGAAGTGGTCTTGCATGCGTGCTACAAGATTGATTGATGTTTGATATGCGGAGTTTAACGTCCCAAAAGCACCATATGATTATGAGAGACACCATATTGGAGGGCTCCGGAAATTTCGACCACTTGGGGTTCTTTAACGTGCACCCAAATCTGAGCACACTGCAGCCTACAGCATTTCCGCCTCCATCAGAAATGCAGCTGCCGCAGCCAGGATTCGATCCCGCGACATGCGGGTCAGCAGCCGAGTACCTTAGCCACTATAGACCACCGCGGCGGGGATGTATGCTACAAGAACATTAACTTTACTCCCATTGAGAGTTTACATCTATGCAATACTACGTTAAAAGGTTCGACCAAAAATGCCAACACTAAGTCAGGAATAATCGGACTGTGAGACATTAAGGCGAAGAAATGAGTCGCGGGGACGAAGGAAATAATGAATCTTATCAAAGGGAGTATGATAATGAGAGACCTTAATATGCACCGAGAAGTACGACAAGATAAATATAAACAGACTTATACACGGCTGATTTTCCCCCTATGTCGCATTGGCACATCCGCATTGCGGAGGATCACGCGAACTTAAGTTACGTTGATTATGTCAATGTTCAAAATCCTAATTAGCACGTGTAATGCGCATAAGTGAGACTCTCATATGCGTAATATATAGCTATAGCTTGGTCCAGGCTGCAAAAATATTAATAGTATTATTAGTTTTGTGAATATTCTAGTTTTCATTTTTGCTGTGAAACATTTATTGAAGTTAGGCTGTTACGATGAGAATGAAATAACAAACGAGCGCGCTCGTCACTGTAAAAAAAACCCACCTAACTAACCAACAAATCGCTTATTGTATTACCGCGCTAAGTTGCCTAATGACTCTTCCCATGCGCAGGGTAGCAAACCGGCTGCCTATAGGCTGCTTAACCTCCCTGCCATTCTTTTCCCCCTATTTTCCTTCCTCCGAGCAGCAGAGCACATGAATGCAATGTGAGAGCACCAGCTCTGATAAGCTGTACCATTAACGCTTGTTAGTATTTGAAGCCTTATTCTTTTAACAAGAAGTTCGTCAATAATAATGTAAAAATAAATGTCGTTCGCTTTGCGTTTCTGACTGGCAAGTGTCTCTACATGTGTTTTGACAGTCAGTAGTAACCTTAAAGCACGGTCGTTGACTGAAGTGGTCATACACTATTTTTAATCCTTCGTTACAAAAACCTAATTGTCTAAACAAAAATCTATCATTAAGGACGACACTTAATACCGTATGTCGGCGATGTAGATTAGAAATAGCCATAGTTGGAGAATGCTGTCATTGAGCACAAAATACGGGGAATAATATATATAAGATTGTTAAGTGCTGCGAGCTGGAGGTGACTCTAAAGTATGTTGCGAACTCAGGATAACGTAATCGAGCCCATGTTTATTGCCGGTAACTTGGGAAGTTATACTGACATGGCTGTCGCGGCCCACTGCTTTTAAAAAGTCGGCTTGTCACCTGCCTGCCGCTTATTCTTTCATTAGAATTTAAGCTTCTTGTTCACAGAAAACTAAGTTACATAAGAACAGCTCGGAATTTCATCTGCTAGATATAGTCTACAATTTCCCAACAAGCCAGATATGGCGTTAGTTCTCCAAATAGTTCGTTCACCTCGTAAACATAAGGTATTGCTCACACAGAGAGAAAGCAAGATAACGCAAAAGCGTTTCTGTAAGAGTACAGCTGCACAAGTTGAAGCACTCTATATAAATTGGCAGCAGCAAGCACAGGACCGAGTTGACTGGCGGAACATGGGAGAGGCCTTTGTCCTGCAGTGGACGTAGTCAGGATGATGATGATGATGATGATGATGATGATAATATAACACGGTCCACAAACTACAAAAATACACTCGGCAGCGTGTCTAAATGTAAATTTAAAGAAATGCTACGGTATTCACAGCGTACAAACGATTTAAAATACGCGCGACACTCGCGCGCGCATTTCTATGCGTGTATATACACACATTTGCAAAAATATTCGGGGAGGAAAATTACAGAAGCTCAATTTCAGAATGGGTGGGACTACGACTTGCACAGAAAACAAGCATATGTGAAAAATACGGTCACACGGGAAACGCAACAAATTTCCTAAAGCGCTAGCTTATACAAACAAAGCTATACTTCTCGCTTAGAAAAGCCTTAATTATGATAAGAATGGACACACGCTAAATAATGGTATACTCAGGATGACTGCCAGTTGGGCGTGTTGGTAAAGGTTCATGATGAGACAAGCGCAAAAATACACACACTCAGAGAGGACACAGACAAGCGCTTACTAGCAACTGAAAATTTTATTTCGAAGCGAACACCAATAAATACATCACACGCATGTACGCCATTCCCAACTTCCCATGGTATACTCACCAAGGAGAACTAAATCATCGGGAGCGAATTGATTAGAACAAACTACTCGAGTATCCGTCACCTTCTTTCCAATGCGTAATATGCCGATTTGCACCGTTCTCCGCCACGGAATATGATTCTTTCTTTCTTTTTCTTTCTTTCTTTCGTTCTTACTTACTTTCTTTCTTTCTCTTTCTTTCTTCCTTTCTCTCTTTCTTTCTTCTTTCTCTTTTTTCTCTCTTTCTTTCTTTTTTACATGTCCCTAGGCGGTCGCGTCGAACAGGGTACACATGCACACACATACGCATAAGATGATTTTGCTTTTACATTCCACAACAGCTTCATAAAGTTTGATGTTATAACGCCGTCCTTGCGAACGCCACAGTGCTGGCTTACAAAGCTTAAAATGAGCAAACTACAAAGGCGAAAAGTGGAAAAAAAAATTAACATTTGTTGCCGAGTTGCAGTCATGTCGCGACCAACCGAAGGCGCGGCGTTTCACGTAACGTAACGGCCGTCCAAACCAGAGTGCCCTTCAGTGTCGGCAAGTCAAGTAACGTTAGTTATATATGAGCGATAAAGTCATGGGTGTGCGGTGGCTGCTTGTGTTATGCGTGCTTATTACACACGCAACCAAAGCAGTCGGCTCCATTTATTCCCTCATACGCATATTAGACGTGCACTTGCAGAGCGAATTACTTACCGCAACTCATCCCCTTGTCTTTTCACCCGCTTGGTTGTGAAGAGAGTTATATCCGTCGTAAAGTTGCCTAATGTCTTTTCATTCACGAAGTATCTAGTCATAAGCAGAAGAGGGCGAGAGAGAAAGAAAGAGACAGCTAGCTCCTGCGAAGTAAAGGGTGCTCGCATCCAGAGCCGGCTGCGGTTGAGTGCCGTTGCGAAATTCAGTTACTTGAGATTCTCACCGTCTTCGGCCCTTGTATACGCATTTGTCTTTGAAATCTTTTCTAGAGTTGTTTGCCCTGGTGTTGCGATGTATACACGATAAAGATTGAAAGAAAAGGAACACTGAAAGGAGGCCGATTGTAAAAGAGAACGCGCTTTGGTAACGCAGCAAGCGTGCTCGAGCAAGCTGCTTTGTAACACGCGTGCGCGAATACGTGCCGAGCGCTGCAAGAAACGCGACAAAGCGAACGAGCTATATAACGCTCCTCTCGCGCAAATGTTGGGCTCAATAACAACGAAGAAAAAGAAAGCTTAAACAATTCAGCGCGAAGTTTCGTTCCTGCATGCGGAGTGTGCGACCGGGGACCGATTATGCAACAACGAGTGAGCATGCAAGCGGCAAAGATACGCCCCGTTTTACCGAGCGGAGACGAGGGGTCATGGCTTCATAGATAGCGCGGGTAATACGCTCTAGGGAGGTGCGAGAACGTTCGGAATGCGCCCGCTCTGCCCGCCCCTCGTAAATTCGGTGTAACGAACCGCGCACATATACGCTTTCGCTTTGCCTCGCTTTGCCTCGCTTTCACCCGCAATGATTGGTGAGTGTGGGAAGCGAGGAAGGGGAGGGATAGATATTGCAAAACAATGGCGCAGGTTTCAATCGGCAGGCACGCGCATACATATTTTGGGCTTGATACGCATGCACGCTGAAAAGCTGCGACGATCTCGGAGGACTGCGGAATCGCGGACCTTTTCGTCGACGCGAGCAGAATTACCGCGCTAGGAAGAGTGATTGAAAGGCAAAAGCGGCCGCACAACGAGCTGCAGTGGTACTGACTCGATACCGCTGAGTGAAACAAAATATGCGCAATCTGTATGTAACCCACGTGCATTGTATGCAATGACGCTGCGGCAATCGACGAGGTGTGTCATCGGCCGCATAACTTGAAGCAGCTGTAACACCCAACCTTGTCGGAAACTATAGTTGTTTGGGTGTACGCGGATTTGAACAAAAGGTAGCAACGGCTCGCTTCATTTTTTTCTTCTGTATAGCGACTGGAGCTCTCCGATTGAAACAGCACCCATCATGACACGTGGTGATGCTGCCCGGAAACGACGATAGTGACGTCAAAAGCGGAAAGATTAACTCAGTTTACTTTTACAAGCAACTGCATTTCAAAATAATTTTGTTACTTTTCTAGTGGTGCCCGTGTGGATGAAATACGATGGACTCTTTTACAAGACTAAACTCCACTCAGTCGTGATGATGTACATAATGTTATTGGACACATCGGCCAACTGAAAAGGCTTTCATTTTGCTCATTTGCCCATTACGTATGCACTTCGCAGTTTAATAGACATATCTTGCCAGCTGATTAAGGTTTTATACATATTTGTACTTCATATTTTATTGGACATGGCACTTTACATTTTCAACGTATGTGTACGTAGCCCATACCTTGTTCCTTTGGATGCCTATGTATGCTAATTTATGGTTGCTTTATATACTTACAATGAATTTGATAAATTAACGTTAAAATAATTTGTTCATTGCAAACGGTACAACTGTTCGTTTTTTTTCCTTTTTTATTGAAATAGAAAATAAACGAAGGAGTTTTTGCCACCGTTTCTTGGCAACGGCTACCCCTTTCCACCTAATTGGTACAAATAAAAATATGAAAAAAAACAATAGCATGTATACATATATACAGTCCTACATGGGTCGCTTCTTGATTCTATATATTGTGGTGCTAGGATTTCCTATCCTTTTTTATTACACCTACACTAGCCTTTGGCTACAGGTCCGAGGAGTGTTTGTTATCAGCATGTACAATAAGAAATTTAAAAAAATCCTTACACGTGAAAAAAGCATTGTAAGTTCGGCTGAGTTTCCGTAACGAGAAGCAGGGCATGTATTCACAAAGCACTCATGCTAGACATTTTCGAAACCACCGCCACTGACCACGTTGGAGATATAGCATCTGAAGTTCGTCGCTCCTTCGTAAACGGCTGTTACGAATGAGGAACGTTGGGATTTAAACAGGGCTTGTAAGATGAAACTTTCCGTCTTTTAACACGCTAGCAAACAATATGAGGCCGAAACTGTTCGACAGCCTCGTGCTCGAATGTTCGTCGTTTTTGGTAATAATACGACCAACTTCGCGACTGGCAATCAATCTGCGCTACAAACGGTCTTAGCGGAAGATATTTCTACCAATGCAGAAGGCCACTGTTCGCATAGAGTTCACATGCAACTCTTGTGAAGTTGAGCACTATGCTGCCAGTGACGCCATCAGCTAGCGTCCATGGCATTAGCATGGATTGTGGTTGAATTCACGCAGTTCATACGCCAACGAAGTGAAGGGATGCGACAACTTACGCCAGAAAAACGATGTGCACGCACGTTTGCTCCTTATAACGCTTATAATTATGTTCACCCACCTTCACCAGTCCCCAGCAAACAAGGGAAATCATCCCTAGCTCTCAATTTCATTTCATGTTCTGTTTGCGGACGGAATTTCTAGAATTATCTGTCATTGAAGAACTGGTCGCGGGAAGCGTTGAAGCTTTCGGCAGCCATGAAAAATGATAAAAGAATTGTATGCTTCTACAAAAATAGCTATAATTATCGGCATTTCACGGCCACGGCGACGACAGAAATGCTACCGGTGTACAATTGCTATCGCAATAAAATGTCCGTAACAGAACATTGCAGCCAACCCTGACGCCAACGGATATAACATTGGAAAAGCAGACCCAACAATTGCAAAAAAAGAAGAGGATAATAAACACTAAATTAAAGGTTTGGGAATTCGGTACCAGAGAGAGAGAGGGAGAATAAAATGAGGGAATGGCAGGGAGGTTAACCAGAAATTAGTGCATCCGGTTTGCTACCTTGCACTAAGGGAAGAGAAAATGGGGAATAAAGATGGCAAAGAAAGCGAAGAGCGAAAAAGACGCGCGAGAAAGAAAACAAAACAATTAAAAAATGAAAATGAGCTGGGGTGCTATAGCCCATTCAATAGGCCACTACCACGCAAAAAACGTTCAATAAGGCCTTCACTGATTATCTGTGCGAAGACAGATTATTTCGCCTTTCAAGCCCTGACTGTTCTGACAAGGATCTCTCGTCAAGACGAGCTAACGCAACAGCTAGTTGCCGTCTTTGCACGCTGTAACGAGGGCAGTGACAAAGAACGTGCTCTATAGTTTCATCGCTGCCGCAATGACCGCAAGCAGCACTGTCTTCCATGCCGATTCGGAAGGCGAAAGCTTTGGTGAAAGCGACACCAAGCCACTGTCGGCAAAGCACCGCTGTCTTAAGTCGAGATGGTCCTCACGGAGACCGAAGTAGACGAGATGTGTCCAGCCTGCAGTCGCGTGGGCCGTAAGCACTCAGCGTTCCACTGAGAGTTTACGTCTTCATTAGCGAATGTTTTGAATTTTCATTGCAGCATCAGTTCATGAAAATGGATTGGATTCTTCTTCACCTACTTGCTGTGCTGATCGAGCAGCTGCATCAGCATGTTCGTTGCCCAATATGCCACAGTGACTTAAAAAGCTACAGAAACGTGATTTCGTGTCCTTCGTCGGAGAGGTGGTGAAGTAACTCTCTAATTTCTAACACTAGTTGTTCATGAGGCCCCTGGAGTAAGGCAAACACCAAACACTGTAGTGCTGCTTTGGAGTCCGTGAACACGCTCCATTTCTTGGCTTCTTGGTGTTTAATGACTTTAACTGCGCTGCATAGAGCAGCAAGTTCCGCAGCTGTCAATGACGACATGAAGAGGTAACAGAATCTTCGTCGTTGTCGCTGTTGAAAATCCGGTACCAGCTATCTTATTATACAATATAGCATAAGCGTTCACACAAAATGAATTTTTTCCTGCGGAAAGGTCAACTATGTTTATGATCAGTATACAACCAAAGACCACAACAAAAACGAAGTCTCGGTCAAGTGCTCTGAATACGCGCGCACATCGAGCGCACGCGAACACCCAGCGTTCCGTCGTACGACTAAAGGATCACTGAACCACGTCGGCTGCGCAGAAGAAAAAAGATTCGCCTGGACCGGAAATTAAACCGAGGAACTTGATATATATTTATCGAACACCAGCCAGAAAAAGAGAAAAAAAAAGCCCGTTACGAGAGTCCCGCAAAGGCTTGGGCCAATTGATCATGAGGATGAGAATGAAAACTGCCAGGCCACGGTATACGATTTTCAGAATTCCAGCCACGAAATTTTCATCACGTCCTTCTCCTTCTTCTAAATTGACAGTTTTCAGCCATACGTGAATTTGGTTTTCACAAGAAGTTTTAAGGTTCATCTCACGGACAAATAAAAATATGTTTTGAAAGGTTAAAATTATGGAAGGAAGAGAAGGGGTACAGGAGCCACTACTGACGTATCATAGGGAGACTACCGTATTATAACGTTTTAAGCGAAACTGAATAAATGCTGGAACATTAATTAATTTTGAAAAGAATCGTATAATTGGTGTCCGAGTTCATATCATATATAATCGCGTTATACGAGACTTGACCTACTTTTTATTGGCTAGCTCTGGTTATTGTTTGATAAGTGCAGCTAAACGGGCTCATCAATGAGTATGATATTATTTATGTGGTATGATATTCTTTATATGATATTCTTTATTAACTTGGTTAGTTACCACGCGTCGCGTCAACGTGATGTTCGAAACTTCCGTGACGCTCCACATGACGCCATGGTTCCCTTCGGGGAGATGGTATGATTTTTTAGTTAAAGCGCACGCTCCGAATTTTCGTTGTTCAACAATGCACAGGAGAAATCGCTCACCGGCACTACCTTGAAGGTCAAGATCCAGTGTCTATATATACGGGGTGGCCAGTGAGCGGTTGTGCAGCGCAAGCAGTCGGTTTTTTTACTCAAGCAACTCGCCAGTAGACGCTGCGAGGCAAGAGAGGAGAGAGGGGATGGAACGCACACGCGCCATGGGGGAGTGAGCGCAAGCAGATGGTAGGAGAGAAGTGGAGAAAGTAACGAGCTGCTGTTGGAGAGAGGAAAGGAGGTGAGTCGCGCATGCGTACTGTGAGTGCGAACGCCGGACGCGTGACACACCCGCGGGCAAGAGATGCTGCGCATCTAAAAAATGAACTGCCATTCATCAACCCACAGAAAGGTGCGCTGTCAAATAAGTTTTTTTTTACTTTGCGTGTCCGTGTTTTCTATCAGCGCCACAGCCGAATAGACAATATACCAACTTTTATGAGACTTATTAAAAAAATAATTGATACGTGCCCTCTGCAAAGCCTTTTCATCACTACGTAATACTTTACACGCACTGGGACAGTTGCTGAAATCATCATTATTTTTTTTTTCTGTAGTCTATAATGAAACGCTAACAAAAACTGGGAAGGAAGGAAGCACGTATGGAAGAATGACTCAGCTCCACCAACGTCATCGACTATTTGTTGGCCTAATTATTGGCCTTTTTAGTGGACTGGTGGCGAGTAGTGGGATATATTCAATTTTCGAGGTGCATGCCTTTTTTATCGTTTTTGTGACGAACCGTGACTACATGGCAACCTGACGACCTAGAAGCCGACAAGCCGAGGCACCTAAAGTGCTTGAGCACGTCACGATCATGTCATGATTGCATCGCAATTTTTTCCCACCTTGCGTCGTCGTGATGCCACGAAAGAACGACGTCACCACGTGAGGTCAACTTTATGATAGGCCGTGACTACACGACGCATTCCTTGCTCCTAAGGCATTTCGCATCTAAAATAATAAACGTTCTCAACGGTGTTATTGTACAAAGATGTCGCATATTGCTCCGTATCTCTTCATACCCTTCCCAGACAGAGGGCATGATAAGCAGAATGCGACTTGTCACGGAGCTTGTGGAGTAAGGAGCGGAATCGAGCTCAACATCGAAGAACGCCAACCGATTTAGCATCAGTAAAGGCAATCTACATATTTCTGACGGCAAAAGAAAGTGCGCGACAGATTCGTAAAAATTGATTGATTTGTGGGGTTTAACGTCCCAAAACCACCATATGATTATGAGAGACGCCGTAGTGGAGGGCTCCGGAAATTTTGACCACCTAGGGTTCTTTAACGTGCACCCAAATCTGAGCACACGGGCCTACAACATTTCCGCCTCCATCGGAAATGCAGCCGCCACAGCCGGGATTGAGATTCGTAAAAGAAAAATGTAGGTGTACAAACTGATGCGTGCGCACCATACATGCCAAAATAGGAATCTCGTTTTCGCGGTATACGCGGGCACGCACGGCGAGTGCTGTGCGCGGAGAAAATTGTCGCTCGCTCGCGATGTTACGTGCTTATTACTTCTGGCTCTCGTCCGCACATCGGAGCTTGCACCGTATCGATTAGGCGAGACGAGACATTTCCAGCTGCGAAATCCTTGAAAGCCCATTGTAATGCTTTCGCGCATATTTGCGCTACGCACACGGTACAAGGCGCACGGCCCATGGCGTGATTCTCCCATCGGTGGGAAACCTTGGAGCGCCATTTAGGTTGGACGAGGCGAAATAAGGCGCTGCACGACAGTACTCTCTATATTCCTCTTAATTGGCCACGTTTAGGAAGTCTGCGCCTGGCGGCACTTCCCCCAAATCTTTTGGGTTGGGCTTCTATTTAGATGCAGAAAATGTCACCCCCTCTCCCCCCCTCTCGTCTTCTCTCAAGCTGTACGAGGCATTGATGTTGCCGGATAGGTGCAGTATATCAGAGATGAAGTGCAATAACGCCACGTACCGACTCGGGCACTGTACTTCCTAGCCACCTTTCTTGCCCACCGAAGCGTTCATAAGTTGGCGCGACTGCTTTTGCACCTACTCTGTAATCTGACCAAGTTGATTGATATGTGGGGTTTAATGCCGCAAAACCATCATATGTGATCATGAGAGACGCCATAGAGGAGGGCTCCGAAAATTTCAACCACCTGGGGTTCTTTAACGTGCACCCAAATCTGAGCACACAGGTCCACAGCATTTCCGCCTCCATCGGAAATGCAGCCGCCGCAGCCTAGATTCGATCCCGCGACCTGCAGGTCAGTAGCCACCGCAGACCACCGCGGCGGGGCACCGGAAGCCAGGTAGCTATCTGATTACGTTAGCAGGTAATATAGGCATGTTGCTCTACTGGCTGGCTTCTTCAACGCTGCGTGCATCGCCCCCAACAATAGGCGCACGTGCATATTGACTGATGGTCGTGAACCCATTTTGGCTGTGGCGTTACTTTGTTATTGAGCGAGACGTTACGAAATGACGCTAATATATACAATTGTTACACGCAGAGACATATGTTAAACATTCACATATGTTTTGCATAACCAGTTGTTTACAATTGCATAACGATGCGTATACAGAAACATGGTTATAGAAACACTAGAAGCGGTAAGCGTATGTGCAACCCTTGTGCTAGCGATAACGGCCGCCGTTGATAGTACTACATAAATCAACCTCAGTGGACGGTGCTTACCTACAGTTAACGTTAACGTTAAGCCGACGTGACTGCTGTATCATAGAAGTACATATTTAATGTTTATAAAATTAAGATTGCCACCACTGTAGCCACAATTGACGTTTCACGAAAATTACGGTTTCTTAGGGGCTCAGCTCTTTACGCCGTCGGTCGTTCCCTCCTCTGTAGTAGAAATAGTAGAAGTAGTAGTATGTAGCCACATCTAGTTGATGAGTTGCTCAATAGATGACGTGGTGTGTATATGTTCTTGGGAATATTATAACTAGATGGCGTTAGTGATTTGCCCAGCATGTCCACAGAGTGAATGATAAGGAGTGGGGCGAAACGTTCAGCTGTCCATCCATCCGTTTGTCTGTCTGCCAGCCCATGCTTCCGTCCATACATCCGTCCGCCCAAGCTACCGTCCATGCTTCCATCCGTCCACGCGTCCGTCTGTCTGTCCGTCCCTCGGTCCATGCGTCCGTGATTCTGCCCGTCCGCCTGTCCGTCCGGACGCACGGACGGATGGACAGACGGACGCACGCATCGCCCTACACATCATGATTCACTCCGTCAATATGCTGTGATTTTTTTTTTTCAAAAGCAGTTCTGAGGCCTGGTATGGTTCTCTGGTAGAATACTTGATTGTCACGCAGAATGCTTGGGTTCGATTTCCGCAGGAACGCTGACATTTATTATTTGCAGTCGTCAGGTCAGCGCTCCCGATGCCAGTATTTGCTAACGCTCTCGCATTTCAATCAGCAATGTCTGTTCTAGCCGCTCCTGGGTAGATATAAACCGTCAATCACATGTGGCGCATATCCGCATACCGCGCAGCCCATGGTATACGGGTATGTGTACGCACGACGTGCGTGGAGGAAAGAGTTCGACGACGTACGTGAAAGGATCGTGACGTTATTCAAGTCATGTGTCTTAGTATTACTGCGTCACGCACATTTAACAAAGACAGTGACGAGTCCGATGGCATTCACGTTAACTTAAACACGTAAAATGAAAGCCTGCAAGCAAAAGAGCGAAAAGAAAATTGGCTTTTGTGTAGCGTAATTGCTTTATGAGAAAGAGGGCGCGAGTCAAAACAGCGTGTAGCCAGAGACAGCGCAAGCCCGCCGACGCACAAAGTATTCAGCGCGGCTGTGCAGTGATTAATTCTTTTAGGGACACAGCCCAGAATGAAGCTGGAGCGTAGAAAACGGTAGAAACTAAGTTGGGAGGAGATGGCAAGGGGAGTGTAGAGGATGAAGCCTTCTAAGTGCTTATAGTCGAGCCTGCTAGATATTTCTTTCTTGAGGCATTAATTATATACAGCGCGTCGTGGATGTCTGAACAAGATTTACTGAGAGAGATAGGTAAATTATTACAAATTTTAAAGATCCCTACCAATTTCTGGGGTGTGTCGTCGAAGTACACGTCTATACGCATTAGTTCACTCAAAATTCATATCTCTACTTTTCGTAATTGGTATAAAACACTGGCGAATAACTTTCCATTGTGTTCAATATGCTGTATTAATACACCAGAAGACTAAAAGCGATAAGGACGCGTCACAACCCACAGAGAGCGCTTACGCACAGATCGAACAAACAAAGCGTCTTTTGTGGACAGTCATCACCTTTTACAGATGTGTCCTGTAAACTGAGGACATTAGTCACAAAATGCTCATGGAAGCAAGAATAAATCAAATGCGACTTTCTCGCTGTCAACGGACAAAAGAGTCACTGATTACTTTCTGTAATACGTGCGTGAAATGAAGCGATATCATGTGCTTGCATTCTGAAGTTCAAAACGAGTGTTTTCAGGAAATGTCTTTGAATTCCTCGTAAGTTATTAACATGTTAGTCTATTAACAAATACTGAATCGGCTAATCATTTTCGCTTCAATGAGGGGTATTATAATTTTGCATACAGTAGTATACAGATACAAAAACTTGTGCGAAAGAACTAGTCGAAGGAAAGTTGCAGCCCACACGACGACATCGCAGGTTTCGTCAGCTGTACACAAGAGCCACCCGTTACTGGGAGGTCAGCGAAAGATGAGGTGGCATCCTTTCACATCACCAATCATTGTAAATCAGAGCGGAGGCTTTATCCGTCCCCGCACAATTGTTTGACCGAGGCACCGCCCATGAATCTGGAGAAAAATGCAGACGCGATCTTTCCCCAAACCATGCATACGCATTGATCAAAATATACACGGAGGAGATTGAACAGCGAAGCAAATGGTACCATGCAGTGGCAGCATATGGCCATATACTTTGCGGAGGTGGCATCGTGACGCAGCATGCCAATGTGATGCGTGATCCCTCTCTCGAGTAGTGGGAGGCCCGTGTTGAGCAGCTCATACCCAGTCGTCCAGACAGGGAGTCGTGTGGCGGACCACAAAGATCGCCGTCAATCTTGGGTTGGTGGCTATCTCACACGGAATTGTCCGCAGCGGCTTTTTGAGGAAGTAAAGTTTTTCTACCGATCCTAACAGCCGAAACAAAATAACGCTGCTAAAATATCTAGAAGCAGCAATGCCAAAAGAAACAGAAATATTCCAATTGAAGTTCCCATAGCAGATAAATAGACAAAAATGACCAAGACAGAAACAGTCGGTCTCCCCTCCACTCGTTTTTCTATATAGTTCATGTTTCACGCTGCAACCGTGAAGCATCATGACGCGCCATCGATGGTGGAAACGACAAGCTTTTTTTAATACGACACAATGTACGAGGCGATGTTGGACAGTGCGAAGACAGTTCTCTAGCCTTCTTTACCCAGAGTTTGTTAGGCTTCTTTCCCTTCAAAATGTCTCTTCTAGACCAATTTGTTCTAGGCCGAATACGCTACAGCTATACAGAACTCCCCCTCCTTTTTCTTCGGTGCAAATGCCTCTCCCTTGTTACGCCAATTAATCCAGTCTTGTGCTTGCTGTGGTGGTGGTCAAACATTTAATAACCGTTAAATTGTCACAGAGAGGTGATCGGATTGGGGCCTTATTGGCCTCCTCCGTTCGCAGCGCTATGTGTAACCCCTATTCCGGAGCTCCATCGGCAAGCAAAGCCGCCCACGTCCGTTGCACCATGACATTTTAGGCCATCAGGTCCTGACAGCCGAGCAGGGCCGCCTCCCGACCCTCTTGGTGTGGCTCCGTTATGCCCGCAGGCTTCTGAACCTCGCCAGTTCACCTAACTCTCTTCCTCCTCCTCTGAGCAGGAAACAGGGAGAAACGTTGGTCACGGAACGAGCGCGGGCATTAAGGACATCTTGGTCGAAATCAACGAGAAGGAATGGACAAAGGCGTGGGTAGGGAATGTAGAGCGAAGGCACGACTGTTGAGAACTATAGAAAAAAGTGACGTATATAGTGCTTTGAAAATTGAAATGTATTGAATATATTTTTTAAACATTCCTACCTTAAAAGGGCAATATAGGTTTCAGTGTCGAAGGTGTGGCTTCGCAATGACGTGTCAAGAGAGGTCTGACGTCGCGGAAAGACTGACACTCGCGACGTACTAGCAAGCGCTGTCAGTATGCTTTCGGTCGCGCGCAGTTTACGTAAATAACGGTCAGTGAACGGTTGTTCAAAGGCTGCGACAGCGACTTCTGCGGTTTAGGCTGCATGCAAGACGCATAAAAAGTGTTTGCTTGTCGTGATAATGTCAATCGTGGTGGGGCGGGCTTGTAGATGCTGAGCGACGAAAACTCTAAAATAAATGTAAAAAAAGGTATTTTATACAAGTTGTCCAGCTCCGGCGTGGGGAGAAAATGGATATTGTACACCATGGAAAGTGCTTTCTGTGTGCCTCAAAACCATGTCAGTACAACGAAACGTTCACACCAACTCGCTAGTTCAATCTTTGTAATCTGTCGTAAACACAACTGGTACTTTACGATTGCTTTTTGTTAGCTATATATAGCGTTTCCCTCGTGAAACAAGAACTTGCATATTCCGACATTTTATGTTGTAAAGAATATATTTCATTTGAAAACCAGGGAAGAACGTTGCTCCTTTTTTTTTCCAGCTCGCGCCTTCCTGTCACGTCGCACATATGGTCAAATCAACGTTGGTTTATATGAATGCAACAACAACGTATCCTTTAAAACGCCCATTCTTGAAACAAGCCAAAGCGAGATTCGCCTTTTCGCCTCCGTTGTCAGCTTCACTGACCCTGACACGTTCTAGTGCGCTGTTGTCATAAACAATAGCACCAGACTATTAAGGCCACGGAAACAAAATAAAAAATTAAACTAAATAAACACTTACGAAGGAATTGCGTTTTACCATTTTCAAGAAGATGTTCTCTAAATTTACTTTTCCCAAAGCATTTTGCCAGGACTGACCTTTACGAAGCGTTCCTCGTAAAGCCTTTTCTTTAAATCTCCTTTGATGAATTGTAGTTTTATCGATATATTTAAATATATGTTCCCAAATCGAAATGGAGTTGAAGGCAACAAGATCTTAAAATTACATCATTAATTACGCTACTATTTGCTATTTTCACACTAGCAATAATAGATTAGGCACCTCCACTGGGAAATACGTTCCCACATTTCGTATCAATTACACGACAGCAAAAAAATGAAGAGGGCGACTAACTTCGGTACACAGAAAATATTAAAATGACCTGAAAAAACTACGAAGTACAGGGATAAGAAAAATGACTGGTAGAGGGTAGAGACAAGCAGAAGTTCAAGAAAAAGAAGCGAAGTGAAACAGTAAAGACGGTAATTACATAAAGACAGAAATGTAAGAAACATTGGCGCATAATTAATGGCTGACCCTGTTCTACTATACCTTCGTGTCTAAATTGAAGGATGAATTGTTGATTAAGGAACGCAATTAGAAGTGGCCACACAAGTTTTTGTAAGTCCCTCAGAAGTCAATGAATAATAAGGAGAGCTAGACAAAGCATTGGTCGTGTCTTAATGTTCGAGAAACCCTTCCACATATGGCAATCGTTTTATGGAGCCGCAGTCAAACCCCACATTGAAACGTTGTTTTGAATGGAATATTCCAACATACACTTTTTTATATATATTAAGAGGGCTCAGCGATGCATAAGCAAGGAGATACGAAGGACTCACAAGAGCGCCGCAAACATGTAGGCGAAGCTCACGCTACGCTTAAAGCTCATAGGTTAATTAACGTTAATTAACCTTTACAGTACTAAACAGGGCTGCCAGTGTTGTCAATGGTCCCGCACACATTCGGCTTCACGAGTTGTTCTCATAGATTCAAAACTTTCTTCTTTTAGTTATTATTATATATTATTATTATTATTATTATTATTATTATTATTATTATTATTATTATTGTAAGCGTGACTTATGAACACTAATAAGAGTGTTCATAAGAATGTGACCTAGCGTTCATAAGAATGTGTTCATAAGAATGTGAATGTAAGAATGAGAGAAAAGAATGTGACCTAGCACTTGCCCCAAAAATATCCCACTCGCCATCTTGAACATTGCGAAGAAGGCATGGTTGCAAATTTTAACGCCACACAAGCATATGTAACCTGATAGTGATATTGCATACCACATAAGAATGACGGACAGTGACGCACTGTACTCTTGCACCCTTCCCCTTTCCTTCTCTATTTCTTTACGCTTCCTACTTTCAAACATATCTCGTTTCCCACAGTAAGGTTGTACACGTGTCATTCTAAACTGAATGATTAACCTTTCTGCCTCCCCCTATTCAGCCACTTCCTCTCCTAGAAAACGACAGACAAAATTGAGAAAGAGCATTGATAGATTGATATGTCGGGTTTAACGTCCCAAAACCACCACACGATCATGAGAGACGCAGGGAGGGCTCCAGAAATTTCAACCACCTGGGGTTCTTTAACGCTCACCCAAATCTGAGCACACGGGCGTACAGCGTTTTCACTTCCATCGATAATGCAGCTGCCGCAGCCGGGATTCGAACCCGCGGCCTGCAGGTCAGCAGCCGAGTACCTTAGCCACTAGACCACCACGGCGGAGCATTGAGAAAGACATTCGTGCTTCCAGATAAACAATAGTATCGCACATCTTTAAGAAATGCCGTGCCGAAGCTGCTGCTTGTCACAGCACACAGCGCGTTTATTTTTTTTTTTGGGGGGGGGGGGGGGGGGGGGGGGAGTTGTCTGATCATCTCTTGTCCCACTGACCCCATTTTGAGCAAGATCTCCGGACTCTCCAGGGTACCTTGAGGAGACAGGATGATCGATCGGCCCTTTACTTAAGCAAAGGTCTTCAGAGCCTATATAGTCACAGCACTCGTCGGTCCAGAAATCCACACTAGCCCTCCTGCAGTACTTGAAGGCACCAGCATTGAATGACCACCTACGAAACACTGCACTGTAGGCGTATTGTGAAATGTGTGTCTCCCTCTCTTTTATTCCCTTATACCCCTCTCCACACGAGTAGGGTAGCAAACTGGACTTAGTCTAGTCAGGCTCCATACCTTTCCTATATTCCTTCTTTTTCTTGAAAACTGCTCGTTGGGCTATATACAAGCACAAGCACCCCACCACAATCACCGGCAAAGTAGGCGTAATCCTTATAAAGCCACTGCACTCCGATGACCTATATATATATATATATATATATATATATATATATATATATATATATATATATATATATATATATATATATATATATAATATATATATATATATATATATATATATGTATAACTTCGAAGCGCGGTACATCAGCCGTAATTTCTCGAATTCCCAGAGAAAACAGTGTGAATCACTCGAAATGTGAATGAAGATAATTGTGAGCAATAGGAATAGGAACAGGCTTTATCATGTTATATTGGTAATGGTTACAAGTTTCTGGCGGTTCTGAAGGGAAAAGACATGGGTCAGCGTTTCCGACAGTGAACGACGCCACTAGTGCGCTGCAAATAGGAGCGAGCGGTGAGGGGTGAAAGGGTCTTCCCGCTTCGAGTTGTTTTGAACAAGCACGTCAGCGAGAAGAACGCCGCGAAAACACGACCTTTGTTCATCGTACGTGTGTGCCAACAAACGCTCAGAGTGAAGGTAGACAAAGTACAGCTATTCCAGCACGTTTCATTGACAGTTGCAGGACGAAGCACGCTGGCCTGGGGGGTCTTCTCTGTGCCCAATAGCTGAATGGGTACCCCGCCGGTAGTTCTGGGCCATTAAGATTTATTCCCTTTTCAAAAGGCCTTTTTCAGAGCGGAGGATCACCAATCTTACTAGCGGCGTCAACTGAACGGAAGGTTGGAGACAAGAAAAAAAAAAGAAAGAAACCGGCGTTGAGACGATTTATACATGGAGTTTCCCAAAACTAACTAGAGGGGACGCTGGCGCTGCGACCGTTCAGCGACCATGGGAATGGTGGGTATAGTACACAGATTTGCCTAGTCTTCGTACTTGCGGGCAGCGAATTGCACTTGTGACGTCGTTTATTGCTGTGTTTCGATTTTGTTTTGAAGGAAAGAACGAGCCCTTTTGAACTTCTAACCGGATTTGAAATGGTAAGCCTAAAATAATAAATTAAGCTGGTGAAACGCAATCGCTGAACATTTGCTGATTTTCGTTTCGCAAGAAAACAGCTCCAAGTCACACGAACACACACGGAGCCAGAAGTACGAAGATTACACAAATCCGTATACTACCCATCATTCCCATGCAGCTGACATAGACACTAGCGCCAGAGTTCCCTCTAGTGTATATTTAAAAAAAACCTCTGCGAATATATATATATATAATATATATATATATATATATATATATAATATATATATATATATATATATATATATATATATAATAGTCAAAACAAAAAGCTCTTTTTGCCCACATCGAACCGCCTAAGCAGGAGGCGCCGTGTGGTCGGGAAAGGAAGAATGCGTTAGTGAGGAGGAAGCATACACAGACCGCAGGCATCAGAAAGGTGAAAAGAAGAAAAGAGAGAGAGATGGAGGGGAAGTGGAAGGGGGCGCCCCGGGGGGAGTCCATCTTATATTCTTCGTCTTCTCTTTTTCTTCTTCTTTTTTTCTTCTTCTTTTTTCTTTCTCTTTTTTCCCTCTTTCTATCCTCTGATTTGAGATTGTATAAGCTGAGCACCATCAAACTGTACCTTCAGTCCTGATGAAGGCCAGACTCTACGCCGAAACGTCGAAATAAACCACGTTGTGACCACCTCACGGAGGACCTACTTGACTATATGCAACGCTACGGCCCCCTCAAGCACCATGCCTGCCTACACACACACACACACACACACCCACACACACACACACACACCACACACACACAACACACACACACACACCACACACACATATATATATATATATATAAATATATATATATATATATATATATATAATGTAGGGAACTATGCGAACGACGACGAAGCAGCATGAAACGGCAAGCCACAGCGTTGGTGCACACGCGCGACCCGAGCTTGCGTTTGTTTTGTATTTTCGGCCTGTTGGCGTTCCTCGCTCTTCTGGCGTTCCTCGGACTTCCAGTAGGTCTGTACGTAAATAAACTGCGTGACATCTGGTGGAGGTGCTGGGTAATTTTTGTAGAGCGTTCTTGCACGTCATCCTCCAATTGCGCGCTGCCCCCGGAGCCAGGTTGTTAACCCTCACTACCGCGGTCTCATGGCGCAACGCTCAAGCCACTCGACCACCCCAGGGGGTGGTCGAGTATACACCCCAGGGGGTGTATAGGGGAAGTTATTAGAACAAATGTAATGTAAATAAGAAGAAAGAAAAGTGGGTGAAAAAAAGACCAGCCGTGAGCAGGGAACGAACCTACGACCTTCGAATAACGCGTTCGATGCTCTAACCACTGAGCTATCACAGCGGCCTTCTCTCCATCCACTTTTTTGGGGGTTTATATGTGAATTTAGAAGTAGGAGTGTCAGTCAGCGCCATCTATAAGCCAAGCGACGAGTGTGAAACACCCTTTTATGCGCTATGAGCGGGTAGCTGACCAATAGTCCCTCGTATACAACCTAATGACACCAAGTCTGCCAGTACGAGACCCTCGGTAATGAATAGGGGAAAGAGGTGTATACTTAAGGGCGCGTTTTACCGTGATTTGACACAATAATAATGAGATCTAACACACAGTAATGCCGAGGAATGTATAGGGGAAGTTATTAGAACAAATGTAATGTAAATAAAGAGAAAGGAAAGTGGGTGAAAAAATAACCAGCCTTGAACAGGAAGCGAATATATATATATATATATATATATATATATATATATATATATATATATATATATATATATCTATATATATATATATATAATATATATATATATATATATACTATAGATAATATATATACGGGCGCCAAACTTTATTCCACTTCACTTTATTACCTCTTAAAGACCCCGGTGAAGGGGTATTACATAAGGGGGTGGTTATCAAATGGAGGCAATTTTATTACGTCAACAAAGAAAAAAGCGAAGGAGAGATAGAGAAAGCGTACGCGAAACCCTGAAAGAGACACATGTTGCCTGACAAACTTCAGTTCGCGAGCTCTTCATCAGCGTCAAATACACGCGTATCGGGCAACAAACGGACAGACAGACAGACAGACAGACAGACAGACAGACAGACAGACAGACAGACAGACAGACAGACAGACAGACAGACAGACAGACAGACAGACAGGATAGATAGATAGATAGATAGATAGATAGATAGATAGATAGATAGATAGATAGATAGATAGATAGATAGATAGATAGATAGATAGATAGATAGAATGACAGACAGAAGACAGACAGACAGACAGACAGACAGACAGACAGACAGACAGACACACAAGAAAACACAGCCAGCGGATCATCGAAATACGGAGAAAAGCCACGCGTGTATTTTTCTTCACTGACCGCTCTCAGCATGTTGTCACTATTGGGCAAAAAACTCAGAAAGGCCGCTTGAAAACAATATTCTACAAAGGTGGCAGAACGAGAGGCTATTAGAGCTTCCTTCGTATAGAATAATACGAAGCTCCGCAAATGGTGATTCGGAGGGAGCGTTCATTTTTGGAGAGCTTCATGCATTTAAGCTATTGAGGAGGAAAGGTCGAGCTTTGAATTGGCGAGTATACACGGCCTCGAAATGTCAGAAACACGGCCCCTCGCACAGCCTGACCTTCTCGAAGCTTACCGGACTTTCAGCTATAATTCCTGGCGTGAAACGCAAAGCGGAAGTGCTATCGAATATCGCAATAGTGTGGATAGCACTGGTCCAAAAGCCACGTTTTCTTTTATTATATTTTTTAGTGAGTCAGTTTTACGGAGGAGGGAGGTCACTCCTCCTTTCTTACGTGGTAGTTTTCGCTGTTAAATAGAGCGTAATAACGAAAGAGCACCAATTCGCACATGAATGTACACTCACATGCGTAATCCTAGTAATTGAATATATACGTTCACTACACAGGAGACTGCACATATTATTAACGTTCGCACATACGAAACGTACACAAGACTTCTTAAAGATGATCACACATCAGACGCTGGGCTCTTGCAAACTAGATCTAAGCACAACTGTAATTATCACGAAAAAAAAAAACGAATTCATTTTTCGTTGTTTAACTCCAAACATATATACACAGTAAACCAAAATTTATTTGAAACCTTTTTTAAGACAGAATCAAACGAACAATTTGCTGAGCTTAACTTGAAAAAGGAATCTTCTAGTGATGCGAAATAGGAAAGTGAAACTAGCACAAAATTTGCACCAGAAAGATAAAATGTGTACTAGTTTTCTGATGCCTGCTGTGTGAATCTTAGCGTAATTTTTCGCGTAATACAAGAATAGACTATATTGTCGGGTAAATATTTGCTGTCGGCTTTTATAACAACATACCAATGTGTGAAACATTTCATTGTATAAAATATCAGTTTTGCTACATTCTTTATGGATATAATACATCCTGTGAATATTTTACTATTATATGCCTCAACAGAGGTCTGTAAGGTATCTTTCAATAAATAAATAAATAAATAAATAAATAATAAATAAATAAATAAATAATTAAATAAATAAATAAATAAATATATAAATAAATAAATAAATACGATTGTGCTACAGCATTCATGTGTACCAGAGTTAAACGCTGAGCATTATAATAGCAGTCTCCCGTAAAGAAAAGCACGAAAAGTTTTTTTTTTTTTCAAAGAAGCGTTCTGAACACTGGCGTTCTTAATATTAACTTCTAATAAAGAATACAGGGGTGGGGAATAAAGAGGAGGGAACGAGAGAGAGGGAAGGAGGTAAGCAAGACGCGAGTCCGGTTTAATACCGTACATATACCACACTCAAAGACAAAATGGTTTAAGGTGTGAAAAGAAACATGGAAGAAGAACGAAAAGTGCTGTCGAGGTGGATCGATTTTAAGAACAACAACGATGCCCGCGTCTCATTGTTGGTCTGCTACGCATAGGGCCATAGTTCGAGAATTCCCTTCCCAGAAAATGTTTTGTGGTCGAATCGGCTAAACGCAGTGCGAAGGACATTGGTGACAAAGCAACCGCAAAAACGCAATATGCGCTCTGTCATCTCGTCACAATAGCCGGACGCCGTGAATATCGTGCACGTTTTCGGCCGCATTTGCGTGCTCAATCAACTTCATTGTCATAAACCCCCCAGACAACGTCATCGCAGCTCACCGACGCATTCACGTCACGCTGGACGTCACACGTGATGGTTCATCGCTGTAGGCGCGTTATGAGCTATTCGCCACAATGTGGCCATCAATTCACAGGAACAGCTGCTTCTTGCAATGACGCTTAACAGGCAGCCTTCGGAGCCAGACGGTAAACGTATATTCGTGCTAAAGGAATGGACAAACTCCACCAAGCCATACCTTTTTATTTTAAATGCGGAGCATCGCTTAGTCGCACGATGTCGCGCTTCGGCGTCGGGCGGTGGCGTCGTCCACAACCCTACTGCTGCGCATGCTCGCGTCTCGTGCCGGTCCAGAAAGACACCCGCAAAATTGTCACTCCCCTCCCTCTCTCTCGTCTCGCAAGGCCGACGCAGGCAGTGTCTGCTAGTTTAAAAGAAAGCAACAACAACAAAAAAAAAAAAAACTACTACTCGCGCTGCTCAACCGTTCACTGGCCACCCCCATATAGACCCTTTCGCTGTGTATACAAACAGTTGTGTTAAGAGAAAGTGGTTAACGATTTTGAGTACTTGGCACTCTACTATGGGAAAGTTAAGTAGGTGTGTTTAGAAAAAGTTGGTAACGATTTAAAGTACTACAGGTACTCTACTATGGGAGAGCTTATAGCCGTCCCGTTCTACGACGCTGATTAAGTGCAGTTGGACGGCTTCCGGTTTTGTGCACCAGAGAGCTCTTATACACGGACGAGGAATTGATGTTCTATAGCGAGAAGCCCGTTCATTTTCAACACTTTTGTCGCCTTTGTCTGGCCAAATAATTCAAATATATTTTCTTCTAAGCTACACACAACATTGTAGGAGTTAGTCGTTGATTACAAGCGGCTTCCTTTCACTAGAAAGCGGGAAAAGAGTTTTTCCTTACTCTGGCACATATAAAGAAATCAAGTTTTCTGCTTCAGCGTTAGAAATTGTTAATCGAAGTAACCGGATATTTCTTGGGAAGCCATACGCGCTGCTGCTATTATTGGACCGTCATAGAAATTATCGAGCATCGAAGGATTGAAGCACAGCATTTACGCAGATGACATTACCATCTAGTGCACAGGTGGAAGTGAGGGGCAGATTGAAAGCGCCCTGCAAGAGGCGATTGACACCGTCGAAAAGTACCTTCGTCCTTCTGGGCTCTAGAGCTCCTCGAGTAAGTCAGAACTTTTACTGTATCGTTCTACACGCCGGAGACCGAAGCCCAGAGGATGGAAGCTGTTAAACCAGATAGACATCCACCTCCGTACAAATCAAGGGGATGCCATCCAGAGGGTCGACTCCAAAGTCCTGGGCATGCTGATAGAGTCTACCGGCGCTAACAGCAAATCTATAGCCAAGTTAACTTGGAAAACAGACAGTGTGGTGCACCTCATACGCAGAGTGGCTAATAAAAGAAATGGGATCAAGGAAGACAACCACATCAGGTTGATGCATGCATTTGTTTTAAGCCATTTCACGTACGAGGCAGCAATGCACAACTGGTCTGGAGCAGAGTCCGAGACACTGAATGTGGTCCTCAGGAAAGTTATCAAGAAGGTCCTGGGCCTACCCGTACATATCAGCACCGAGCGTCTACTTGAGCTTGGTATTCACAACATGCTTGAAGAAATAGCAGAAGCCCAAGAGAGAGCACAGTTTGCAAGGTTATCTACAACACGGTCGGGGAGAATGATCCTGCAGGAGCTGGGCCAACACCCAATGGCAATTAGACGCAATTACAACGATATTCCCGACAACATCAGGAAAAATACCACGGTATCTCCTATACCACGAAACATGCATGCGTCCAGAACACAACAAGGGCCACGACTATACTTCGTCAAGTCTTAAACGAGGAACGAGGGGTCGTATTTGTTGACGCGGCTTCCTACGCCAATGGGAAAGCTTTTGTGGCAGTGGTGGTCGATGGGGCTGGCCGTGTCGTCAATTCAGCGACGGTCAGGACGAAAGACCAAATCATTGCGGAACAGGTGGCCATTGCCTTAGCACTCAAGATAGAAAACATTGAAGTCATCTACAGTGATTCTATGGCAGCGCAAAGGGGACGGTCTCAGAACAAACGCTGAGAATACTACATGGCAAGAGCATAACGCATAATCTTCTGAGTTGGTTCCCAGCTCAACTTCGACAAATCAACGACTCCCCTCCCAATCTCAATGAAGCAGCACACGAGGCGGCGCGAGAACTCTCCAACCGCGCCTCCCCGGGGATGCGTTCTACCGGTGAAGGGGATAACCGGGAAACTCTTACAACATATAACGAGCTCACTAAACATTTCTACCTGTCTAGAAGGATTTTCCCTCCATCTCACAAAAATCTAACTCGGCCCCAAGCACTTACATTAAGGCTTTTGCAAACGTGGATGTACCCTACTTTGAAAATGTTACACATCATGTACCCTGACCTATACCCAAGTAATATTTGCCCACATTGTGGGGAAATCGCTTCATTAGAACATATGCTCTGGCAGTGTACCAAATCCGCTCATTTATCGAACATCACATCTGCCAGATGGGAGGCGGCCATCCGCAGCTCGTCCTTGGCAGATCAGCTCTGGGCTGTCCACCAAGCCCGCGAGGCGGCTGAGGAGCTCGGCATCTCAGGCCCCACGTGGGAGCTGCCCGCAACACAGCGACCCGTGTTTTGGAGGAACAAATAAAAGTTTATCCAATCCAATTGCTATGTTGGCACTGACCGAAAAGGTGAATATGTAGGCACTGGATCGCGCGTTCAGAATTCAGTCAAGGGCGTCTTTACTTGGCTTTCGCTGGACCACGACATAAGGGAAGAAAAAGAAGCAGGGAATAATATCGAACACCGGATATATTGGCGCGCTGCAGTGCGACGAAGCCTGACAGAGATTTAGAAATAGCTTTTGCGAACAAATTGCCTCATTCGAGGTCAGACTTCCCACTTGCGTGTTTTTCTTTGTTTTCTATTATTTGCTCCTGCAGCGGCATTTTTTCACGTTCTTCTGAGAACTGAGTGGTTTACGTCGCCCAATATATAGGATGCGCGAATCTCTAAACTCCGTATTTCCGTCCCGGACGTTATGGCAGTGCAAGTCCTAAAGAAACTTTAATGGGGAGTTTTTAAAATTGCACCGCCCCCTTCTTTTTACAGCAACTTTCGGTAACAACGACAAGAAAAATCTGGACACTTTACTATGTGAATTTGGCTTCCTTTTGTGCTTGTTGTGACAGCACTGCCAGGGAATCTTATGTTTTCTGCAACTCAAGTATAATGATACGCAAACCGAAAGCCACACTAAAGAACGCAAGAAGGCACGCAAAAGAGCGTGAGCAGCATGTCGACTATAGTGACACATAGAGACATGCACCTAGCTGTGGACTATCTTAACACTGTCTGCATTTCGCACGCTTCACCAACGTAATCCGCTATCGCTGGGATAACTCATCAACGATATAGAAGTACAGCAAGGAATTGACGTCGCCCGCGGTATTCTCTCTACTATTGTCTTCCTCGCTTTTTTTTCTGAGTTAGTTTTTGCGCGAAGTTTCGTTTTGAAATGTTTCCTTCTACACCTCGAAAGTAAAAGGTAAAATTTTTTTCCCGACAAGTGTGACTGTCGCATGCCTTTCACAGCTTCAATCGCAGCTGTTCGCAGCGCGACGACGATTCGCAAGTGAACGTCCGAGCTGTATATGTATAACGAGACCGCTGGCATCGGAAAGCGAAAAAAGCACTGTAGGGTGTAATCAAAACACGAGCCAGGGAAATGACAACGCCTAAGCGGCCGTCAATTTGCCAAGTGAACTCTGTTTGGCTGCCTTCGCGCACACACACACACACACACAACACACACACACACACACACACACACACACACACGCGCACACACACACACACACACACACGCACGCACACACACACACACACACACACACACAGACACACACACACACGTGCGTGCGTACGTGCGTGCGTGCGTGCGTGTGTGTGTGTGTGTGTGTCACGAGAAAGATACGTCGCAGACAGATAAGCCAGGCCAAGTGACGCGTCATGGCACATTTAGGTACCCTAATCTCCCTTCCTTTTCTTCTCTAAAGTATATTTCTGGGCTCACTGTCACGTTCTACCGCCCAGACATCGGCAGCTACAATGTTTTCAACGCAAAAGTCTGGGCAGGTTGATGGGCAGGTTGAACTTAACAAGAGCCAAGCTACAAGTTAGAGACAGCGCTCAGCTTGTTTCTTCTGTCTATACTTTTTGGGCTTGTTGCCTTCCGCTTGCTAAGAAGTTGAGCTACAATATAACTTGTCAGCCCCCCCCCCCCCCCCCCCCGTGCAGGGTCTCCTAAAGTCAAACACGTGCTTATGGTTAGTATGGTTAGTCTCTACCCTCCTCCTCAAGAGTTCCTCTTTGTCACTCCCCCCTCCCCTTTCCGCTTCCTATGTCAAGCGGAACACATAATCGCTCAGCTCGTCGTCCCCGGAGCGGAAGCTATCTGCTTCGTTGTTGCAGATTTGCTTCGTTGTTACAGAGAATTGCGGAAGCGGGAACAGGTGCGAGCAACCAATCAGAGAACGACGGTACCCGCCATTGCGTGACGCCATTTCGCAATAACAGCCATGGGTCGTGTGTGCAGGGGCTTAGGGCTCTCTGCTAAGCCTCCCATAGGTCAAACTGACAATGAATTTTAGGCGACTGCACCTCTAATGGGTACTCTCATGGTTCAGTTGGTACTTCATTTCTGAGAACTGGCTAACCTCCCTGGCCTTCCTCCTTCTCTCCTCCTCCTCCTCCTCAGAAGAAGAAGAAAAAGAAGAACACGTTTGAGTGTCCGATAATTTTCGTTTCCACGTATTCCTTAGGTGTCATCCAAGTCAAAACTGACTACTTTTCGCAACACACTTTGTCCATAATGAATCGGAGAAAGTTCCGTTTAAATAATGGCTAATTAAAACGCAGCTGGGTGCGTTGCTCTATGATTTTATGCGCAATAGAAGCATGGTCTATAGTCCGTGAAACATGGAACACAAGTGCAGGAGTGTGCTTGTTTAACACCTATTTTTTAGCAAGTCTAATTTTAGCCAAAGGCTGCCGTGGTCGCGATGCATCCTACATGCATGTCGGAAAATACAGCCATCTTCCGCAGATCTGTTCTGAAGTGTCACAGTTCAGTTTGTTTTGACCAATAGGCATTGCCACGTGCTTATAACGCCATATATTTATCATATTCGTACAGAACAGTCACAGAAGAAAAAAACATCAAAACGCTGCCACCTCAAGATTGTTAGTGCTTTGTTGTGAGAACTATCTGAAAGCGTTCTCGTTTCTTTTTTTTTTTTTGCTAAATGAAAGGTATATATGGAGACGTTAGGCTCAATGCGTGGCGCTGGATACTCCACTTTTTGTCTTGCATAATAGTTGCAATCGCAAAGCAGTGAACAAGCGCAAAATAAACAAACAGACGTATGGACGAACACTCGTGCACTTAGTCCCACTTCTTCAACTGAAAAAAAAAAAAAAAGCGTCCAATCAAGTGAGAGCGTTTTTTTAGCTTCTCCAGGTGCGTGTAATAGACAGAGCAGGATGTCATAATGTGTTCTTATGGGTAACGATGAATTCAACCTGCATTAAGATCTCAAAATGGAAGTATACTAAAACAGTTCTTCAAAGCCATGTGAACACATACTCGGACACCAGCGGAGGCAGGCGGAAAGACGCTTCCTGCATGTCGGAAATAAGATATTTCAAGCAAAAGAAAGGAGACGAACATGGCAGGCAGTGGCGGAGAAGCCATGAAGAAAAAAAAAGGGCTCGGGTTTCGGGATTGTGGAACCACAAACCGACCGTTCTGCACAGTGCAGTAACACTCACCCTCTTCCAGTGCAGGGTGTCCGAGTGCAGCGCTAGGTTGCAGGCCAGGTAGCTGCCGGCCAACAGGACTCCAGCGACGACGCTGTCGCGCATGCGCACCGGCACCAGTGCGTACGAGACGTACACGAGGAAGAGCGCGCACCACAGGTCTGACACGATGGCGCGCTCGGCAGCGCCGGGGTCGAGCAGAGACACGAGCGACACGAGCACTACGAACGAGCCGAGCACCAGGTAGCTGCACACGAGCAGGTGCACCTGGCGGAACGAGGTCTGCAGCGTAGTGTACACCAGCGCCAGGTAGAACACCAGAAGCGCGCCGAAGGCCGCGGCGCGGGCCGCGGGCGGCGGCTGCGCTGGTCGCTGAGACAGCGCCAGATCCAGAAGCGCCCCGAGGGCGCACAGCGCCGCCATGACGCCCAGAAGCGCGGTGAGGCTGCGCCGGTTCAGGTGCAGGAAGTACCGCTGGTAGAGCGAGTCGATGTCGTTGCGGTGCACGTGCCGGTACCAGCAGAAGTAGTAGCAGGACGTGCAACAGTCCATGGTGGTGACCGTGTGCACCGGAGTCTTGGTCTCGACGTACTCCCACGTCGTCTCCTTGTTGTTGTTGGCGCCGCCGGCCGAGTCGCTCGAGTCGGAAGCGCCCCCTCCGCCGCCACCACCGCCGGACGCCACCGCCATCTTGGTCCAGAGGACGTGCGGTCTGCAGTGAGGGAGAGAGATAAAGGTTAAAGGGCCAGTCAACAAGCTCCGACTTCTTTATTTACACCCCTGCCCATCCCCCCAAAGAAGTTCAGCAATATGTAGAGTAGACCGCGGCGATGACGTTTTCCGAATATTACAGCGCTGCGCGCCCGCCGCGAAAAGCCTCCATTTGGAAAAAAACAATTTCCGCGCTCCTTTCCTACGCCTGGCCAATCCTTTCACGCGCAGTGACGCGAAGTCGCCGCTTGGCGACTTGACGCAGCGCGCAGCTCGTCGATTGGTCTAAACCAGTCACGACGACGGGCTACGCCTTCCCCTGCCTGCGAAGAACAAGGGTGGCCAGACCACGCGAAAACTTGAAAGCATATGAAACCGATGTTCTAACTACTGTAACTTCCCTAATATAGTACGTATTCGCAAAATTCTTGTGGCAGCATGTTCACATAGCAAAGGTGCACATATTTCTTTTTCATAACAACTTTTAGGCCTTGGTGTTATTTACTGGCCCTTTAGGTGAAAAGCAGTCAGCTTAGCCAGACGAACAATAAACGCCTAGCTGCCCTCTGGGTAGGCGCTATATGGGAAGACAGAAAGGCAAGAAAAAAAGTAAGATAAATCGTTATATAAATTATATTAATACATGAAGTAAAATGTGCCAAAACCACGATATGATTCTGAGAGCCGCTGCAGTGTAGGGCTATGGCAATTTCGACCATATCATGTGTTCTTCAACATGCACTAACACCGCAGAGTGCACGGGCCTCCACCATTTTGTCACCTCCTTCGAAATACGACTGACGCGGCCGGCATTGCACGTGCGACTTGCGGGTCAGCAGCCCCGGCAGTCACCTGTTCCATAGCGGCTGTACGACCGAGGCTTAAAGGGGTTGTACATGAAAAAAAAATGAGGGGCCAGATGGTGGCTACGATGGCGCGACTGCCTAAGGTTGACTGAAACGCGCGCGAAGACAATAGCTGGGACACCCTCATTTATGTATTCCTATTTCTCTACCTGCATCCGTCAGCTCAGCGCAGAGTTGTGCAGCACGTGCCCCATCTGCATTGTTTCGTTCCTTGCGTTACCGAATCAAGCGCTGTCACCATGAAATCAGGACCAACTGTGAACAGCAAACTGAACAGGCTGGTACCTTTATGCAAGGCACCGATGACGTGTGAGGCAGGTGACGCAGCTTACTGCTGACTTGTGACCCTGTCAATCGTGCTGTCCTGAATTCAAACATAGTCAGCAATAGACAGAACAGACGACGCGAGTCACATACGTGGATGTTTCACGTTGTGAAATACTCTGTTTTTAGGCTACGAGACTGAACTAAATTTTGAAGCAGAGTGATATCGTAGTGTTATAATAACCGAAACAATAAGAACGTCTACGGTATGAGTTGCCCTATACGCAACAAACACTACTATTTCCTCGCACGTCTATTAGAAGATAATCATTGATGTCCTTGGTGTTTATATTTTTGGAGTTGAAGTTGAAGTTCATCTTCACTTCCTTTGTCAAAAAGGAAGGGACGAGACTAAAAGCCGCACAAGTGGCTTGACAAGGGACAAGGGTCCCAACTTTCTGAGGAGGTTGAGGATGTAACATTATTGAAAAACAAGCTTTCCCACACATACACCCTAAGAAATGATGATAACCAAAATTAACTAAAAAAACATGAAGACCGAATAAAACAAATAGAGATGATCAACTGATGACAATGAAGCTACAAAATGAGTCGATGCAATGAAACATCCCATATTTAGTCATGTGCAGCCTGGAAAAAGGAAGAAAAACAGGAAACAGAGGAAGAAAGGCAGGGAAGATTAACAGACCAGAATAATTTGTGCGATAGATACTTTGCCCTGAAGGAAGGTATGAGGGGGATTGATGGAAGAAAGAAGAACCGGAGAGTAAGCAGGCACACATGGCATTTCAGTCCGTGAGTTCAGTGCGTTCTTATTGCGAGCCTATATAAGTACGGAACTACGATTCAGGAATAAGCAGAGCGCGCAATCTATATGCCAAAAAATCAACGTTTGCAATTAGTTATATCATTCTTCCTAACCTATGTAGTGCTATTATTCCGAACCTATGTGCACAGTGTTTATTTTTCTGAGCTCAGTAGGAACGACCTTCAAAGGTTAAGCTCTCCCTGGCTTGGCAAGAGCAACTTCCCAGCAAAGGTTAGTTATGGCTGACAAAAATATCTGATCCATAGTCACTACAATCACCTGAGGGCACAGATGGATAATCGCGGAATACCCATCTGAGTCCTAAAAGCAAACAGGCTGGCATTTATCACTCATTGAACCAGAATAAAAGCCGTATCATGTATGCGTTGCCGAATGAAGAGAGAATGACGTGCTCTTACTGGAGCCCATCCAAACACTGTCTGGCAGGGATAGTGATAGGTGACAGTTTTGACTACAAAAATGCCCGCCTAACTCTGGTGACACACCAACTGCAGTCGCGCTAAAGTTCACCGTGCATATGGACATTCAGTGAGATCAGGGGCGGAATCGTGATGTTTAACACGTCTCTTGACGAACAAAGGTTCCTATAGTTTTAAATATGTAAGAAATTCCATGAACAACGTTTTCTCAAAGTGGGAAAACGCAATGGTAATCTAATAATAAAAAACAAAGCAATAGTCTGGTAGACTGTCCAATCAAGAATACATTGATATAAAAAGCATATGAAACGCTAAAAAAGAAAAGTCGCATTCGAGCCACCTGGCTGCGACGTATATTCCTTCCTTTCACTAATTCCAGCTGGAGTGCTGTCACCGGCAGATGATCTCGCTCAACTCAAAGCAGCTTAAACCTTCCTTTCTCTTATTTACTTTTCCCCGGAAAGAACTCACTTGTGCGTGTCAGGCGGTCCTGCGAAGCGGCTTGCGCCATAAGCCGAGCACATATGCTCAAAGCAAACGTGTCACATCAAAGCCTCGCGGACACTCGATTTTGTGCCGAACGATCGAGGGCGACGTTCGTGCAAACGAAACTGCGGGCCGGAGCTAGCCAAGCTATATATCGTAACGAACGCGGCCAGCAATTAGCGATGTGTTCTCGAAGGTGGCACGGACCGTCGAAAGACCACGCTAATAATAAGCAGGAGCCACGAGACAGTGCTCCGCAATATCATCAACGACGGAAGTGTTAGGAGCGAGCACGAGGCACACACGTCGCTCCACGGCCCCCGAATTCCGGTCCCGAAGAAGAGGCAACACCGACAGCATCTGCGTGTGGCAGCTCCTCTCACCTCGTCCTGTCGCGATCCATTCGCAGGCCGGCCGGGATTCAGCGCACGTTTGCCGAGTCGTCCTCGTCGTCGTCCAGATTGCCGTTCCCATTAGTCGGCGGCGCCGAACGGCGGACGCGTTGGCACGCCAACGACCGTAGTCCCCCTGACAGAGCACATATCGGCGGCGGCAGGCGCTGAAAGTGCGTGCCTTTCCCGCGCGCTAAGAGTGCAGCGTCGCGCCCGAGATGCGCTCACGAATCGTCGACGGTGCGACAACAAGGCTTCCGGCATTCAAACTGAGTCGTTGTCGGCGGCTGTCTCTTCCCTTGCGAAGTTTCGCTGAGGAGCACTCGCTTCGAATATCGCGGTACAATGAAGGGCACAGGCGAAAACGCCACTGCCTCGCAAATGTCCTCGTAACCGTGGCACAGCCGCTTTCGCGCAGCTTGGCGGCTCGAGTGACCGTCGCCGGTAGGCTAGCCCTGGTCCGTAGCTGTTCCTCGTGAAGAGCAAGGGAGGCAGAGAGGAGGAGGAGGCAACCGCGGGAGGCCGCGCGCTCTGCGTGCGTGCGTGTGTGGAACAATCCGAGCCAGTGCGTCTCCCAACACCTGCTGCTTGGTTGACGGCACCTGCTGCAGCTTCGTCGAGGACAACGCGCACGCCGCGAGCACACTAGTACGCCGCCGTCGCGCAGCATCGCCGCTAGCGTTGGCGACGTCGGCAGCGCTGCGACCAAGGCCCCGCGGGGATTACGCTCCCGCTGCGCGCTGGAGAGGAGGGTGGCGGCAGAGAGGCTTTGCCGCTGCCTGGCGAGGCTGTATCTCGAGGAGCACGCAAGAAATGGTTGTCGCACGAACGAATAGCCTGCTGTATTTGCCAAGAAAGCACCGTAGATGTGTGTACAACGTATACATGCACGCGCGACTCGTACAGCACCGTACAGATACGACACGATGATTCTGTCCTCGTTCGTCGCGACACTAAACGACCCTTGGGAAAGATTAGCGCTCGAGGAAACCTCCGCGCTGCGCCGGCAAGAATGCCCGCCGGCAAGGGAATGCAGCTATCTCGGAGGAATCACTGACGTTCAGCGTACAAGTGTGCGCCAGTGCATGAGCGATGACGTAACTGGAGTTGTTGTCGGCTCAGAGCGGTGCACGTAAGGGAACAGGAAATTAGACCAATGACGTTGCAATACGACATTGTCCCACTTTTGTCTATACACTGAATACTTTCTGTTGTTAGAGTGTTACTAAGTGTATACGAAGCAGAAAGTTCATGTAAAAGGTATTGCAGGGGCTATAGCGCCCTAAGGAAGCAGAGGACCGATCACAGAATACGTACACAAGTATAGGCTAGTAGCAGCGGCTTCGTTATCGCTTTACTTGTACACGTACAGTGCGGTTCACTGTTAGAGTGAACACTCGAACGAGAGATAAAATATAAGAAATATAGGGAGGTTATCTAGACTACCAACACGTGGAGAAAGGGGAATAAGAGAGTGAAATATAGAGAGAAGGAGAGTGGGAGATGCACATTGCACACCGCACACACACACACACACGCACAGTGCAGGGTTTCACAGGCGGTCACTAAGGGATGTTGCCTTCAGGAATTGTAGAAGGACTGTGTGACTTGCTGGGCTGATGCGCTATGAGACCACGCACTTGAGATCTTTTCCCGAGTAAAGGGACGATCATCTATTCTCCTCAAGGCACACTGGAGAGTCCAGCGATCTTGTTCAAAGTCGAGACGATGGCACAGGACGTGAAATGGTCAAGAATTTCCACGCAGTTAAAGTTATCAGAGTTGGGTGGGTGAGGCAGCCATACCAATGAGATAGCTGAAACATTTCGTAAAGGCTACGCTAATCCACAGCCAACACTTGAATGAGCATACATATAGCTTGGTACCTAACTGCAACTAGGCGCGGAAACGTCACTGGTGCACGGCGCTCTTTTGTCACATATGAGTCAGAATTGTCATTGTAAACTTCTGCGAGTCTAAGGCCCAGTGGTTTTTCAAGAGAGAAACATCCGGACATTTCTTGAACGTAAGTGATTCCTTTAAAAGAGAACCCGTCTTTACAACGCAGTAAAGTGAACAACAATATCAACCATACAAAACATTGGAGCCGACTATATTCTCATCTTCATGTGATGCTGTGCTTAAACGATCACCGTACTATCATACTAGAAAAAAAAAGCAAAAAAAATCTTTCAAAGTAGGGTTAGGTCAGCGTTCCGCACGACCAACATAAGGTTGTTTTCCTCCTTTCTTTTTTTCAAAGCAGGCTCAGTGGAGCTAGAAATATTAGCAAAGATGAATGACAGTTTTCGTTGCACCGGAAGACCTTGAACATGCGAGATCCTTAATCACGAAACACAAAAAAATCAGTAGTCGGTGAGTCAAATATGCCATTGTCGCTAATCATAAGATAACCTTACTTGCCACGACCTTAAGTTTATTTATCAAATGTTCAGTCATTAGATATTTCCAAACATTTCACTTTTTGTGCCGCGATGATTACCCCAGTCTTGCTACAATTTCATCATAAGAATGTGCATATAACTATCACGTTGGTAAACAAACTACCATCCAACCGTTATATGAGCCAAGTGTTCTTTTAACATTATTTACTTAAGTAAGGGAATAATAATTTTCTAAAGACTCCTTCTCTGAGATCGCATCCTGCGATAAACTACTGATTTCGGCACAGTGCATCCCTCTCTCACACCTTTCATTGGAGTCCTACAGCTGTGAGCAATAAGATGGGCAACACTGATAACTACCCTTTCAAACGCAGCTGGTAAGCGAAAAAGTATCCATAAATCTAGATGCTCAAAGCGAAATGTATCTATTGCAATTCAGTACGTCAAATTTATGTCGGTACATTACAAGTAATTATTGATTAAGCGTGACCTGGATGTTCACTGTTATATTGTTCATGAATGTACGTCGCCCAGTTTTCTTGCTCACGGTACATTCACCCGGTGGCAGCCCCTACTATGTAATGGATAAAGCTCGATGCCCATCGTGCTATACTGCCCATTGTTTTAGCTGGGACAAATAGAGCCAACGTTGGTACCGTTATTTAGCTTTCACGTCCTCGGGACATTTTCATTCAGTTAACTTAAGCCGTGGTAGCGCACTGGCGGTGGCGTCATGCTGAGTGCAAGGTGACAGGTTCAATGCCAGCTTTGAACTATGAACTATGAATTTCAGAGAAGAAAGCCTTCGTGCACCACGCACTCGTGGAAGCCTGTTCGAAATTAAACTGAGATCTACTACAACCGAGTACCTTATAATGACATGGGGTTTCCAGAGGGTAATTTTAAAAATCATACTCCCGGCAGCGTAAGATTGAATTACTTAGTTTACACCAAGCGTGGTCAGAAGTAGACGTATACGTAATAACTAAGCCAGACGCATAACAAGCGCAACATTTCGAAAAAAAACATACAAAAGAGCCCCTACACAAATACAAGTGTAACTTGTAGCGCTTGGTGCTTCTGCCATTTTTTTTCTTGTGTTTCGCACGCCACTGTTAATAGGCGCGCTTAAGATTGAACTTCTTCTAACAGCTTGTGGCGCCAAGCTCGAACCAGCAGCGGAGCTAGTGTTTCACTCAGCTACTTGTAAGTGTTTGTTATAGAAGAACCAAGTATGATTATCGGCTTGACTTTTTTTTTTCTCCAGTTTCGGTAGGTTCCCCACACTGCGCACGCTTTGCGTGGCTTTGGCGGGAGCATGTGGCGCGATTAGCTGTCACGGGATGTCGTGATTTCAGTCACATTGGTAGTTTCCCGTGATGTTACGTAATTTTTGTCACGTGGCTAGTTGTAGCGTGATGCTACGTGATTTTATCCGCGTGACTATATATAGATCTTACGTGGTTTTAGGCACGTGACTAGACGTTACGCAATGCTACCTGTTTTTTAGTCAGGACAGCAGTTACGTGACGTACTGCAGTTTTTACTCACGTGACTAGTTATGACGTGAAGTTACGTGATTTTTAGTCATGTGACCACTTGTTGCATAATGTGACGGTATTTTCGCTGACGTTGCAGGCTCGCCCACGAAATTTATTTGATTCTGTGCCTCGCTTTAACGGCTCCTGATGATATCTGTTCACACTATCAGGCACAACGAAAACCTTAAATGGCTACGTTGTTAAAAATAATAAAACCAATGAGCTTCGAGCAAAACGGAAGTGGCACATTATGAAATTCGGGAACGTTCAACAGCAAATTTAGACCGTTGGTCCTTTTAATTCTTTGATTTGTTACGGCAGCCGCATTTTGCTAGGGGCGAAATGCGAGCACACATTAAAAAACACCAGGGGGACAAAAATTATTCGGGAATATTTCATTACGGCGTGCTTCATAACCACATGAGCAACATGATATTTCAGTCCAGATTTTTTTATTACTAAACTTTGAGCGAGCATGAAAGCCTTCGCAGTGTGTAAACAAACACTTTAGTTACCAGAGCAAGTATTATGTTGTATAGACGCCTCATCATTGAACAGTTGCAAATTGTGCATCTTTCTCAAAAACTAAAGATGAAAAGTAAACTACCTTTTTTTATTCTTGATTTGTTAACGCTCCCAAATGAATTACCCATAAACCGCTGAAAGAATGGAACAAGAGAACACTTCTAAATTTTGGGCTGAATTCGCAAAACTGATTATTCGTTAGAGCGTTTGTTTTTTCAGCTCCGCTAATGATACGTCCCTCATTGTGGTTGATCGAAACATTCGTCTTCGGTACGACTAAAAAAATACGGGGCGCATTGACAAATACTCTTATCGCAGAAATTTTTCATGAAAACATATTCCTCTGTTCTTTAGCACCTGCTCGTGAACGGCTCAACGGACTGCCGAACACAGAAGCACGCTCCGGCAATGCATCACGCTCGTATAGTATTTTGCGTTTGTCCTCGTGCGCACTATACTCGTGAATGAATCACCACCACTTTTTCTGTTTTTTTTTTTTTTTTTTGTAGACTTCGGTTTCATGCAAAAGATGAACGCTCCAAGAAAAGGAGACACGTTGAACAAACTTAGTACTTGCGCGCTAATGTTTGCACGTAGATCAAGGTACTCATTAGAGAAACAGGAACAACAATTGGTGACGTCTATAGTCCAGTCGGAAACGTTCGCCGATATGTCAGCCCCACGCACGCAGTTCATTACACTCGCAAAGAGCACGTTCAGCGACGAAAGCAGGCGTCGGCAGCAGCTGAGTGCAGTGATCGAACGAACAACGCCACAGCAGGCCAGACGCATTCTCCTTAATAAATTTCTGCGCACATATATGGTTTTAATTTCTGAGAGGACTCGGTGGTACACCTCTGTGAGACAGGCACGGCGCGTGAAGATGAGGAGCGCTATTGCTAGGACGGAATAATAATAATAATAATAATAATAATAATAATATAATAATAATAATAATAATAATAATAATAATAATAATAATAATAATATAATAATAATAATAAAGAAAACAAGTACTCCGAAAAGCAGGCTGATCTCTGAGATCTTGAAAGGCACAACTTGAAATGAAAAGTACATTTAAGCTAAATGTACCTAAGAAATTTTTGGGCGTGCTTGCCAGCTGTATATAAGACAATAGCGTAAGCTTCACTAAAAGAGGATTCGTGACGCATTCTAGACTTAAAAATTGCTCGAGTGGTAGTGAGGAAGAAGAATGTCTCATGGATCTGTGATAACGTCGCTCCACTTTGAAACTAAAAAAAGTCATGAAAACATACTTCTGCATGCCAAAGATGATGTCATTTTGTTTTGTTCTCGTATCAGTGATAAGAGGGGCGACAGTGATTAATTGTTGCTGAGGTTTTACGTACCGAAACCACGATATGAATATGAGCGATGCCGTAGCGGCGAGCTCCGGAAATTTCGACCACCTGGTATTCTTTAACGAGCGGCCAAATCTAAATACACGGACCTGATGATTCTCTACGGAACTGCGGCCACCGCATAGCCGGGATTCGATCCCGCAACCTACATGTCAGCAGTCGCGCACTATTACTATAACCGCTAGACCAGCGCGGCGATCTCAAGTCAGAGGGATAGATAATGTGTTCAGATTGTAACTCTAAGAAAATGGGGGCGAGAAACAAAAAAAAAAAAAAAGAGAGAGAGAGAGAGAGAGAGAGAGAGAGAGAGAGAGAGAGAGAGGAGAGAGAGAAGACGACCAAAGCAAGGGGTTGTGCTAAAGCTCAACTGCAACCTGTAGTACGACTGTCACCATAACTCACTATAAAGATAGAGAATAAAGAGTGACGAACATTGTCTTACGTGTAGCACGGAGGACTGCGGCTGCCTCGCGTTTCTTCGCTCAGGGAAATCGTGTACACGGGTAAAAGGCGTCTCCCGCGTCCGTTCGCCGAGTGGAATCGTTTGACGTCGACATGGAAAAACGGGTTTCTCTCTGAAGTTGGGAAAGTACGCGGATTCGCTTTAAAACGACCGAGGTGAATATGAAGCTCTAATGTAGGAGATGCGCCTGCACGTGCCTGCTTTGTAAGCTGTACCTGATCCTCTTGCACTCAATCGACGTCAGTTAGACCGTCACCGAGGCGACCTCCGCACACAAAACACTTGTTCTTCGGGCAAAGAGATTTATCTCCTAATTGGGTGGTTAATATTGGGCGTTGCATACTAATGTCGTATAGTGGGTTTCGGCGAGTACGAAAAAAAAAAAAACTGCTCCTGTTCAGACCTTAGGCTCAGGAAGCGATAAAAACGTGCCCTGGATCGTTAAAAGACAAGTCAGGTTCGGACCTTGCTGTTTTTCCAGTGAAACGAAGCGGTTTTGCAAGGCATGTTCGCGTAATTCTGAGAAGACGAAAACGACAGGCTTGTCACAAAATAAATGAAGCAAGACGAACAGTATTGACGGGACTAAATAAACGGACGACTCAAACAAGTTCAAATGGAAACAGAGAAAAAGCATGGTAGTAGTTTCGCAGTTGTTGGGGTGCGAATTCAACTGCTCGTTAAACATGCTTGTTTCGTCATCTGCGAGTATACTGTCCGGTTCAGAATTCTCGCCCACAATGAGCTCACAGCTGTAGCGCGTACACCACATTCGGAACTTGGTGCGGAAGGTTCCTGTGTTGGCCAATGCGAATTCAAGAACACAATCTACAAAAGCGAGCAGCACACGATACGCGCGAGAGCCGTCTATATAACAACGCAATAAGCAAACGAACATGGTGGGTATCCATGTTTGCGCAACACTTCATAATGAACATCGTAATAGAGCGATATTGTACAGCCAGACAGGAACACTTATCCTTTTACCAATGTTAACTCGGTAATAACGAAACACGAATGGGACCAAACAAACGAAGGAAAAAGGACACAAAAACAAAGTAAGCAGGCGAGCAAAGCAGTCACCGAAACGAGAAAAAGCATTGTGGGCTTCATGTTGATCCGCTATTTCTTTGCATCAACCTCTTTGTTTTGCCATCTCCTCCTAATAGGTAGGTAGATTAGCGATTAAGTTGTCACGGATTAAATTCCTCCATTGTTACCTATGCACGAATATCTTGACACACCATGCATCAAGGGCCCAATCGTAAAGCTTCATATTTGTAACTGCTAGGCATCAGCATTAGCTGATATTTTTTTTGGTACATGCTTAACGTAACATCCTTTATTTTCGTTTTTTGTTTTTAATTCCTGTTTTATATTTAGTTTGTTTGAAAAAGGGTCTGTTAATCCGATGCGAGGATAAGCCCAAAGCTATTCTTTTAAGGCTGAGTGCCCACTCAACTTATGACCTGGGCGCTCCGTCGTAGAAGAGTCAGATAAACGCGTGTGCATGTGATGTGCATAGAACTTACTCTCGGAGATTTGAAAGCGTCGCCTTTTTGCGTTCGAAGGCTTGCGAAAGTGGACCCGTGCAGGGCGCGCATATAAACGGCGCCGTTTGTCCGAGCAGCAGCTGCAGGAACTCGCACAAGCGGCAATAGAAGAAGCAACGCGAGAAAGGACACGATCGCGTCGAGCGGCGTCACTATAGTTTTACGAGGCAAAGACCGGCCAGAAAGAGAGAGAACGCTCAAAGTTTGTGAGTTGACATGCGGATTTACCTATGCGGGTATTTTCTTCTCCATAGGAAAATAGGTGGAAACACAGCTCGTCAGAAAAACAGGTGACATAGATAGATAGATAGATAGATAGATAGATAGATAGATAGATAGATAGATAGATAGACAGACAGACAGACAGACAGACAGACAGACAGACAGACAGACAGACAGACAGACAGACAGACAGACAGACAGATAGATAGATAGATAGATAGATAGATAGATAGATAGATAGATAGATAGATAGATAGATAGATAGATAGATAGATAGATAGATAGACAGACAGACAGACAGACAGACAGACAGACAGACAGACAGACAGACAGGACAGACAGACAGACAGACAGATAGATAGATAGATAGATAGATAGATAGATAGATAGATAGATAGATAGATAGATAGATAGATAGACAGACAGACAGACAGACAGACAGACAGACAGACAGACAGACAGACAGATAGATAGATAGATAGATAGATAGATAGATAGATAGATAGATAGATAGATAGACAGACAGACAGACAGACAGACAGACAGACAGACAGACAGACAGACAGACAGACAGACAGACAGACAGACAGACAGATAGATAGATAGATAGATAGATAGATAGATAGATAGATAGATAGATAGATAGATAGATAGATAGTAAGAAGAAATAAAAAAATAAAGGAAGAAAATTTTCGGCCCCACCACTCCAAGAAAGTGCCCCAACTTGTCAGAGGCATCGTACTGTCCACATTTTCCCCTGCATAAGCGACGACGCTGGGTGAGTGATATCGCGCGCTTTTCTTTTCTTTTCTTTCCGTACACGCTAGATGAGTGACGGTTGCGTCCGGGCAAGCGTCGCCCGATACACGGCCGACACGTCGGCTTAGCCCGATGGGAAGCGAATGACCGGCGCACGAGAGAGATTCGCACGACGGCGAATCCGAACGAGACGAGTGTCAGACGTTACCTACGTGCGAAGCGAAATGCTGCCAGTTCTGTGCGTCACGAATGAACGAATGCATAAGCGACGTGTACGTGTAGGTAAGCCGGGCAATAAGTAGGAAGACCAGATTCACTTGGCCACGACTGGAACAAAATGAAAAGGGAACGCAGCAAAGAGAATGGAGAGGGCGAGAAATGGCGTCGAGTGTGAGGGAGGGTGCCGCCAGAAAGATGAACTGCATGCATCTGCAAAGAGCGACGCTAAAAAGTGGTGCTCGGAGGCAGAATCGTTAGTGCAAGCAGGCAACGCTTCACAGTTTGAAAATGCTAAAGCGCGCAGTACTGCGATTTATTTCCGTGCAAGTACGTGAACGTACTTGCATTAGGTTAGCTAGGGCCTTTGCATTTAGTTTACAAACGTTCCGTGGCAGACCGCAAGGACGGGCAATTGTAAGCTCAGTGTAAGGCACACGCGTAAAAGAGTTAACTGATCATTAAATTATCAACGTTCCACGCCATATAGACAATTAAGGCAACACCTCCTCAGCTACGGAGAGTATAAGCGCGTACAAAAGCCACACCATCTCAGTGGCAACTGCGCAACAATCTCGAGCTACTCTATACCAATCTATCGTCAGGCTTAAGCCCCGCATCCTAACCATCGATTCCACCTTGGTGTTTGATTCGTCCTGCATGCAGTGAACCTTGATGTACCAGGAATCAAGCGAAAAATTGAGTTGTCACTGTCTTGAAACTGCTTTTTCTGCTTCTACTACATATTTATATCGGCGGCTCAACGATCATCCGAAGGTCGTCCGGAGCAGTGGTTGTGCCAGCAAGAGGTGCAACTGTTACTTTAAGACCGGAGGAAGGAAGGAAGCAACAAAAAGGGAGAAGGCAGGAAGGTTAACCAGAAAGACATCCGGTTGGCTACCCTACACTGGGGGATAAAGGCAGGGGACAAGAAAGACGAGAAAGAGGGAAGAGAGGGAAAAAAGGGGGTGGGGGAGAAACTGACAGTAATTTCACTGCAGCGTGTAGAACTCTACCGCATGTCAGAGGCGTTCACACAAGCCTGTCTTTCTCAGGAAACGCAGCAGGGCTTTAACTGCCTTGTGGGCTGTCGAGGCATGTGTACGTTGCTGTAATAGCACCTGCACAGAAAGAGGCCGATCATCCAGTCGCTGCATTGCGTTGGCAAGTACCTGTCTCTCTGAGGCAAATCGAGGACAATGACACAGCAGGTGTTCGATATTTTCGTCGGTGCCGCAAACATCGCACGCCGCACTGTCAGTAATTCTGATTAACGTGGTGTAAGCTTTCGTGAAAGCAACTCCCAGCCAAAGGCGATAGAGAAGCGAAGCTTCACGTCGATGTAGGCCGGGTGGAGGCCGGAGTTGTAGTGAAGGGTCGAGCTCGTGCAGTCGTGTACGTCGTATGCTTGGTGTGTTCCACTCAGTCAGTGTGAGACTGCGGGCCAGTTGACGAATCTGCCTCGCCGCATCCGCTCTTGAAAGCGGTATCGGAACGCTGTTCGCTTCTTTATGTGACGTGCGAGCAGCATGATCTGCAGAATCATTGCCGCCTATACCACTATGCCCAGGTAACCACTGAAAGACGATGTCATGGCCTTTTTGTATTAACAGGCGGTGAAGTTTCACGGTTTGGTATGTCAACTGGTCGTGGCATCCGCGTCGGAGAACTCATATCAGGCACTGTAACGCTGGTTTTGAGTCAGAAAACACAGCCCATTTACCTGGTCTTTCTTCTGAATTGATGTGTTCCAGTGCATTGCACAGAGCCTCGAGTTCTGCCGTCGTGGAACTTGTCGCATGTGAAGTCTTAAAACCCCGAGTTATCCCTTGTGATGGTATAACCACTGCTCCACCTGAACTAGACGGCGTAGTAGAGCCATCCGTGTAAATGTGCACGTGGTTACTGTAGTTTTCTTCCAGTAGAAATAGACTCAGTTGTTTCAGGGCATGTGTCGGTAAGTCCGATTTTTTCCTCATTCCTGGAATCATTAAGTGAACTCGCGGCCGGCTCAAGCTCCAAGGAGGAAGCAGTGGCTTTGATGCAGGTGCGTATGTCTCAGCAAACGATGAACGATGCTTGGAGACAATAGTGCCGTATGTCGCGCGGGGCCTTTCAGCAGCTAGGCTCGCCAGGTGGTGAGAAGGGGTCCTGGCATAATGCCTGAGGTGCATGCGCATTGTCTCGGTAATAATATGCGTATTTATCGAGTGATCTTGAGCGATGGCAATGGTTTCAGCCGTTGAAGCACTGCGGGGTATTCCAAGGCATATCTTAAGTGCTTGGGCTTGAATGCTCTGAATTGCGCGCAGGATGGTATTGCCGGTGTTAGACATTGCAGGTAAGCTGTACCGTAAGAATCCGATAAACAGCACTCTGTACCGTTGTAGCATGGATGGTATGGGCACTGCCCAATTTTTTCCTGCAAGGAATTTGAGCATGTGGCATGTTGCGATCAGCCGCTTCTTCACACAGTTCACGTGTGGAGTCCACGACAGGTTTCTATCTATTATGACTCCCAAGAACCTGTGGCTTCTGCTGAACGATATGTATTCTTCAATAATCGATATACTGTAAGCAGACATTGGTTTTCGCGTGAACGCTACCACTGCACATTTTCCGCAGGACACCTCGAGGCCTTGTTTACGAAGATAGCAGGACGTCGTTGTAGCAGCCTTCTGAAGGCGGGCGCGAAGCTGACGCCTTGTCACACCTGACGTCCAAAAGCAGATGTCATCAGCATAGACAGAAAGTTCTACAGTGCTAGGTAGCTGCTCGACTAGACCAATGAGAGTTAGGTTGAAAAGGGTAGGGCTTAGCACTCCTCCCTGAGGAACTCCTCGGCTGCTGTAATAATCAGGTGTTGGGCCATTCGCTGTCATCACGTAAAATGATCTCAGCTGTAAGTAGGTGTACACCCACATATATATCTTGCCACCAAGACCTACTGTTTCCAAAGCACTAAGGATGGCTTCATGGGTGACATTGTCGTAAGCCCCCTTAACATCTAGAAACAGGGCGGCGCACAGTCTCTTACAGGCTTTCTGGTGTTGAACATATGTCACCGGATCAACAACGTTGTCGATTGACGAATGGCCGCGCCTGAATCCAGTCATGAATACTGGATAGATTTCGTAGTGCTCTAAATACCACTCCACTCGTGTTAGAATCATTCGTTCCATCATTTTTCTCACACAACTGGCAAGTGCGATAGGACGGTATGAGGCAATATCCAAAAGAGATTTACCAGCCTTTAGAAGTGGAATGAGGCGACTTGACTTCCATGCCTGGGGAACAGTACCAGTCTGCCAGGAGTCGTTGTATAGGCGTAAGAGTGCCTTCCGAGCTTCGTCTCCAAGATTACATAGGGCACGATAGGTAATGCCGTCAGGACCGGGTGCTGAAGAACGTCTGCACAGAGCCAGTGCCGCCTCTAGCTCATCCATAGAAAACTGGCATTCCATACGGGGATCACGTGAGGGCGGTGGGTTGTCAAAAGTTCCCGTTCTTGATACTGTGAAATTGGAATCACCGGCAATTCTTCTACAGAAAGATTCTGCGACGTCAATCTCTCTGCATCGAAGGTGAAGTGCCAGAGATGTAAACGGGTGTCACTGACCCAAGGTTGTGCTAAGACCCCGGACAGTTTGCCATATCAGTGATAGGGGCTTTCGTGGATCCAACGACTCGCAAAAGGATGTCCAACGTCGCCTAGCCAGTTTATCCATGTGCCGCTGCATTTTCTTTTGAATGCGTCTAGCCAGCCTCAAATCATCCATGCACTTTGTCCGTCGGTACCTTCGTTCTGCACGACGGCGTATTGCGCGAAGTTTCTCAAGCTCGATGTCGAAATCGGTGCGCTTGTGACTAGTAAAATGTGTATGCGTGGTATTCTGCAGGACATCTTTTATCGAGTCCTCTAGGTTATATGATTAGCCGTCGGTACAGCAGTCTTCCATTAACATTTTGAATTTTGGCCAATCGGTGTACTTGAGGCCTCTTGAGGACTTGGAGTTGGTGAAACCTTCTATACACAGGTAAGTTGGTATATGGTCGCTTCCCCGCGTTTCCAGATCCGAAAACCAGTGCACTTTCCTGATAAGTGAGCGAGAAACCAATGTAAGGTCCAGGCAGCTGCTATAGGCTGATCCGCGTAAATATGCAGGGCTTCCATCGTTACAAACGCAGAGTTCGTACTCCGAGGCTAAGGACACCAATTTTCTTCCTCTACAGTTGTCCCTGGAGCTTCCCCATAGGAAATGGTGGGCATTGAAGTCGCCAGTGATCACCCATGGCCTTGGAGTCGATGTCAGAATACCGCGTAAGCGCTCGCTGTCAAGGCGGCTTGATGGAGATAAGTAAGCTCCGATAATCGTGAAAGCAACCTTATCCTTCTTCACAGTAAGGCACACATACTGATTCCCTTCATCAGGCGAGACTCTGTGGTGAACGTAAGTGAGACCATGGCGCATGAATACAATAACTTTGCTGCAGTCTCTGTGAGTGGAGGACATAAAGCATTCATATCCTGACAGCTTGATTGAAGCAAACAGGTTGGGTTCACAAATCAAAATAATGGGGAAGCGGTTCACAAATACAAATTGTCTAAAATCAGACATGCGCGACTTCAGTCCTCTGGCGTTCCACTGAAAAACAGATGCATTCTTGACTTCTGCTCGAAACGACGGTGCCTCGCTGGCCATGGTTTTACCTTAGAGCTGCAAGCACCGGACTCAGGGTGTCCAGCACATGCAGTGCAGTCTGCGCAGCAGAAGTCTTCATATTACTCAGTAGGACACGCATGGTACTCATCAGTGATTGCAGCAAGCTTATCACTTGATCTTCATTCATCGCATCACTGGTTTGAGGGGTCGTCGAGGGCGGCGGGATCTGATGCAGCTCCGAAGTAGGTTGACGTCGTGGAAGAGAGGGCTACTGTTCGGAAGGCGCGACTGCTGTCCCTTTTTTCTGTTTGGCAGTATCCGTCTTCAGTGAGCTCGGTGTTTGTGGGTCAGCCTCTTTGATAGAGGATGACATCTCTCTATCGGTAGAGGCGTTTTTCCGTGATGGTCTTCGCCCACGACGCCGTCGTCGGCGTAGTGTAGCGGCAGCTTCCCTGTGCGTTGATTTGTCTCGCACCATACGCCTGAGTACCGCGTGCTCGTTTCGCACCCGCGGGCAATCTTTGGATGAGGCCTCATGAGCGCCGTGGCAGTTTGGACATCGTAGTATGGTGGCAATGCAGGCGTCTTTTGAGTGAGACTCAGCGCACCGCGGACACACAACTTTGTTCTCACAGACACCTTTTACGTGTCCCATCTTGAAGCACTTGTAGCATTGCACTGGCTTCGGTATTTAAGGACGCACTGAGTGGCGAACATGGCCAACTTTGACATACGAGGAAAGGCTGTCTCCCTCGAACACAAGCCTCAAGCAGCGTGAGTTGCCGAGTCTGGTAATGTGTGTAATGCGGGTGCCTTCAGTAGCTGGCTTTATTTGTATTGGCAGGTCATTAGCTGATATGGAAAGATCCACATCATAAATGACGCCAACAGTGCCATTACAACCTGTAGCGACCATTGGCCGAACCTTCACGTTGCCGATCTCTGTTATGTGCCGAAGGCTTTGCAGTGCGCTACGGTGCATAACGTCTACAGCAAGGACATTCTTTCGTGCATTGATCCTCACGTCTTTGATCTCATTCGGCGCGGTTTCCTCGTGAAGCACAGAAAGAACTTGCCTGTTGAGGAGTCGCAAGTTAGATCCAGGGTCTTCAGGCATAAACAGCATGGTGTGCGGCCACCGCTGTCGTGCAGTCTTAACGGTGGAAACTTTAAGACCGACCACCAAAAAACTTCAGCGGCTGCGGAAATCGAAGCTCTTCGCGCCACACTTTGTGTTCTCGATCGCGAACAACTCCAACAATGGTCAGTTTTTAGTTACTTTTCAGAGTAACTTTTTAGAATTTTCTAGTGACTCCTTTTTGAGTGACATTTTAGAATTTTAGAGATTGTAAGGCAAGCCTTACAATCTCTCTTGTCAGCCCTGCGGCGTGGACACATATGAACAGCTGGTATTCGAGATAAGATAACTTATTAATAAGTCATTTTAGAAGAGGCACATGCGACATTTAAATGGTTGCCAAGTCTCTGCGGCGTGATAGGCAACAAACATACTGATAATACTAACCGGTCAGCTTTACAAGGCGGCAACGCTACATTCCTTGCAATTCTTATGCTGCTGCCATACTTCGAAGAACCAGAAAGGGTATTTCACGGGATCGACTTCGTCAAGAAGCCAAAACTATCGGCAACACCACCTGAGTACGTTACGGCAATTTCGAATACAAACTGTACTGCGCCAAATAGAGACCACTCTGCTATGCCGCTTATGGCTAAGAGTGGCTTCCACGAAGTCATATTTGTTTCGGATAGGGATTATCGCCACGGCTTTTTGCGGCGCGTGCAGCACAGAGGAGACTTCGCAGCATATCGTTCTTCCACAAATGCCCTCGCTACGCTGTGCAGACACGATCTCTCTCATGCGCTCTCGCTCGTCTTGACAACAATACGATGACACTAGAAACCGCGCTCCAATGTCATCCTTAAAATGCATCGAGAATTCAAGCAGCCAAGCCACTGCTAAAATTTTCAAGGACAATAGACTTGCACTGGTGGCTGTAGACTCTTAATGATGCCGTATACCACACAAAACAGTCACTCCGCCTGGTGACGGTATACGTGTGGGCTTTTCTTTTCTTCACTCTTTTTTCAATCTCTCCCATCCCTTCCCCCGTGCAGGGTAGCATACCGATTGAGTCAAACTGGTTTAAGATCTCTGCCTTTCCAGTCACTCGCTTTGCGTCCTTCCTTCAGGCTTTACTGCCAGATATCGAAACAACTGGTGTTATGGATAGCTTGATAACCTCCTACAGTTCCGAAACAACTGGCGTCAAAAATGGAGGCCGTAATAACCTCCTGTTCCTCTAATTGAATTAATCTCCCGTCTGTCGCATGTCGACTGCCCACTTTATTTCTGCCTGCCCCCCCCCCCCCCCCGTTCCTGACAGAATACAGACGCCGCGTACACGGTCTGTACGAATTTAGGAATGAGTAAATTCTTATCCAAGCGCGGATTTAAGCATGATACGGATCTATCTATTATGTGTGTGGGAATTTCGCAACATGATCATTCCAAACGTTCCAGCCATTTTGGCGACCATTTTCGGTGTCATTTTCGAATCATGCTCATTTATTGCATTGAGAACAGTGAATTGCTAAAATATTTCAGACAGAAAAAAACATTTTCCTTTTCTCACGTGGGTGCCTTCTGAACTTTCTAGATTGTTGTCCGGGTTTTGTTTGGAAAGACATTTATTTTTTAAAAATACTGCTCTTTCTTTGGGTAACAAATTTGTTCGACATGTTAAGTAAAGGAGCTTCTGTAGGGTGTTATAAGCTCAATGATATTATTTCAGTTTTTCTGCCACGTATGCCTCCAAAAACTAAGCCTAAATGTGTTGCGTTTGAATTTTTTTCTATGCAATACTGCACTCTGTAAGAATATCTGAGCAACAAATAGAACTCAACCGAATGTACATTTTGTGGAAAAATAGACTTCTCAAGCAGTGAAACTTTACGATAAAAAATAATGAATTTCACAAGATCAACAGTTTTGTTCATATTGAGGCGCGATTTGCACCATGTGGTGGTCCAGTAAAAAATCGCCTATATACCTAAATCAAAAGAAACTAAACAGTTATTTTTATGTGGCAAGCTTTACCACTGCAGTTTTTGTATTCAAAAAGAAAATAATTTTTGAATTTTCCCATTGACGGCTATCTGGCCACTTGGTCGTATGACAGGTGCCATCTTGAAGTTTCCCATTGCAGTGAATGGGACACTCCAAAAATTATTTTCTTTCTTAAAACAAAAAAATGTAGTAGTAAGATTTGTCACATGATAAAAACGGTCTATTTGCTTTCGATTCATATATAGAGGTGATTTTTAACTGGACCACAAAATGGTGTAAATTGCGTGTCACAATAGAGAAAATTGCAAAGTTTGTGAAATTCGTAATTTTTCTCGTAAAGTTTAACAACTTGATAGGTCTAAATGTATTTTTCCACAAAATATACCTTCTGGTAAGTAAGTATTCATTGCTATAATATTGATTCAAAGTGCAGTATTGCGATAGAAACAAATGCAAGTATAACGAATTTTGGCCATAATTTTAAATGTGCATGTTGCAGAAAAATTGCGTTAGTATTACGAAGCTTCAAACACCTTACACAAGTACCTTTACTTAACATGTAGACCAAACTTAACATAGAAAAAAACGCTACTTTTAAAATAAAAGTTTTTTTTTTCCAAAACAACTCACGGGTTCCAAAACAACTCAACTTTTTTTCCAAAACAACTCACTAGCAATTCACTGTTTTCAATGCAGCAAACCAGCACAATATTTCCTTTCGAATACATTTAAGATGGTCGCCAAATTGGCTGGCATGTTTTGCATGGAATGACCCAACAGAAATGTCGAGCGAAATTCACGCAGACGTTATCAGGAGTATGTCACGGTGACTGACGCGAATGGGCAGCGATAATAAAAACATAAATGTTGCGGCATAAAGGGAAATGAACCACTGACATGTATAGATGCTCAGTATGTCATCTGGATAGAATTCTCGCGTTGTGATACGTCGGCAAACCTAAGAGCATCCTTCTGTTGCAATGCAAGTGACAGCGCTGTTATTGCGAGCCACCTGGTCCACTTTTAGTTCTTTTTTTTTTGCTTTATATATAGTCACCATTCGCGCAGAGGCTGCGCGTATAAGGCGCAGAAGGCGGAAGCTCTGAACCTACAGTGCCACTAATAAGAAAAAAAAGGAAGAAAACGTTTATGATTGCGGTTGGCTTTCATACTAGAACGAATGGAAATAGGCGTACGCCATGCAGTCACAGATGTCACCGGAAAATACGGGCTTCGTCGCCTAGATTACGCGATCAGCGGCGGAACGCATTCCGTTTAGATGACCCGCGAGACGCTCGTAAAGTTTAACGACAGCATAGCAGATGGAACTGGGGCCAGAGCCATGAGCAAAGATTTTTTTCTTTTAAAAAAAGATATGAGACCACGCCATTTATTAGGCAAAGCCACGCCAGATGCAATACCGCACAGGTATGTTTCCACACACGCACACGCACGCACACGCACACGCACGCACACGCACACGCACACGCACGCACACACACACACACACACACACACACACACCACACACACACACACACACACACGCACGCACGCACGCACGCGCGCACACACGCACGCAAGCACGCACACACACACACACAAATATATATATATATATATATATATATATATATATATATATATAAGAACTAATGGAATGTAAATAAGAAGAAAGAAGAAAGAAAAGTGGATGAAAAAATAACCAGCCGTGAGCTGGTTATTTTTTCATCCACTTTTCTTTCTTCTTATTTACATTCCATTAGTTCTAATAAATTCCCCTGTACATTCCTTGGCATTACTGTCTGTTAGATCTCATTAATATTGCGTTAAAACACGGAAAACGAGCCCTTAAGTATACACTTCTTTCCCATATATATGTATATATATATATATAATATATATATATATATATATATATATATATATATATATATATATATATATATATATATATATTGTGGTGAAGCCTTCGAACAGTGGGTCGTCCTCTCCAGCGCCTTCTAGTGGGTTGCCCATTTCAGCAAGAAGAAGAGCAGATCGTTCTCGTCGCGAAGAAGGACGGTTCTGTGTGGACTACCGACGTCTCAACAAGATCACTCGTAAGGACGTGTACCCACTACCGCGTGTGGATGACGCGATTGACAGCCTGCAATGAGCAGAATTCTTTTCATCTCTAGATTTACGCTCAGGGTACTGGCAAGTACCTATGGCTGAGGACGCTCGACCGAAGACCGCTTTCGTCACTCCCGACGGCTTGTACGAATTCAAAGTCATGCCGTTTGGGCTGTGCAATGCGCCTGCCACCTTTGAGCGCATGATGGACACCGTTCTGCGTGACCTGAAATGGCACACGTGCCTGTGCTACCTCGATGACGTCGTCGTTTTCGCTCCGGACTTCTCCACGCACCTTCAACACCTGCGGCATGTTTTAACGCGTCTGAGTGATGCCAGTCTGCAACTGAACCTAAAGAAGTGCCGATTTGCCGCTCGGCAGTTGACAATACTCGGCTACGTCGTGTCCAAGGACGGAATTATCCCCAATCCAGCCAAGCTTCGGGCCGTGACCGAGTTCCCCAAGCCGACATCCATCAAGGAACTGCGCAGTTTCATCGGACTGTGTTCCTACTTTCGGCGCTTCATCCGAAACTTTGCGTCTATCGTATCGCTGCTGACAAAGCTCCTCGGTAGTAACGGGCCTCTCCATTCGTGGTCATCACAGTGTGACGACGCATTCACAACGCTCTGTCGTTTACTGACGTCGCCTCCCATACTCCGCCACTACGACCCTACTGCCCCTACAGAGGTACACACGGACGCCAGTGGTGTCGGTCTCGGCGCTGTCCTTGCGCATCGCAAACCAGGGTTCCCGGAATATGTCGTGGCGTATGCAAGCCGTACGCTTACAAAAGCCGAGACTAATTACACCGTCACTGAGAAAGAATGTCTGGCAATCGTCTGGGCCCTTACCAAGTTCCGACCTTATTTATATGGTCGCCCATTTGATGTAGTCATCGACCATCACGCACTATGCTGGTTGTCATCATTGAAAGATCCCTCAGGCCGTCTCGCCCGGTGGGCACTTCGCCTGCAAGACTACGACATCCGCGTGCTGTACCGCAACGGAAGGCAACATGCTGACGCCGACGCCCTGTCGCGCTCTCCCTTGCCTGACGACAATGCCCACGACTCAGTGTCTCACCTTGCCGTTTCTTCCATTAGCATTCATGCCGTTGCTACTGAACAGCGCAAGGATCAATGGATTGCCTCACTGATAGACTTGCTGACTGATCCATCCACTCCATCCACTCGCGCGTTGCGTCGTCAAGCCCACCATTTCGCCGTTCGCGACGACCTTCTCCACCGACGCAATTACAGCGGTGACGGCCGCCAGTGGCTACTAGTCATACCCCGCAGTCTGCGCTCTGACATATGCGAATTCTTTCATACTGATCCGCAATGTGCGCACTCCGGCGTATCGAAGACTTACCAGCGCATTCGCCAACGGTACTTTTGGCGCGGCATGTACCGCTATGTGCAGAAATTCGTTCGCTCCTGCATAGAATGTCAGCGCCGCAAAACTTCCACGCACCTGTCGCCGGTAGGTCTGCAACCTCTACCTTGCGCTGCCAGGACATTCGGGCGCGTTGGCATCGATTTGTATGGGCCACTTCCACTAACGTCGGCCGCTAACCGCTGGGCCATTGTTGCTGTGGACCACCTCACGTGATACGCCAAAACTGCCGCTCTCCCCGCGGCTACAGCGAGCGATGTGGCCTCCTTCCTGCTCCAACAATTCATGCTGCGACATGGTCCACCCCAGGAATTGCTCAGTGATCGAGGCCGCGTCTTCCTGTCTGAAGTCGTTGAAGCCATTCTCAAAGAGTGCAACGTTGTTCACCGCAAAACTGCTGCTTACCACCCGCAGACGAATGGCCTCACTGAACGCTTCAACCGTACGCTCGGCGACATGCTCTCCAAGTACGTCGCCGCCGATCACACAAATTGGGATTCCATTCTACCCTTCGTCACCTACGCATATAACACCACCCCTCAGAGCACTACTGGCTTTTCACCTTTCTTTTTATTATATGGAAGGCACCCGTCGCACACCATCGACACTATACTTCCGTACAAGCCAGATCCGTCAGAGTGGGCGCCTATTTCTGCTACAGCCAAGCTTGCTGAAGAGTGTCGAGAGCTTGCAAGGACCTTTACAGCGCATGATCAAGAGCGGCAAAAAGGCATTCGCGCTGACACCAGCACTACTGCGCCCATGTTCCTCCCTGGAGCGCTCGTCTGGCTCTCGATCCCTACCACTTCAACTGGCCTATCTTCAAAACTATTGCCCAAATACGAAGGCCCCTACCGTGTCGTCAAACGCACTTCCCCTGTAAATTACTTGATCGAACCCATCGAACCATCTTCGGACATGCGCCGTCGAGGGCGCGACATTGTCAACGTGGAGCACCTCAAAGCCTACCACGACCCGCCCATAGTAACCAGCTGCTAGGTCGCCAGGCGGCTCCCTCTTCGTACCCGGGGTAGTTGTGGTGAAGCCTTCGAACAGTGGGTCGTCCTCTCCAGCTCCTTCTAGTGGGTTGCCCATTTTAGCAAGAAGAAGAGCAGATCGTGCAGAGAGTCGGTACCCGCATTGACTGTCGCTGTCAAGCATCGTCGACAAGCGTCCGCCAATAAACGTCTCAACAATATATATATATATATATATATATATATATATATATGCTCTCATTTTTGTCACCCACTTTTATTTATCATTATCTTCTTTTGCTGAACAGAGAAAATGTCAGAAGGTCAGCGTACCCGACGCAAAAGAAAGCAACGACCAAGTTTTTATCTCTTGAGGCTGAATGTTTTTTCTGGGCAGCGTTTCCAGGAGACGTACACGGCGAACACGGAGACGTACACGGTATATATAAACTTAACAAAGCGGTCTGCGTCGGCAATCGTCCATTGTCGTCCATCGACCAAAATGAAAATCATGTCACGTGGCACGCTCTTCTGAACGAGAATTGTACTACAGAGCGAAGTATAAACATCAGAAACATGTCTCAGAGCACAAAATTATGTTGCCTTCCATGAATTAAATTCTCACGCGATGCTAATTATTACACCGTGCCCTATGCAACGAACTGCATGCCCAGCGGTTAATTTCACGCTTGCTTGATTGCATAATCGATTGATTGATGATATTATAAATAAGTGTTGATTAACTAATAGACTAATCGATTGATTCATTGATAATAAAGGAGTAAAGTAAACCAAGCTATGGGAGACGGCATAGTGATAGGCATTGAAATAACTTTCACTATGTTGAGTACATTGTTACACATACTCTGAAAAATAAGCGCACTAACTGAATTCACAGTTTATTTATTGTGTTTCATTAGGTGCAGATTGCCTGCTATTTGCGTTCAACAACGACACGTTTTCGGTGCAACAATGACACGTTTGATCATACATTTACTTGAACAATCTTCTTCCGTATTTCTATATGTATTCAAAGCTGTACGTGAAATCCTACTCTTTTTATGTAAGTTTTTTAGTTACTTCCGTTTTTTTTTGTTTGTCATCTCTTATGTGCAAACTGCTTTTCTGGTGGGAAGACCTCGTCAGGTGTGAATGCCTTTAGTTGTTTTTTACCAAAGTGTTTCAAGTGCCCGAGAGAAGACATTGCAACAGAAGGCTACAAAAGTACTGTTGAAATTCCTACGCGACACGGACTTGAACAAGCGGCTGTAGCAGCAACGCTACACACCGCGAAAGACAAGACTGAACTATGACTGAGTGTGCGCGCGGGTGCTGCCGAATGTGCTGCGTTTATCTCTCTACCCTGTTTGCTCTTTATATTTCATCTCCACCATCCCCCTCTCTTGCGCAGGGTAGCAAACCGGCTGCCTATAGGCTGGTTAACCTCCCTGTTGTTCTTTTCCTGCTTTTTTCCTCCTTACCAAAGTGTTAAGTTTTTTTTTGCACTTCAATAAAACGAATTCAATTCAAGCTCTTCACCCAAAATGAAGTTAAACGGGGCCTCCTCGGCCAGGAATTGAACTTGCGACTTGGTGCACAGCGTAGCAAAACGACATTGCCCTCTCGACCCTCACAGAGGCTGCGTACTATGCACAGGCACAAACAGTTTGCAGCAGTCACGTATTTCATTCTCTTCTACCGTCTCTCTCTCACTCCCTCTTTCCCTCACCACCTTTTTGTTTGCGAAATGCAGACCCGCGATAAGATAGCGTTAGCAAAACTGACTCACGGCGGCCGCATTGCAGCAGCGTAGCGTGTACGGGCGTTGTTTGCCAAGCGCGCGCGGCCGGCGGGTTGCTTCCGGCGTCTCCATCAATCGTCGTCTCCTTCAGGGTTTTTCCTTTGCGACACGGTGACTGCTACGTGTACATCGTCACGGTCCCGTCTGGCGCTGTATACCACACCACTGACTCTTGAAATGTTCTTACAATGGCATATACTACTACGCGAGTCGTATACTACACAAATAATACTTTTTTCCCCTATTTGGATGACACACGATGGCCTAATGTTTTCTACTATCTTCGAGGTCATACATACGGTAGAAACATGGTTAAGAGAAAAGCCAAGAACAGCGGGAGAAGATTGTACCAATCCTCGTGCGAAGGGGCCAAGGACAACTTACTTTACGCTTAATCTGTGCCTTTCATTCGATATCTGTACTTCGCTACGATTCCCTCATTGATTCCACCATTTTCAGGCCATGCCGGCGGCAAGCGTCCCTGCTGATTGATTGCCACTCGGGCTTCGATCCGGAACTGCTCTATTAAGGAGTCGAGCGTTGCAGCCGGTTTTAGCACACAGCGCCACGCTGCCGTTGCGGACGCCATGCGGAGGACACCATTGCAGGGAAGACAGCAATAAGGAGCGAGTCTGGATGTGCGAATCAATCCGTGCAGCGATGATCCTGTCTTATTCATAGCTTATAAACGTCGTGCAATTAAAGGCGAGCTTCGATTGGTAGTCACGCGTGCTTAATTCACGGCGTGGCAGGAGTAACGACATGTTTGAGGCTTTGCTTTCCAGCTAGCTATGTAAAGAACTGCTAATTGGTGCAGAACCCATAAATAGTTGGGTTTTGACGGAGTTCTTTTTTTTTCTCGTCCGCTGTAGCTTCGGCTTCTTTATGCGAGACGGTCGTATTCGATGTGGCTCTTGTGAGCGCCCACACGTCCCATAGGTTGAAAGATTGCATAACGTCGCTTCTCGTCGAGTTTGGTAACGTGTCAGCCGGCGGAAGTCACAAGTCTCGTTACTGAACTTGTTGTGCCCCCTTAATGAGATATAGCCAAGAAACGACGAAAGCGGTCCTGCTTCCTAGCCGTATCTTGTACTTTGCGCAGGACATGGTTAACAGTGTATACGCATGCTTTAGGCATACCTCGAGTCTGAAAACGGTAACATATCTTTTTTTTTACAGCACCACACTTCACAAAACGCGGAATTGAGTTCGTTAAGCGAGTCGAAATTAAAGTCCCGACCTGAAATAAAAAAAAAACACGTAGAGATCTAGAGAATAGTAACCAGACCAACGTAAAATAAACAAATGCCATCGGTGAATAGCTGTGCTCAAATATTCATACCAATAACTACTGACGCAGAAATAAAAACAACAATTTTAGTAATCTTCGTTCACACCGTTTCCAAATAGAACATTTAGAGAAGTCGTAAGTAATTTGATTAATATGTGAGGTTTAACGTCCCAAAACAACCACTTGATTATGAGACGCCAGAAGTTGTAAAAAAAAAAAGAGGAGCTCAGTAAGACATCAGAAATAAAGCTATCAATTTATAACGAAAAAAAAAAACTGAAGGGCTGTGATGCCGAGGTGCAATAAATCAGGCAGCGCTCAGTGAAGCGTTCGAAATATCAGAAATCAGTGTTAGTGCGAGGCGAGAATCCAAAGATATTAACTAGACGCTTACAATTTTTTTAGCACGTGGTGCTCGCTTGCGAGCGCCTGTTAAACTAACGCAAATAAAGATATATCGAGCGACTAACTATTACGGATTGCAAGTTGTTCTGCTCAAACAACGGCGAATTCAATAGTCAGGGAAAACTTGCTAAAGCCGGAAACCTCCGATAGCGACAGGCAGTTTCTCTGAGAAAAATTACGCAATGCGTCGAGCAGCGACTACAGTCGCAGTTCAAGTTAGTCTGCCTGAATCAAGTGAACTTTGCCATAATCCGAAAAGTTGGGACTCAGTCGCATATACGGCAAGTTTACCGTGCACCTAAAATTAGCGTAGCGCTTCGCACAATACCCTGAAAGACAACTGGAGGGTTGGTCGCTGTACTCATATACGAGCGCAGACCGGAAAGCTTGCAATTACTCGAGAGCTGGCTGAATGCGTATAGGTGACGATTAATCAGTCCTTGTTCAGTAAACTGTTTGCCTTTACCATTGCTGGATCCGTATTAACATGCCAAAACACCAGTCGTACCGTGGTATGGAATGAAGGAAAGAGTAAAATAAGGTCTCGTTTCCCTTGTTAGGCGCAATAATAATGAGAACTCATTATTGATGTGTTCAGCTATTATGTTTTTTAGGCACATGGTGCTCGTTTGCGAGCACCAGTATACAAACGCATATGAAGAAATATAGAGCGACCAACCACGATATTAATGAGTTCTCATTATTATTGTGGTATAGCGTGTTTTGTATCCAAAACAAGACAAATAATTGAGATCCCGACTAAAGATTGAATGCGTACGCGTTGTTTCCGGCAATCACTATTTTCGAAGAGGGATTTCAGCGCGTGATGCAGTGAGGCTGCAGGCTGCGTGTCAGCCAAGAAGTCTACGCGAGGTTTCCCGTCTTAATCGTGAAGCAGTAGACACCGCTGCTTCTCTAATACGAGGAATTCGCAAATCCGGTTTACTATTCTATCAAGTAAGTTTTCATTAATCAATGTCTCTCTTTCATTCCCTTAAGTTCTTAGCCTCATTTTACACATGAAATATGGAGTCCCAGCAACGTTCCTGCCCCAGCCCCCGTTACGATGAACAGTGACGTCTACTCCAAATAAAGTTTTTACGACTAGGACTCGAGTCATTCTCGGTGGTAAAAAAAAAAAAGACCGCACGCGACACGATGTCACAATGCGACGCGTGAAGTGGTGTCGTTCCAGAACCCGAATGGCACATCGGCTTCAGAAATCCTACGAATCGATCTTCGAACGAAAGCCACCGTCTAAGGTTGGGTAGTTGGTTGTTCTTCAGAGTCCTGGCGCAACCCACCACGGGGGATCGGCCATGAAACGGTCGGTGGCTCATTTGTGAGATCGAATTGTTTTACCAGCCGGGTTATTTAGATAGGGATGTTTAAACAAAGTGTCAATTGGTAAATGATAGATTAAAAATAAAATAAAAATAAAAGAGCCTTTTCTGAACACTCATTGGGTAACTACTGCAAGCACACTTCATTGGTACCCACTATAGGGCATTAATAATAAACTCTTGGGCAGTAGGCCGGCATTCGCTATGCTGTTTTTCGTCATTCTTCTGAGAAGCGTGGTATCCGCTAAACACTTGCAAGGAATTTTGTGCCAATTGTCCATGCAGTGGCTGACGACGATTAAAAATTATGGCTGTAGTGGGTATGCGCCACAGTTAATAGGGAAACAAGAACAAGCTTTTGTAATAGGTTGGAGCATTGAACGACACACTCGTTACGCTATTCGCATTGTACAACGACTGGTTGATCTTTCGATGTTGTAAAATTCGTACTTTGTTGTAAAGTCGTATTAATGCGATTGCTTTTCTGACATCAAGCTTGCCTAAGAAAAGTTTGATGACAAGTCACAAGCACTGGTGTTGCTCAGTGGTAGAATACTGGGCAGACAGATTGAAAGAAGTATTGCCGAACCGGACGTGCATTAGCATCAGCATCTGTCTGTTCATTCGTGGAATCACAAAAGGTTCAACAAGAGGTGCCCGAATGGCTTCATCAAGTAGAAAGCCTTCTAGAGATGAAGGAATTTTAAAAAGCCTGTTAAGTTTGATGCTTTCTACCTCTTTTCTTTTGTTCATGTTTGTCCTTTGTTTGATATACATTTGTTTGTGAATGTTGTATATATACAGTCAATAAAGAAAAAAAAAAGGCTAGAATAGTAGGCTGTCACCCAGCGGACCCGGGTTCGAGCCCTACTGCACCATTGGTGCTAAGGCATGCCTGCCTAAGGCAAGTTTGACAACAAATTACAAGCATCGGCGTAACTAAGTGGTTAAATATTGGGCTGGCACCCAGCGGACCCGGTTCAAGGCCCACTTTGTCATTGGTGTAAGCTTTTTGTTTTCTAATTTTTCGCGATGTGGTTACGGACACTGGCGGCGGCGGCGATGAACAACATGCAACTGCGCGTGACCTGAAAAGTCATCTCATAACAGCTTTCACGGAAATAAAGTGAATTTATGCTTCAGCTTAACATTGTACTCGTTTTGTTGCCTTTAGAAAATTGCGTACGGCCTCGCAAACATTCCTGTGGCTAAATCTCTTTTCAGTTGCTCCAAAAGAAAAGACCACCAGAAGAAATAAATTTAGAGCCAACCAACGGAAGGGTTCTTCTAACTGTCTCTTCCATTGATTTGTATATAACCTGCATGTTAAGACGAAATGATGAAGGGATTCACTCTCGTTGCAGTGGAGGCATAGGGGAGACTGTGCCAGACCAGACTTGTGTAGATAAAAATTCGGGGGGGGGGGGGGGGGTGAGGACTCAGAATCTTAGTCTCGTAATTGATTCATCCGCTATTCTAGAGGATCACCATCGGTTTTTCCAAGGGTACTTAAGATGAGAAAAAGCAGGTGTTGCCAAGCGAGTGTTTTCAAAATGATCTGATACGACAAATTTTTCAAAGCGTGCCACGGTGATAAATGCTAGCGTTAGCCATATAGAAATTATGGAGTAATTATCTAAGGCCACTGCGAGTGCGTCTGCATATTCATTGAGGATTAAACCTTTATGATCTGGTATCCACACCAAGCGAATGAGTCGTAACTGTCTTGGGGCAAGGCCGTAAAATACTTTTAAAGCATTGGACATATTAGGCGCAGTTAATGAACTATACACAGACAGGCATTCTGAAAGAATAATAGCATCTGTTATTGCTTAAGGCAATTTTCCTAATGCTAAGAGAACTGCAAGTAATTCCGCTTGATAAATATGTGTAAAATCGGGTAAACAAATTGAAAACAGACCAATCCAACACTGAAGATGCAATTCAGACACCTGCCTTCTCTTCGCAAATTGAAGCATCAGTTGATATTACAATCTTTATTTCTAATCTTTCCAGGTGGTCTTTTAAAATGGCATTTAGGTATCTACTGGGACAATTTTTTGCAATTATTGAAAAATATATTGTCAATTTTTTTTTCATTGTTTGAATAGGTGTTCTTAGTACCAGTACCTCACGAATGTTAACTTGTAATGTTTTCAAGAGCTTCTCTACGAAGATGACTTGTGGACGCCTTAATCTAAACCACTGTTGATTAAAAAAGAACGTCGGCTCATAAATGAAAACATATTGCAACCTCCTCTGTGGGGTGGATATCTTTTTAGGAAGGTACGAAGTGCTAGTATTTGGAACCTAGCACGAAGAGAAGGCAGGCGTGCTTCCTTATATAAGATATTAATATCAACGAATTCAGGAAGGCCAAGACATAAAGAAACGCTTCGCGTTCTAGTAGCACCAGTGGTCTAATTTTGCAGGCGGGTGCTCCAGAAAACCAGACACAGCCAAGCTCCAGTATAGAGCGGACATACATACAATATATCATGACCAGCACATCATGACGTAAACCAGAACGTTTATTGCTGAGTCCACGACGCATCCCAGGCGCCCGTGCTCCTTTAGCTGCCATATTTTCTATACGCGGACTCCAATTTAGGTTTTCAGTATAAGTCACTCCTAAGTATATAACCGATTTCACCTGCGGAATCAAGCCCTGTCAGTAAAGTATGCAAAAATCTGCACTGGAACACTTATCGGAAAAACTGCGATTGCACTTTTTCTTATGTTTAATGATAGATTAATGTCGTCTAACCATGTGTCCAGAGCGTTCATATAAAACTGTAGGATCTGATACAGTGTATGTATATTTGCAGCTGTAAAATGCAATCTCGACAGCGTATACGTACACCTGTACATCATGTTGTACTGGAATTGTGCAGAATAAAATATTAAATAATAATGTGACAGTACCAAACCTTGGGAAAGAACTCTACTTTATTTATACTTTGAAGACGACATGCTTGTTTGAGAGCAATAGCATTCTCTATAGTTTAGAAAGGAGTAAAACCATGCCACGAAGTAATTTAGTAAACTGACGTGCGCTAGCGAATTCATTAGTTTAATGTGTTCCACACTGTCATAAGCTTTTGCAATATCTAAAGCTACTAAGGTGGCAACCTGTTTTTTAGAACGAGCTAGTTATATCCTGCTTTCCAAATCAACATGGGAACAACAAATAGAGCAGCCCGTCTGTTTGTGGGTTTGTTTGTTTGTTTGTTTATTTGTTTGTAGCCTCTAATCTGTGGCTCTCATACACACTCCGAGAGATTGGCTAAGAGAACATATAGCCTCATATCGACGATAACTGCACTATTGCGTACAACGAAAAAAAAAAGGAAAACAAGTAGAATGAAGACAGTATATTAAAGAAAGAAAACAAAGATTCAGAGAGCGAGAAAAAAATCAACAATAAGATACTCACTAATAACTATACCTTGATTTTTGGGAGCCGACCAGACAGCTGGCTTTGCCAAACCCGATTAATTTGGTATGTCGCAAATGTATCCACATTTTGAAAATTACTTCTCGATCCGCTATTTTTTTAGTATTAGTTAGCGTTGGCTTTATGTTGCAAAACGTTTAGAGTCTTGGATGAAATTAAACACCGCATCGAATGCATCTCTGTGTCAATTTCCCAAAACAGAGACACCCTTCTTAGTTCCTTCCTCTTCTTTTACCCGCTAACGTCCTATTCCTCGCGCAAGATTTTGACGCGAAAGCGTTACAATGCTCGTTTCGCAGAAATTCAGGCGTCGTTGTTTGTGAGCCAAAAATCATCATATTGTGCGCGAGCGAAAGATCGCGCAAGATGCAAATAAAATAGGTGATAAAAAATTCCAGGTCAGAGTGAGGATTGAACCTGGTTCATTTGCGTGTCAAGCAAATGTTTTACCACACAGCGGTGCGTCTTTTTTTTTTTGAACATCATGTTTCATAGAATGTGTGTTAACTAGTACACAGTATCACACAGAGCTGTGCTGTTGCAGTTCTGTAGCGAATAAGAGCTGCTTAGAAAGAAACTAGACGGCTGAAGCCAGTAATGGAAGGGTTTTTCATCATGCGCTGCACAAGAAACGTGGCGAGGCTAAGCACCTCACGAAGATGGGATATTAATCAAGTCGAAAGTCAAATACATCACGAACATTTTTAAAGTGAACAACCATTCAGATGACATGTGTGCGTGGAGAAATGATCGGCTCTGCGTTGCAGTTCTGCATACAGGTCCTCCACAGTGCTCGGAAAGAGTGAAAATAACTTCCTCTGCTTGAAAATTAAGTGAGGGTAACTTTCATGCTGTGCAAACACACGCATTCTGTATTCATGCTTCACAACACAATACGTGATATCGCAGTAATAATGCGCCGTACAAGCGTAAATTGTCATTGTATGTCTGAACATGCGATTATCATATTGACCTAATGTTTTAAAGCCGGCCACACACTACAAAAGGCAGACATCTTACTGCATCTATTCCTTTAAGGCCACGTAGTGGGTGCATAGCAAGTTCAAAAAATTGCACACGAATAATTGCTGATGGTCTAAATCATGATACCCATTACACAGAATGCACTAGAGACAAGGATATTGCCATCGTGTTCTATTCTCAAAAACGAAGCTTAAGGGCCCCCCAATTTTTAATAAGCAAACGCACATTATGTTGACATTTTATATCAGGGCAACGTTCTCGGATCACCGTTATTCCTATATAGTAACTACATCACAGATGAGGTGCAGTCCCCAATAAGGGTACGGGCGGACGACAGTGCTGTCTGCAGCGAAGGGAAATCACAATTTGATGTAACAACTTCTGTAATTCGCCAGTGTAGGATAGCCAACCGAAAGTTTTTGTGGTTTACCACTCTGCCTTCTACTTTTCTTGTTCCTTCCTGCATGGTGTGAAACCTAAAACAAAGTAAAAAAAAACGAGAATTCACGGAGTGCAAGTATCTCGGTTTTTCACTCAAAAACTTAATCGCACGTGACCACCCAGCAGTCGACATCGAAGGCAAGAAAAAATGATTTTAGCACGCAGATGTTGGGCATTCGTTCTTTCTTCGAGGGGCGTCGCCGTTGCTGTCAGAGGCGTAACCAGTAGACATGAAGAAATGAAGTGAGAATAACAAAGTATAAAATGGGATTTTAACCCGAGCCCCCTGCGTGTCATTCAAGTGTTCTACCACAAATCCACGCTGGTGCTGAAATTCATTAGCAAAAAAAGACCCTATACAGGCGTCATGTCGGTTGAGCAACTGCGTATAACTTCTTCAATAAAACGTGATTGAGGAGTAGAATAACAACCAGTGATAACACAATGCTAATTGCGACATGAGGGCGTGGTTTAATGCTTCCCACCGACTGCAAAGGGCTAAGCCACAATTCTTAAACATCATTAGCCACATGCAGCATCAACAAAAAGAGAGAAATGGTTAAAAGGAAGAGACAGGGAGCAACATCAACAAAGTGCACATAATACTTTATAGATGCGTAACAGGTACCTCACTTATCGACAGAAAGACGAATAATGGTGTAGTAGACGCTGTCCTACTTCCCGAAAATTATTATATATGGTGTAGTCGATACCGTGTGGAAAGTCTGAACTTCAAGCACAGCTGGCCTTGTCTCGACACGATGCACTCGGAATTCACATTGGGCAGCATAGTAACCGTCGGTTAAGTTTTATTCGTCAAAAACTTCGAATCAACGTACAAATATGTTAAAGGAAAAGATGGATGTGTAATTTCATTGTAAGTCCTTAGGTGCACGATTCGACGCGCAGCGGAACGTTCCCACATTGGTACAGTCAGGCCAAGCCCGACCATCGCGTCGTGGGCTTCTATGATAACTCATTCATGATTTGGGAATAAAATCAGCAGAGTTTGATACCAATAATAGGAGAATCTTCGCAAATAGGCTGCCCGCTTCGTCTCCAATAATGAAATCGTTTTCAATAGTGTCGTTGAGACAAAGGCTTTGCCTGGCTGGGAAACGTTAATCACGAGAAGAGAGCAAATTTCAGATTCTAATTTCTTTGCCATGTCTTCTCTATTCAAAACCGTCATTCATATATCCGCAACTATCTGCTGAAACCAATTTATATCTCTGCTCGTCACGACCACTCAAAGACGCGCGAGCACAATTGGAACACGGGCAGTTTTGCCAAATACTTCTTTAAAGAAAACTGGTAATTAACATTTACAAAAAGAAGGCCAGTGAAAGTATAAGGGATGTCATTTGTAGAGGTAGATGATGTAAACGTTAACAGAAGGTCGCAGATTCAGTCCGCACCACCGCCAAGTTACATTTTCGTTCACTTTCTTCACATTTACATTATAATCAACAAAATTACACCCTCTATACTTTCTTTGGTTTCTTGCATCTTGGTGTTAATCATTCTTTTTTTAACATAGAAAAGAGAGCCCTCATAGTTTCACTTTTTTCATATCCAATAACTGTTTGATACTTTTTGCCGAAAGAACTTGTTTTACGTCTCGCAATCACGACTCTTTTTTTCAGATTGTACTTGCGGAAAACGTATTATTGTCATGATTTTTTTATTTCTTCAATCTGTAAATTTCTTTTGAAGTAACTTGAACTTCTGTGTTTCCGGATTCCTGCTAACTCTGTCAATTACATTTCTTTATTTATTACTGTGAACAATTTAACACGTCGTCCTCAAGCTGTCTCCCCTGCTCAATGCCTCTGAGTAGACGAAGGCAAATAAATAACATATTAACTGTAAACAAACTATATGAATATAGGTGAAAAAGAGAAAAAAAATAGATTCTTGTTATTGTGACCTCTAGCTCTCCAACATGCTTTGTAAAAATTATATGGAGATGATATGGTAACAACATTTACGTCCTGCAAAGAAGATCAAAGCGCAAACATATGCTAAGCTACAATAACAACTATAGCTAATAACACAAAAACTGCGGCATAGTGAAGGGTACTCGATGCCACAATCGCACACCAAACTCCGATAAGTATTTCGGGTACACGCGGAAAACGGCCATAGGTTATCAAAGCGGAAACAACCGAGGACACGGAAGGGCCCAAACAGGAAGTGATGGTAGTTTGACTGTGCTGAAGTGTATATACTCAATGAACGAAGCAGGCTACGAAGGCCGGCTAGGCTACGGGTCTTGCATACGTAAATATTTAGCTTGATACAGACGGCATGGCCTCGGCAGTGTGGAAGCTTTCAGCCATACGTAGTCGCTAATGGTATTGGCCGCGGTATAGTTCTGATATTGGCCCCAAGTTAGAGTTCTGTTTACGTAGGCACGGGCTTGGCTCATGTTCTTATTTTGCTCGGTAGTATAGGCGGCACCTGTCGAATCAGTACGAAGAGAACAAAGAACTGTAGTTATACGAGCAGATGTGAGAGCATGTCATCTTCCTGTCTCCTGACAAATTTCTATCGAATGAGTATAGATTAAGTATACGGGCCCACAAAGCAACGTACTCGTGCTTTTCTCGGCTTTTCCCCGACGAAGGTGACCGGAGACTCGTTCTGTTGCAGTGATAATACATCCATATGGTAATGTCGAGGTCCTGAAATGCGCTTGCCCAGAATTCTAGCTATTCGAACGATAAGAGTAAATCAAGACGGTGGACCCATCACGTTGGTCTGGTGGTTATTCATGGTGCTCGACTGCTGATCCAAAGGTCGCGAGGTCGAATCTCGGCCGCGACGGCCACATTTAAATGAAGGCGAAATGCTAGAGGGCCGAATGCGTGAGATTTAAATGCGTGTTAAATAATCCCAAGTGGTCGAAATTTCCGAAGCCCTCCGATACGGTATCTCCCATAATGATATCATTGTTTTCGGACGTAACGCCTCTAAAATTATTGCACAAGTTCGGAGGAAGGTAGAACTTTAAAAGATGAACGATTTGTCAAAACAGCGTGTCGGTGGAGCTGCAGGAGACTGCATGCAGCCTCGAAGAAGACAAGTGCCTGGTCGAAACCTCGGCTCCAGCGAGACCCCGAGTTGAGAAGTTTTTCATTCGCCTAAAGAATATCGTAGGTGGCAAAACGACGAGGGCGTATGCTAAGCCTATGAATTCTCGGATGACATACTTTCATCGTGCAGTTGTCGGATAAGACCAGCGGAAAGAACGTCCTTCATTTTAATGAGGCGGCGTGTTTCACAATACATCACGCGTAAGCGAAAGTTTTTTTTTTTTTTTTTTCGAATGGTATCACATGCATAGACGATTCGAGATCTCGAGGCGGCTACCGCGATACGCAGAGTGTAGAGTGTAAAATACAATAAGTTCACAGAGAGCAAGGACTGCAGATGTGTGGAATGAGGAGCATGCCTGCTTAGCTTCGTCAATATAGAGATACGGTAAAAACCCGTTAACTGAACACCCGTTAATTCAGAAACTCGATTATGTCGGGCGCATTCTCTGGTCCCGGACAGTCTGAGAATTGATCAATTACATAAAGATATTGGTAATTAGGTCATACTTGGTAGCAGCTTAGTTACCTCGGACGATTCTCGGAGCGCGCCGAGCGCGAAACGCCGTAAATGTACGGCGCAATTAGATGAGCGGGAACGGCATTCGTGGACAATCGAACCACGGCGGCGCCGTCTACAGTCATAATCTCGAACCTTATATGGTGACGATGCTAACGACGCTTCAGGTTAGCACGTTTGGGCTTGCTAATACACGGATGTCTTCAGGCGCGGCCTCATTGCGAACAAAGGCGCGAGTAACGAAAATTGCGGCTTTTACACTACTCTTACGTGCATATTATTTCCGTAAAATAAAGTGCATTGACATACTAGACATTTGTTTATTGTTTTTATATACTTTCGACCATTAGGGATTCGGTTAATTCAGACATTTTTTCCGGTACCGTGAGATCCGAATCAACGACCTTTTACTGTATAGTGTTGCTGCTGCTTTATGCCACCAGTCATACAGTGTATAGGACGTGACACTAACAGGCCAGTCCGTTGTGCCTTCGAATGACCTTCTCAAACGCGGATTTACAAGTTGGAACAGCTGATAGCCCGTAATGTGAACTGATCGAGCGCAGTCAAGCACACCCTTGCTGTGAGTGTCGCCGTTTAAGCTCTAAAACGGCCGCCCTCTCATACGCGTGCACCAGGACTGCCAGACATCTGCCTCCCCACTGACAACAAAATCATAGCGCGCTGGTCTACAATGCCATGTAGGGGATTTCAGGGCGTTGTTGCAGCTTTTTTCTACAAACCGGACTGTCAAATTGTGACTGTTCACGGGCAATTTTGGTGTGGCGTACTTGGACGGCGCTAAAGTCACGACTTCGTATACAGTGTCCTGACTGACTCTTTTTCCGTTCTTTTACGTCCCCCTTGCCATGTACGTGGTAGCAAACCGAAAACCTCATCTGGTTAACCTCCCTGTCTACCACCCTCCTCTCTCCGCAGTTTACGACGTAATTATAGCTGAACATATGCCCCTTTTGTCAGCGTGATTGCTTGACTGTAAATTTCAGGGCAAACGAGCACAACGTTCCCGGTACTGCTGCAGGATGCCAGCGACTAGCCTATGGCAATAAACGGCGCCAAACATATATGCGGACAGGAGAGCAACAGGACTGGCGCAAGCATTAATGTAACCGGTGGGCCACAGGCTCATCTTACAGAGGTAATCGCTGCAACGCGCGACAGTTTACAGGAATACCGACCCTTTTTACCACTCCATTCATCGACCTCTCGCATTTCCAAGCGCGACGCCAGCTGCTCGAGTCAGCACGCGTTGTACGCGCTCTCGGCGACTCAAGCTGCGTATACGTACACCTATTATTTGCCCAGAATTCCACGGTATCACCCCGGGTAACAGGAGCTGCGTACGCTAGCAATCACCTATACGTTAACCCTGCCGATGCAGGACACCTAAGCTGTCGTCACAAGCAACGCAGGAAGGCTAGGAATAGCTTGGGTAACTTCAGCTATAAATGTTCACCCCTTTCGGCGAAAATTATCACGATACAGTGAAAAAAAAGGAAAACAAGACAAAGGTATATATTAGAGCTCGGTTGTCGGAAACAGCTGGTGTTCGGCCAAGGCTTCACGCGCAGTTGCATGAAGCTGGTGATTAGGGATATTTGTCGAGCCACGTCGATGGCTCCGGTTGGCTCGTTATCGTAAAGGACGGCCGTAGTACAGGTCGCATATCGAGGGGACGGCCGTTTTGGGGAGCGATTCCACCGGTTGGTAAAAACTAAAACTTTATTTGCTACTTTTAAAGACGGTAGTATTTCCTGGGGACCTTCGACGCAAAAATTTTGGTCTGTCTGTCTGTACATTTGTCTGTTTGTCTACCTTTTACGGTTTCGGGTACTCTAAACGGCACCAGACGAGACACTTAATGGCCGACCCCATACGCAGCACTCAACAATGTTGCTCAAGGTTCAGCGTTCATACTAGTGCAATTGTCAATTAAATATCAATTATTGCGCATATCTGAGTCACCATAACAACACGCATATATTCTGTATGTGCGTCTTATAGTACTAGAAAACGCATACATAAGTGATTTTAAGGCCGTAGCGTTTATCACGCTGTACTGACCATGCAACGCTTGCATGAAAAGGCGAGTGTTTCCGACGCTTTGCTAAGACGACACAGTGGTGGCACCTACCCGTCGCCTTGCGTTCTACACCTTATCACCTCTGAGACGGGCGTGCGCGCCCGTTTTAGAGCCGCGCGTTTCGTTTTCCAAGAAAACTGCCAGATTGCGCTCATGTCTCACGTGTGACGTGACTAAATGCGCTCGTTCGCCTCCGCTGCACGCTCGAGGCACTCTAACGTAGCGCCCCCAGAATACCATTAACCGATTTTCTCGCGCAGAACATCAAACAAATGCTTTGGTCATTTTCTCCACACGCAAGAGTATCGTCTTTCGACGACATTTGCAGATTAACATGCAGATATGGGGTCATTTTGTTGTTTTCTCTTCTTTAACGACGAAGAACCAAGCCAAGCAGCACGCTTGTTCGCAGACAAGAGCCTACACGACTGTTTCGGTTGTAACGCACACTCCAGACTCAATCCCGTACCGTTACTGGCTAGCACATGGAGGACGTTTGAGCTACGCCTTCAGGAGCAGATCACGTGATCGTGTGCATTGTCTTTGACCATGCCGAAGAGAAAGGAACGTCCGCCGGCGCAAAAGTTGGCCGTTTACAACTATCCAAGAGAAGTTGTGAAGAGTCCTTTACGCCGTAATTCTTCCTTAATTTTCCAAGCTGGCGAAGTAGCTACTACGCGTCCGTAAGGTGCCACGCGCACCTGCACACTTTTCAATGGGTGGGATACTTCAACTCAAGCACTCGCTGAACCGTTCATTGTGTTCTGACGACTGGCGCGATTCTATGATTGCGGCACACAATATTCCACGCGTTAAGGAGAGTCCTGCAAACCCATGCGATTCTTAAGGCGTGTTTTTACGAAGCATCTCAAACACTGTAGTCACTCCTCCACAAAACTGAAAGACAAAAACAAACTGGAGTGGATTTGTAGTGGAACACCTGCTTGCCACCAAGGAGTCTGATTCCATCCGATTTTCATTCGGACCGATTTATTTATTCGCAGTTATCTCGAATTTTCACTCGCGAATAGCACCAATATCAGCGCACACAACCATCGCCGCCAACGCCATCATTTCTGCGAATCCAAGAAATCTAACACCATAGCGTTAAAAAGCACGAAGGTTCACTTCGTTAAAGCGTCAGACACAAACTCTATCAGATGTCTGTTGATGCGCAAATCGACATGTACCAAGAGAAACGCAAATTACGTAAAACATTGTCGAGAAAGAACGAAACAATATGCTGTGAGAACTAATAGGACAAGAATTGTACGTACAAATATGTATACATACTTAAACTGTTGTGGCAGATGAAACGCAGGTACCTGCAGTTCAGGTGTGGTAAAAGTAAATCACGCATGGCGTTTGTGAGACCTTGAAGCGTCTCACTGGTATACGCAGAACACCAGAGGCTCAACACATGAACAAACAAAAAACGACACAGCATTAATTAAGCACTGGCTCTCATCAACCATCAGAGTTTTCTTCCACTCCTCATATCCATGTGCGTCGTTTCGCTTTATTCTTACCCAAGCAGCACTACAGTTTAGTGCTCCTGTGAAATTCGATGCATTTACGGCCGAAAGTAATGCCATGGCCCCCGAGATCGGCCTCAGTGACGCGCCGTTGCTGCATCGTGTTGCCGGAGATAATCGCGGAGGCCACGGTAACGCATACCTATTCATAACGCCGCATCTAAGTGCAGATTTCAGTACAAAAAGCTGTGTTTAGAACAAGTGTTAAAATATTTAGAGTACTTCGTACTTTACTATGGGAGTAGATTAAGCAGTCCCGTGGGCCATACACTTACTTCCAAGTTCAGTTTCTTCTAATTGTGTGTTTAGATTAGTAAGTAGTCGCAAACGATCTACCACTCGTACTTTATTATGTAGAGCGAAGAACCATTTAAAAATAACAATTTTCAGACTGTTGGAACCGGCTATATCACTATGGTGACACAATATACATGCAGACAAATATATGCCCAATAAAATGAAAAAAAAAACAACAACAAATGTCACACATGTGCAAGAAAAACTTCATGCTTCTACACTGAATTTTATTCATGCATATACGGTGATCATTCTCTACTCCTTGTATTGTGCATATATTCGTTGCAATTTTAAAGTGTGACGCAGCTTGAGATTGGAGCTGCGGCACCTTCTCTGACGGTAGCAAGACGGTGGTTGTGCGACGCGACACAAAAGCACTGTCGGTGTTATTGAAAAACACTCTACTTAAATAATGTTTGTGAATGTCTGTTTTGTGCATAATATGTATGTTTGTGATTTTATGTTCTACTCACGGGCTCATATGACCATCACAGTAATCAGATCATCAAACTCATCACCCTACATTTGGTGTAGCAAGCCAGGTGATGAACATGGCTAACAGCTCCAGGAACTTCTATAAAGATTATTATACCTATCCCTCTTTTCATTGCGATTTCCTGAAATAAACAGTTGCTAGTTCCCGGTTGTTCTGTTCACTTGGGCTTATTGCGTCGTTTTCAGGTGTGACTGTATGGCGCGCTGCCAAATTCAACTATGAGTAAAGGAAGTTAATCCTTGCGCTGTTTAAAAAATATCAGTGGGCACAGAAAAGCCGCAATGATGCCAGCGAGGAAAAAACTCCTCGCTGGCATCATGCCGTCAAAAATTAAGCGCCGATGAGGACACTACGCATTTGATAGTTCAGTGCCGAGCGGTAAAAAGAATGCAAGGTGCAAAGCAGGAAGAAACAGCAGAGAAAGGAAAGACAGGGATATTAACCAGTCTAGAAAAAAGCCCCTATGCTACCCTACCGCATACTGAGCCTCTGTTTACAAAGATGAAAAGCTATAAAATTAGCTTTAGCCTGGTCAATATAATGACTACTAAGGCGAAAGGCCTAAATTCCTCATCTAAAGCTGAAATTGTCCGGCGGTGACGTGAAGGCGAGTGGTCAAACTGTGATCACGTGCCAACGTCATCACGACGTCCCAGATCGCAAAGATTTGTGACGTCGTCGTGACATGCGACGTGGCATGAACACGTTATCTCATGACATCGACGCTTTGTCCTGCTTCTTAGTAAAAACCAGGCAAGGTGTAGTAAAGCCTGTATCACCTCTGATTCTATCGAGGCTGCAAGAAACCACGTTTGCAATCGATAGGTTACTGAAACATTACTGGTGTTTAGTAGCAACTAAACTCCTTCGACGCTTACAGGCTCATTCACTATGCTCAGTTTGTGCAAGCAAGGAAGTATATACACATGCCATAGAGACGTGTTCACCCTCGCAAAATTAACGACCGTTTGAGAAGACGAATAAATAAATTATCAAATAAATAAATACTGGCCCCGTGAATTTATTGGTTTTGGAAATATACTTAAATAGAAGTCATTAACGTTCAAAATAATTTATGCGAAAACTTTTACGACTTCATAAAGGGCATTTTATGGAGCTATGACTAACACACCTTCGCGTTCAAAGGGTAAAATAAAGTAGTAACTAGGAACGAACAAATACAAGCCTTTCGTATTCCGACTTTTGATTGCAAGTAAAAAAAATTGATGATAACTGAAAGAGAAGACACAAAGTAAGTTTTAGAGCTGATTAATTGATTGATATCTGGGGTTTAACGTCCCAAAACCACCATATGATTATGACAGACGCCGTAGTTGAGGGCTCCGGAAATTTCGACCACCTAAGTTTTTATAGCTGTCACCGTCAGTTTCACTTGTCAGATAAACCTGAGCATATCGGGTGGTCAGAATTAATCGAGTGCTTTTAACGGCACTTTTACCTAGGCGTATGTACAGTCACGACTCGCTATCATACGCAATAGTTTTTTATAGCCGTAAATGTGTCTGTGTCATTATGAGGCTAAGAAACGCTTTTGAATATGAAAAAAAAAATCTGAATATAGAAAAACTCAATCTGTTCACTTCGCAGTAGAGAATAAGACGTGCCGGCGAAGCAGAATGCAAACTCAGCAGCTTGAAGCGTTGCATATCAATAAATCGTCTAAAAGAGAACAACTAACGAATGTTTTAATGTATAGCATCTCTATTTTCATTATCTCATTCCGGGATATTGTGGCCATATATTAACTGCGTCTTTTAACACCCCTTTTTTTGTGACATTCACTTTTTATATGTCATTTTTTTTCTGATTCGTCAACGATTCTAACAGACGACACTTCAGTGTCCCACTTGACTAGTACATAATATTTAATGAGTGACGAAAACGTCCTCTGTCACCATACAACTACTTCCCTGTTTTTATCTTATTTTTTTTAACCGCTCTAAGGACAGTGAGCAGTGTCCATGCATAGTTTACTGCCGAGTAATTTATTTACGGTTAAAATGAAACCAAAGATTCTCGCTTCACATGCAGCACACGAAATCTCCCAAATGGAAGCTTATGCCACATGTGGCTCACTGGAGGCGTGAATGAAACAGTGCACAAGAAGATGGAAGAATTAGGCAAAGAAAAAAAAAAGAGGATGCCCACTAACACTTTCAGTGCACAATTTCGTTATGTCTCAGATTACGTCAGTATTAATTAATCTCACTCTCTGCCCTTTTAGCGCCACATCTGACATTCGGCAAAGCTGTTTTGACGCAGACAGACTCGTAAATGACGCAAACAAGCCACGGACGTAACTGAGACGCAACTAAAGAGAGCACCCACCTTTGTCAACCGTTATAGCCACTTGTCCCTCGGAAACGACATCGAAGGACACTGAGAGACACACCTCAGCTCGCCGAGCGAGGAAGCACGAAAACAATGCGTCGAATGGAGCTAGCAGGCAGGGCGTACGTAGTAGTCCTGGGACGACTAGACAACAGTCGCGCGGGCCTCTATTGTGCGCACGCACCCTTATCCGGTCCACTTGATTTTGGCGTCGACGAGTGCTTTCCGCACGAGAGGGACGGTTAGGAGTCACAAAAAGCGAAGCCACAGCCGGCACTGACCAACGTCGGTGAGGCGATCTTCCCTTCTGAGGACTGCCGGTGTCCCCTCCCTTTCCGAACGGGAGGGAAATGAAACTTGTTCGACGCGGTAGTCACGGGAACGCAGCACCACACGAGCACATCTACGCACGTGCACGGAGAGGAGGGGCGATACGACGGTGGTGTACTGTTCTCAAGGAGATCGACGACTAGCGAGGAAAGCCGAGCGAAGGAAAGGAAAAAACAAAAAGAGAGAAGTAACAAACTTTGGCACCCCCTTTTCCTTAATTTTTTTTTCTAGTCTCTTCTTCGACCCCTACAACGTCATCGCTATCTCAGCATGCTCCCTTGACCCAGAGGCCGAGGAAGGAAACCGGGAAGTGTCGCTTGGCCTGAGCGCTCGCAGCTGTGCGCTGTCGCGGGTGGACCTCGAAACTCGAGCTGCGCCCCTTGGAGCGCGCGCACCGACTGAAAGGCGGCGCGAAGGGGCCGCTCGGATACGGCACCGCCGGGCGGATGCAGAGGAGCGGGAGGAATCCCGCCCGTCGTCCGAGGGACGCCCGGCAGAGAGCGCACGGCTGCCGAAGAAGCGGCCAGCCAGCCGGCGACGCTACGGTGGCGGGCAGTGGCAGTACAGTAGCGGCGGCGGTTGCGCACGAAGTCGCGGAAGATGGCAGTTTATGGCGCTGTCGATTGAAAGGGGACACGGGAGCGATGGGGAAGAAGGCGCGCTTTTAGGAGGGGATCGTTGAGCACTGGTCCTTTTGTCGGGACCTTTTCGATAAACTCGTGAACACTGGAGGTGGCAGTCACTTTTGCGGTAGAACTGACAGCCGGGCTAGGCGGTTACTATTGATGGCTAAATGTCAGCATGCATGTAAGACGAGGACGCTGCATGGATGCAGTGTGTAACAAAGCGCTCGTTTGTGTCCTACATTATAGTATACGTCACTGTCTAGTGTGCGCACTGAAATTTCACCAGGAGGTGGAAGACACTCTTGCCATAAAAATTCTGCTGCAGCGAGAATTCCTACTCCTACTTCTATGCTGCTGATGCTGCTGCTTACTACTGCTGCTACAGTCCTAATATATTTGGAGTAACAGTAGCAGTAGTTAGTCGCAATTGTAGTTATAGTAATGGTAATGGCCGCCACACCATAATTACAGGTTAGCCTGTGGTTTACCGCACTGGTCATTGTTCCTAGCTTCTTCCACTGCTGCTTTCATTCACAATAAGTCGCAATAAAGGGTCAGCTAAAAAAATACATTATTGACAACTTTCGAGGTTTTACTTCCAGAAACATCGATGTGATTTCAAGTGCTCCCGAAATTTTGACCTGCACGTCACCGAGTACATTGAAGAGGGAAGGACAAAAAGGCACCCTTACTGGTTGCGTATTTTCAGTCCATGAAATTCAGTGAAACGGCAAAAAAAGTGTCGATAAACAGTCTTCTTCGTCGCTTGGCAAACGTCTCTTGTCCCTTCCTCTCACTACAGATGTAAGGCAAGAACCATCGCGCTCTCAGAAGCATTTCACGTAAGAGATGGAACGCGCGGGAGGCGAAGAAAACAAGCTTTACTTCTCCGTAGGGAAGCTTTCGTCAGCAGTGGTCTCCTGCGGAGTCTGGACGAGGGGGGGGGTCTTCGTCTCCGGACGCTGCGACATCAAGGACGAAAACGCGCCAAAGAAAACACGCGAATACACGCGGTTATGCTCGAGCGATATTTCCGTTTGTCGCGACCAGAGTCGGCCGAGTGTTTGTGGTCGAGATGGCCCCGTTGCTATATCTCGGCTGCTCAGTCGAATATAGCGATATCGTGCCTCGATGGCTCCATATTCAGTTTCGAGTGTCACCCGCGCTGGTTTTCGAGTCTTCGGCTCGTCCGTAGCCGAAGAATGAGACGTATCACCCATCATAGGAGATAAGGCGATATTTTTCGTTACGCCTCCTAAAGTGTAACAAGACCTTCTTCTATTTTGGGCGTAATGAAAGTGTCCGCGTTTTTCAGCGTCTGGGACATGCGCACATCAGCACATTACAACCACTGAAGCGTATAATAATAATATTTAGAGCTTTACGTTCCAAAAGCACGACATGATTATGGGAAACGCCGTAGCAGCGGGCTCCGGAAAGTTCGACCACGTGGGGTTCTTGCGCCTAAATCTTAGCGCACGGGCCTCCGACATTAAACCTCAATTCAGACGTGAAAATCACCACCGGAATTCGATGTCGCTATGTACAAATCGACAGTCAAGCACCACTGAAGTTAATTCACAGGCAACTATAGTGAACGAGTGTTTCCCGCTTATACATTGAAAATCTGTGCTACTAAACTCTGAAGAATGTGCGAGTCAGAGGCAGATAAGCTACAATTACGTTATCGTGCTGGCAGCGGGCAAGTGAACTGTGGTAATGTGGGCCTAAAATTCTGATAACTCGCACGCTGCGCAGCGTGCTTGGTTGGAATATGCAAATGACTCGGCCCATCCTACGAAGTTGTAGAGCTGTGAGAAAGAATAGTCTGGAAATGGAAGTGTGATAAAGATCAGCCAGAAATACTGACCTCGCGTGTATATAGCAATAGCTGTTTGATATTGCACTTTAGAAAGAGCGCAGAAGACGTGAATACGGCAAAGTTTCATGCAGGCTCTACGTACCCTGGATCTACGTACTCGAATTTATCCGTAAAAACTGAAGCGTGTAATGATCAGATGCTGCAAGAATGATAAGGCAATTAAGCGTCTCAATGCCCAGAGCCTTACACAAGGGGAGTATTAGTGGCTTTTCTTCTCTGCCTTCCTTCATCTCTCCAGGTCTACTTTCACAAGTCACGACATTCAATGAACAACACACAAACATCGCACAGAAAGATCATTGCATTATGCAAGGCCGGAACTAGCACCTGTTAACTCTGGGATCATAAACACTAACTAAAAAAAAGCTGATATTTGCTTGACCGTGGGCGCCTGGGGTTCAGGATGATGATTCGTGAATTTTCGTGGTGCACGGGTCATGCTTGGACAAAAAGCGCCATAAAAATGAAGGAAAACGAACAATGACCATCATTTGTTTAGAACAAGTGGTTAACGATTCAGTGCACCTGGTACTTCACTATTGAAGAGCATAAAGCCGTCCCGTGAGCCCTATATACTTGATGAAGCCGTGTACACGGTGGTATGTAAGGGATGTGGACTGTGGTAATGTTACATGACTGTATGCGGACCTTGCACGTGGATTCGCGTGCAAAGGCGAATGAAACTAACTTGCGAGGAGCACAAAATCGAAAAAAAATTCAATAACATATATTCACTGACGTTTGTTTAACGTAACACATGCCTAGTGTTTTTGTTGTGCTTTCTCGACTTCAAGATTATCTACATAAGCAAGACAAGTTCTTGTTTGTTTCCTAAAGTGCGCAGTCTTAGCTATGAGAAGCACATGACAAAGTTAGTCAATGGACTCAGCAAAGCTATAGTTGGTCCTTTATATCGAAGAGGTCTCGCTTCAAATACGCAGACAGAGATGAGGCGCGCACGGCCACCCCCACCTTTAAATCCTTTAAAATCCTTTATTAAAAAAGATGGTGACATTTCTTGTATATGCTGAAGCACGTGAAAGAGACGCGCTTTGCCGTCACTAGCCGGTACTTCATGAACTACGTTCGTTTCTCGTATAATGCACGGTAGGCGACACTGATACACCTGCTCATTCCCAGATCCATTTGGCTTCTATTAAGAGTCTTCCCGCCCTGTTGCGGTTGCGAGATATGACGATATACACATGCAAATTTTGAGGTGCATATAGGCAGTAAGTTGGAAGATGACCGTTAGAACCATTCTTGCGACTGTAATCAATAGGCAAGGCTCATGATAGAAGCAAAATTGATTTGCGAGCGAGCAGGATACTGCGCTAGTATAAATTCTGGTGCGTTATCCGAGAAAGAATTTCAGTTCTTGAGCAACCGGTGATTATAATTCACGTGCCTTGTCTAACGAGTTTCCGCGTACACAAGTGATGCTCCCGTCAATTCCAAAAAAAAAAAAGTAAAACTTGGAGGGTCCTTACACATAGTTCCCTATGAATACACTAGAGCGAACTCTGTGGCCCTGGTGTCTACGGAGGTGGCAAGGCACGGCAGTTGCAGCGACCATGGGATGATGGGCATAGTACATAGATTTGTCTAATCTTCGTACTTCTGGCTCCGTTTACGTTCGAGCGGCTCGAAGATGTTTTGCCACGAAACACAAGTCAGCAAATTTTCAGCATGTTACACTACAGCATCCTAATCTATTAAGCTTACCATTTCAAATCCGGTGACAAAGTCCAAAAGGGTTAGTTTTTTTTTAAACAAAACAGGAACACAGCAATGAACGAAGCCTCAATTGCGATCCGAGGCCAACAAGTACAAAGACTAGGCAAATCCGTGTACTACCAATCATTCCCATGGTCGCTGATTGATGTCAGCTGCCAGAGTCCTCTCTAGTTAATTTTATGAAACTCTATGCCCTCCTTACGTGTTCGCCTGAGACGACTGGAAGGCTAAAGCCGTCTTTTTTTTTCTTTTCTGCTCAGCCGACGCACCAATCCTTCCTAGCGCTCCTCCAGAAGCTTTCTGCAAATAAAGTGTTTTCGCACTGCCTCTAAGATCGGGGGCATCGCTAGCCTCACGCACCTCATGTGGTAGTGCATTGCCTCCGTGATCAGTCCTGCTTTCACCAATGGACGATGTGACGTGATGACACCATCATGTGACATCACTATGACGCCGTCGTAACGTCACAAACTTTCGCGATCTGTAACCGCATGGTGACGTCATGCGGTGGCGTCTTCGCAAGACAATCACTCTTGTTTTCACGTCACTCGCAATAACACCAATGTCGCGGGAACGCGACGGTCAATTTTCATGTTTCATGAGGCATCTAAGGCTCCAGCCTTAATAACCAAGCTGAAGGTTGGGCTGCGTGCGTCTCGCCTCATGTCTGTCCGTGTATTTCAGGTGTGTACGCCCCTCATTAGTAAATTACAGGCGTAGGTGAACAAATTAAGTCACTCAATGCGACTTTTTATGAATGCGGAGCATTTCTTTCCGAACTGCAAGCACTTTTGGCGTCTATCTACGTATCTATCTATCCAGCCACTTACGTCTGGTTTCTCTCGCGCTCATCCTCTTAACTTGACGTGAACCAAAACTGTTATGCATTTCCGATGGAGGCGGAAATGTTGAAGGCCCGTGTGCTCAGATTTGGGTGCACGGTAAAGAATTCAAGGTGGTCGAAATTTCCGGAGCCCTCCACTACGGCGTCTCTCATAATCATATGGTGGTTTTGGGACGTTAAACCCCACATATCAATCAATCGAACCAAAACTATTAGTATGGGAGGGTAAGATGGTTTCGCGAATATGAAGCGCTCGTTAATACGCGGATAATCTGACAATCCCGCCGCGTACGTCGTCAACCACTTCCCGCCAGACAGTGGCACATACCCACCCGCGGGTATGTGCCACAGGTGATCGACAGTTTGTATCTATCCAGGAACGACGAGAACAAATAAGGGCGTTTTTAACGCGTGAACATCAAAAAAAAACCTGGCGTCGGCAGTGTTGTCCTGGCGAATGCAAAGAATAAATGTCAGCTTCCCAACAGGAATAAAACCCAAGCATTCTTCGTGGCAATCAAGCATTCTACCACAGAGCCACGCCAGGTCCCCGAACTACTTTTCAAATAGACCCTAATGTTTGTGAAACTTCAATTATGATTGCAGTACTGGCTATCCAATTTTATAGACATTACATATGTACTCGTTTCTGTCGTTCCTTCTTCAAGTCTAGGTGAATTCGAGACCGTACCGTTTTATGGTCACTGAATCTTACCTTGCCAACCACTTCCACATCCTGCACGATGCCTGGGTGTGCACTCATTACAAAGTCTATTTCGTTCTTATTTTCGCCATTAGCGCTCCTCCATGTCCACATGCGGTTTCTTCGTTTTTGGTAGAAGGTATTCAAAATCCGTAAGTTATTGCGTTCTGCCAATTCTACTAGTAGCTCTCCTCTGGCGTTTTTAGTACCGATGCCATAATCTCCTACTGCCTGCTCTCCAGCCTGCTTCTTCCCTACCTTTGCATTAAAGTCTCCCATCAGTATAGTATATTGTGTTTTTACTTTACTCATTGCCGATTCTACGTCTTCATATAAGCTTTGAAGTGAAGTGTCGTGATGGCTGGATGCATCATGACGCGTAAGCTTGTACCACCTTCATCTTGTATCTCTTATTAAGTTTATTTACAATACTTACCACCCTTTCATTAATGCTATAGTATTCCTTTATGTTGCCAGCTATGTTTCTGTGAATTAGAAACCCCACTCCCATTTCTCTTCTGTCAGCCAAGCCCCGATAGCAAAGGACGTGTCCATTCTGTAGCACCATATAGATCTCATCTGTCCTCCTAAGCTCACTGAGCCCAATTATATCCCGTTTACGACCCTCTAGCTCCTCGAATAGTATAGCTACACTTCCCTCACTAGATAAGGCTCTAGCGTTAAACGTTGCCAAGTTCAGCTTCCAATGGCGGCCTGTCCGGATCCAGAGATTCTTAGCACCCCCTGCTGCGCTGCAGATCTGACCGCCGCCGTGGTCAGTTGCTTCGCAGCTGCTGGAGACTGAGGGCCGTGAGTTAATTGACGTATGCATGTGGGAGGTAGTGGCCAGATACTGCACCAGGGTGGCCCATCCCTCTCTGGTGAAGGATTGCGTTACCAGTGGTGGTTACCGGTGAGGCCGCACCCCAGGCTTCTTAATGCAGTTCCATCACCACGAAGATTTTTTTTATCCGGTTAGGAACTGCATGGCACCGGGATTTGAACCACAGACCTTTTGCATGCGAGGCGGATGCTCTAACCACTACGCCATCGCCGCACAACGATGACATTGCATTGTTGAGTAACTCAGGGGACGAATTCCAACTCATGATTACGGAGTTAGACAAGGATAGCAGACAGGTGGGTCTTAAAATTAATCTGCAGAAAGCGAAAGTAATGTACAACAACCTCGGAAGAGAGCAGCGCTTCGAGATAGGTAATAGTGCACTTCAAGTTGTAAAAGATTATGTCTACTTAGGGCAGGTAAAAACCGCGGAACCGAACTGCCAGATTGAAGTAACTAGAAGAATAAGAAAGGGGTGGGGCACATTTGGCAAGCACTCTCAAATTATGACAGGTAGATTGCCACTATCCCTAAAGAGGAAGGTATATAACAGCTGTATCTTGCCGGTACTTAGCTATGGAGCAGAAACCTGGAGACTTACAAAGAGGGTTACGCTTAAATTGAGGACGACGCAGCGAGAAATGAAAAGAAAAATGGTAGGTGTAACCTTAAGAGACAAGAAGAGAGGAGAGCGGATTAGGGAGCAAACGGGTGTTAAGAGTCCGGTCCGAATCCCGTGAGCTGCTTCTCCGTCACGTTCTTTGTCACGAATAGGAATCCGCAAACGGGTGTTAAGAATAGCATAGTTGAAATCAAGAAGAGTAAATGGACATGGGCCGAGCATGTAGTGCGTAGACAGGATAACCGCTGGTTATTAAGGGTAACTACCTAGATTCCCAGAGAAGGCAAACGAATCAGGGGGAGACAGAAGGTTAGGTGGGCAGATGAGATTAAGAAGTTTGCGGGTATAAATAGGCAGCAGCAGGCACAGGACCGGGTTAACTGGCGGAACATGGAAGAGGCTTTTGTCCTGCAGTGGACTTAGTGATGATGATGATGATGATGATGATGATGGTGTAATCGTGGTACGCAGCCGTCACGTCGGCATAACGTCAATTCTAGTTAGGTGGCATGTACTGAAGTTGATTTAGGTAGCAGTGCCAGAGCTACCATCTTCGCGAGCACCAGCGCTTCATATCATATGGTGTTGCTAATACTCATGTTTCTGTTGGCATCGTAGCGCAAGTGCAAATAACTGGTTATATAAACATCTGCAAATCATCAACATACGTCTGTGCCTGCAATATATATATATATATATATATATATATATATATATATATATATATATATATATATATACAGTAAGCAATAAGCAAGAAAAGGGAAAAAGTAGGCTTCACAATACAGAGTTTTCAACGCGTTTCGTATCGGGAATATAACCTGATTTTTAGCGTTCACGTTGTAGTCCATGAACACGGTCCGCCCTGATGGAGCTTCATAGATCACACCAGTCAACACTTCTAAAATTATTTGTTTTGTTTTGCAACCCTCACTTCAAGCGTGATGTGCAGAGATGGACGGCTTGACTCCGAGGCAAATCAACCAGAACAGGACGGCTGCAGATACGTTATTCCAGTCATCAACTTACACGCGGAATTTGGCGCTCTGTGGGTGCGAGATGTAATGGTGAACCACGAAATGGCTATTCTATTTAACTCGATGTGAAGTAGCGATGCGGGAATGCACGCAGAAGTAATGAAGGAAAAAAATTGAAGCACAATGGTGATGTGGTGATACAATGCACCTCTATGAACGTATGGTGCAACGAGAACAATGACTCTAGATGTTGAGACTCTGTTGATTGCTATGAATTCTGAATACCACTGATTGGGCTATATTTTCGCATTATATTCGAATGAACACATACTTTCATCTAGAAAGGACAGCTGCACGAAAATCTGTGTGAAAAGGGCTTAGACATACACAGGTGACATGTGTATGTATGTATGTATGTATGTATGTATGTATGTATGTATGTATGTATGTATGTATGTATGTATGTATGTATGTATGTATGTATGTATGTATGTATGTATGTATGTATGTATGTATGTATGTATGTATGTATGTATGTATGTATGTATGTATGTATGTATGTATGTATGTATGTATGTATGTATGTATGTATGTATGTATGTATGTATGTATGTATGTGCCACAAGGGGCTGCGAGATGGGAGATGTTGGTACTCGGACTGTTCACTAGATGGACGCACAGACGGGCGCACGGACGGACGGACGGATGAACGTGCGGACGTACGGATTGATGGACGCACGAACGGATGGGCAGACTGATGGACGGAGTCACGGACGGACGCGTGGATTGACGCACGGATGGCCGCGCGGACCGATGGAAGCAAGACTGAACGGACGGACGGAAGCATGGACGGGCGGACGGACGCTTCGCCCCACTCATCATCATTCACTCCGTGGATATGCTGTGATTTTTTTTCTGCTACGCATCGCGTCTGGGTTCTAAGTCAACAGCTAAGTTTAATGAGTTCGCTGGAACAACGCGAGGCTGATAGACGGCAAGCCCACTTACTTATTCATTGATGTTCTCGAATTCATCAGCCCAGATGAAAAGACGTTATGCACTGCCCTGTTTTTAATTCAGTGCGATAGTTTTGTTGTTTGCTTCTGGATTGCCGCATTCTCTATGTTAGTGAAAGCGTTGATGAGAGAACAGATTCAGCTAAGGTAAAGAGACTGGCATCTGTGCAACCTCGAAATGGGGGTGCCGGTGATTACCAAGCGACGCAGACAAAAAGGAGGGGTAAAAAAAGAAAAGAGAGGGGGAACTGTGGAAGCAATATGATGGGTTACTTAAGGTGCTCCTTAATCAAACATGCACAGTTGCTTGAAAAAAAAAACTAAACTTGCTAATTAAAAAATTTATTAAGGTAAACACGCTATCTCATTAGCCTCTGCGACTTTTTCTGTAAGGATGCCGACTGTAGACAGCCGCAACTTAGCCACTTGTGCAGAATTTGCGTTTGTCATTATAGTCGGTACTTAAGCGACGCTGACTCTTGTATATCACAAAATTTCTCAAGCATTCAAGCTGCGTTATTAGAGTGGTAAAGAGAAAAAAAAAGAAATGTTGACGCAGGCATGCTCAGTCTTAATTTCATGTCTAGACGCGAAAAAAAGCGAAAGGCAAGCAACCCGCATAATTAAAGGTAGAGTAGAAGACATATATTTATGTTTTCAGGAGTTCTAAGAACGCATACATTATCGGGTGGTGTCTCTTCGGTGACGCAAGGTTTTGCCGGTGTTAGCTATTTGTTTTTGTTCGCTTAATTATGCAGATAAATGTATCACTTCAAAGACGTCATAGTAAATATAATACGGCATTAGCTGGACGTCGCAGAACCTAGAGAATTCAAAGTAATCTTTTCAATCATTTCATCAAAGTTACGTTCATTTTAAAAACGTGATCAGTAACGTAGCTTTCTGGGCGAATCGATTCATAGTAATAGGAAGACTAAACCAGCGAGAAACCACACAAAGACAGCGAAGAAGAACAACCACACAGGACAAGCGCTGGACTCCCAACTGAAAGTTCATTAAATAATTGTACGCACCCCCCAACACATGAATTAGCAGTGCATGTGTAAAAATGTCATCTGAGCCATGTCAAGCTTGCACACCTAACCATGCAGAACATGAAACGTGTGAAACAACAATAAAATAAATGCGTACAGCTTACCAGCTATCTAGAGACGCAAAATTCTTTCTTTGTAAGAAAAAAAATCACAGCATATTCATGGAACGAATGATGATGAGGGGGGCAAAACGTCCGTGCGTCAGTCCATCCGTACGTGCGCCCGTTTGTGCGTCTGTCCATGTGTATGTGTGTCTGTTCGTCTGCTTGTCTGTCTGTCCGTCTGTGTATCCGCCCGTGTGTCGGTCCGTCCGTCTATAGTGAACACTTCAAGTACTGCCATCTCACTTGTTTTTATCATATATATATCGTATACAAGTGCCACCATCCAGCGGGCAATCGAAGGACTTAACGAGAGAATGTACCACATTTCTTTTGTCAACCCATTGTAAACACCGACAGCGGGATATCGACGCCGTGCTTCGTTTTTGGTAACATGTGGACCTGCGAATTTGTGCCCGAGGTCGGGTATGTGCCACTGGTATGCGGGTATGTGCCACAGGTTACGCACTGCGACAACGGGAACGCACAAGACACGCCCGCCATAAGGAGCTTCGCCCCTAAAGCTGAGGGTTTACTCACACATGAACATTCGCCCTGGTTCCTGATTTTGAAAGCATCACAGATCTCACGTTAGTTGTTGTTTCTACCTTTACCAATCACGATCACTTATTTCAAATTTGGGACGCAGCCGCAGCTTTTGTAATGATGAGGCAAGTTTCCACCAGTGCCTGTGCACGGGGAAGAGATAGTTGTGTTTACGCAGCTTGTCATTCAGGAATCGACCCGTCTGGCCGATATAGACGCGGCCGCATGACAGGGGAATTCAATAAACTACCGAAACAGCACATTTAGTGAACACGTTAGCGTGCTTCTTTACGCAAACACTGCTCGACCATTTTTTTTTTTTGCATAGCTATGCGCTTGCATAGCCCGGAGATCTTGCACGGTGCAGACAACACGAGCCTGATGTCATTCGATGTGGCTACACCCTGTTTAGGTTGTGTGATATTGCATGCAAATATGACATCACCGCTGTGTAGCATGTTCTTTGTACACCGCCTTCTGAGTCGTCTTTATTCTTAGTTTTTCCTTTTACGTTTTTGAAGGATGATTCAGGCACAAAAAGCAGCAAGAATTTTCGGTAGCCTGCGGACCTTTGCCTGGCTGTATACTTGCTCCTGGAGGCTCAGCTTTGGCAAATCACTGGAGCCACATTTGAGCCTATATAAATAGGCCTATCCCTACTCGTAGCACATAAAGCAGGCCATTGAAGGAAACCGCCGTATTCGTCAAGTAAAACAATAAGTTCAACAAAAAGTGCACGGTTGAACAGTGCGAACTTCTGCATTGCAAAAGCTGCGGCAGCGTCCCAGATTTTAAATCAGGGATCGTAATTGGCCAAGTTAGAAACAAGAACGATCGTGAGATCTGTGAGGTCCTCGGAATGAGGAAGCAGGGCAAACTTTCATGTGTGAGCGAACCCTCAGTTTTTCTAGCAGAGAAAGAATTTGCGTTTCTAGATAGCTGGTAAGCTATACGCGTTCAATTTTTATTGTTGTTTCACACGTTTAATTTTCTTATGTGGTTAGGTGCGCAAGTTTGAAATGATTCAGATGGCACGTTTAAGCATCCGCTGCTGAATAATTTGGGGGGGGGGGGGTGTATGCAATTCTTTAAAACGCATTCAGTTGTAAGTCCAGCGCTTTTCCTATGTGGCTGTTCTTAGCTGTCTTTGCGTGGTTTTTTCGTTGATTTCTTTTTTTCTATTTAAAAGGCGAGTTCACTTTTTCTTTTAGGCTGTAGAACTTGAACTACCACTTGAGAAAGAGCGAAGGGAGCACCTGAATGCTTAGCCATGTCTATTTTTTATCGTTTGCAATAAACTAGGTATAGCCCCATCATATATCAGCGTATCGTTATTTCATTGGCTGTTGGAAAAAGTATGAGGACTGGCCATGCATGGTGTGAGTAACGCAAGGAAAAACGGACAAAAGTAATTCAAAGACGCAGAAGACGACATCAATAATGCTTTATCTTTACCGGGAGGTCTACATTCACTCCGCAAAGCCGGCCCCGGGAGACCCTGTATAACGATGCCGTACCAATAATTAAGGGTCTGATATTACACAAAGTTAGGTGGGTAGATAAGATTAGGAAATTTGTGTGTATACAGTGCCTGCAGCAAGCACAGGACCGAGTTGACTGGTGGAACATGGGAGATGCCTTTGTCCTGCAGCGGGGGTAGTCAGGCTGATGATGATGATGATGATGATGATGATGATGGCGATCACGTCTTCAAGAAATGAAGGGACGCTTACACGTTATGCCTTACAGTAACACGATGAAATTTAACCCTGTAAGAAATTAATTACGAGAATACCACAGAACGTGCATGTGATTGACTTGCAGGATGACACACCCTTCTACTAGCGATTTTTTGAGCGGGGACGTCACATAACGTCTCAGCATTACATGACGTCATATCCGCCTCTGCGTAACGCGTCATCGGGTACTCCCTGCGGAGGCGCGTGTAATTTCACCGCCCCGGACACGAAGGGAATCGCCGGCCTTGAAAGTGCCGCGCGTGATGGCTGCCGGAGGCGTTTCCCGGAGGCCAAGTGCGACGCTCGGGACAATAGTGACGTAACCGCAGCGAAGGTCAGGAGTAGCGTCATGTATCCTTGCCTGTCGCAAACGTAGACCCAGCCATGTTATCAGCGCAATATGTAAGCAGCGTTCTGTGTACTCCCCGAAGAGCTGTTTCGAATGAAATGTTCGTTGAATACCACCCTCCTATACGTCGTTGCATTGTTTACATGAAACAGAGGCGTGTGTAAAAAGCTCAAACGAATAAAAAAAATACACGGGGCAGGAATGCAGTAGATGATTCAAGGCAGAAAGATGCCGTGGAAGGCTGCGGGCATCCATGGCGATGCCAATGCAGATAATCATAAACAAGACCATCGCATCGTAAACAAACCAAGTGTTACAAAACAAGAGCACGTGTGTCGCGCTGACGCTATAACTTTCCTTTCTTTCGTTTCAGTGCCTAAGCTCATTGATAATGTGCTTAAAAACACACAGTTTACGAAAGTTTCTTGAAAGGTGCATGTCTAGGTATTGCCCAGAAAAAGAACGACCTTCAATCGCACGCCGTTCAAGATGTGTACGTATCCCAGATTATTCGTGTGCTTTATCCACGTATAATAACGAGAGAACGATTTGCTTTTGTAAATGTCAATGCCTCAGTGAAATACTTCAACGATTTCAAGACTTCATACTTCTCCACGGTCCCGGTACTATACAGCGTGCCCGGTTGACACGATTAGCGAAGCATGATGAGGAAAGAACTTCCATTCACTCGAATGTACATATTTGACCGATTTCCTGTATTGTGTGTGAGCTATTGTCAAACGCAAAGGATTTGAATAAGAACGAACATGCAAAGTAAACGGAAGACGAGTTTGTGTTGTGCCTTACTTTCTTACAGGAGATTTCCCAGCAGGGACACAATTATTAATTTCCCAAACGTCGATCATCCTAACAATTTTGTAATTCGTACAGGTACTGTTACATATTTTCTTTTTTTCCTACAGCCGTTTTGCTACATACCTCAAGAGTAGAATGGCGTTTCCCGTCATTCGTATAATAATATCTTTCTATGTTGATATGTATAATATAATGATCAAAACATTTGAATTATTGCGATAATACTGTACAGTAAGAAGCACTTTTGCGAGCCAAAGTTTGTTCTCCACTCATTTTGTTCTCGTGACTTATGTTGTGCTGTGTTTTAATGCCATGGCTGACAGGCTAAGTTTGCATTGCCTAATTAGCAGCTATTGCACATAATCTCGTATTTTGCTAGACCTTTTAAAATTTCAGACTTCATGTTATTTCTTCAATAAGCCACTCGATCTCCTCTCTGATATTGAAATAGTTTCAGCGTAGAAAAAATATTGAGACAACGTAGCGTTCTTGTCCATGCATGTCAACGAATGAAAACGAATAATTGGTTCACTTACCGCAACTCGATCGCTTCATTCTTCATGTTCTTGCCCGTGCTTGGTGTCATCTAGACATAACCTGCGAACGTTCAAACAAAACGCAAGATTCGTATCTCTGTATCAAATCCTGCCATTTATTTTTACTTTCCATTAAATTAGTAAGGGCTGCTTCGCCTTCATCACGCCCTATGAGCTCTAGTTTGAAATGAGTAGCTTTTTTAACAAATTTGAACCCAAGACTATCACTGAACAACTATTTAACAGTCTATACCGCATGCGCCGGCTAAGATATTAGGTGTTACCTTGGACAAACGATGTCCGCGAGTGGCGTACTATTGACATGATCGAATACAGCCTTGTTCATGGGATTAGAAGTTGTGATGTCGATTTTACACTCTGGTTTAAGCGAGAAAACTCATGATAATACCAGGAGTTCAACGTGCCTGAAACCACGATATGATTACGAGGTACGTCGTAGTGGAGGGCTCCGGAAAACTCCGCGATTCTTCAACAAGCACTACTAAATATAAGTACACGAACCTCGAACATTTAGTCTCCAGTCGAGAATGAAGCCGCCGCGGCCGAGATTCGATCCCGTGACATTCAGGTCAGTTGCCGAGCAATATAACCCCTGGTCCATTACGGCGGGGCTAAAGCAGGAAAGGCCTCGTATCAAAATCATGGCAGAATTAGATAGGCTTAATTATGAGGTGCATACTGACGGCACGCTTTGCGCATGGCTTCGTGGGTGGCACTTTCGCGAAGCCTAAATATACTAGCAGTGGGGCAAAAAAGATGGTCGTCTCTCAAAAGGTACACTATGCACCACATGACACGCTCAGGACCGGCAGGGCGTACACTGATGGCGGCGTTTCTGTAAGTGTTGTAATGCATACTTGAGTGAGTTGCAAGTATCAGTTACCGCTCCGTGAGCTTATACAGATTGGGCAAAAGTGCGGCATCTCGGTAATAAGGATTTTATGAAGTGTCGTCCTGTTCGAGGAAGATTGACCTGGATGCTGCTCCAAAGCACGGAGTGACCCCTTTTGAAAGCTGGACATTCCAACAGCGGGATCTCATCTCTGAGGTGTCTACTCGAGAAACAACATCGTAGGCGCGCACATTCTGTTGATGTGTTGCAAGCATAAGCGCATCTGATGCTTATCATTTAAGCAGTAGGCATGCCACTGCGGTCTGTTGCAGCACGGCCTTTGGTTTGTGTGGGACACGATATTTTTGCTTCAAGTTTGTTCGGATGAAGCTAACCGCGACATAACTGTGATTTAACAATAGCAGCGCACGACAACGGGTACCTTGTGAAACAAAAAGTGAATATATATTTCATAGGCACGCCAAAAAAAAATTGACAGCTGCACCACACGCAGAGTCATAAGCCGTCTAATGCATGTGTCATTGATGGTCTATAGTTACGAGCATGACAGACATTGAGTCACCGGTAAGATGGCAATGAGAATATGGATACGACAACGATCCCATGACGAGCTCGTTACCCGAACGCCACGCATCCATTATGCCTACGCAGTATTTCGTATATCTAAAAATATATTAACGCACCCCTCTTTCCAACCTTACTTCCTCATTGCTGTGCAAAGTATAGCAAACCGAAAAGAAAAGTGCCACTGGCCTTATTTATGTTCATCTTATATTTATTTTCTTAACACTGACGAGCAACAATAAGAGCAGCGGAAGCGATATTCCTGTGACGTCAATAAATAGTTCAGCCGTCCCCGTCATGCCGTCCGCGTTTTCTCCATCGGCGGTATACAGCCAGCACAAAACTTGGGTCTGGAATGTCGAGCTGCTGCGTCTTCATGTCTCGTTGCACGTGCTACTACTGATAGCAACGTCGAGTCGTCACTAATCTCTCAACTAAACGCCGCCAGCAAACACGACGACATCGGCTTCCTTCTTGGGTTGCATGTGGATATTTTGGCTAGAGAAGATACAGCTTGAGAGGCTTCAGATAAAGGGACGGGGAACAGTAGGTGCGCACTATAGGGTGAGCTCACACTCTTGCGTGGGGGGCCTTCGACGCCGAGTTTATTGCGCAATAAAATAGCACTTGAACGAACACCAGTTGAATGAACTACTCCGTTGCTTAAACTACTAAGCTCCTTAATGCGCAATTGAGGCTAAATACTACTGCGAGATGAATAAAGACACACAATGAATCTTCAGACAACTTTTTCTGATATTATTAAACGCGTACGCTTCATTTAGCGAAGTTTCGACGTAGTTATTGCGCCACACGTGAGTGCACGTTTCGTCATTTTTTTTCTAATCGTGTTAGGTTAGGCTGCGTCCTCCCAGTGACAAAGAACCACGTACCTCTCTATAGCGTTTAGTTAGCGGTGGCTGGAAGTGACTCAGTGACTGCACATCTTTCTGCGCCCGTACGTGCGCTACGTAAAGTTAAACTACCGGTAGACGCATCTATAAGTGACTAAATAAATGTCGTAATACTCATGCGCTTTGATGTAAAAGTGCACCTTAAAGGACGTCCTCTGAGAAAGCCTATCTCGGGACACTTTGTATGCTATAGATATATGTAGCTGAAGGGTATAAAAAGCTGCGATATTCGTTCGAGGGCTACTAGAAGGAAACTACAATAAAGAACGGTTAATATATAACCGCACAAGAAAACTATGGTAGACAACAGTAAACTTTCTATAAAGATTTCACTGTGCAAGAGACTGACAAAAATGAAAGCAATGCACTGGGCATCCTGGCCGCTGGATGAAACTGGAGCTCGAGGTCATCGCGGCCTCAGTGACAACGATAATGATCTAAATCTGCCCGGAGAAATCACATGCAAGCACTCACATTTCACTTTCCGCGACACCGTTGTAAGGAAGCTCCACCGCCTTCCGCGTTGTTTGTCACAGACGGATTGCGCCACATAAGGCACACTATAACAACATCGATTGAACCATTTCGCTGCAACTGTAACTTCTATGTGGACTTCACTTCTCAGACGGCTTCGGTTGGAAAGTGCCTTCGCGAAGACATACACTGTAACAACTAAAATGACCCATCTGGCGGCAGGCGATGCTTGCGGCGCCGAGGAAAACATCAACAATTTTATCTATCACAAGTCCTTGGTTTCATTCACACACAAAAAAAAAAAACACCCATTACGTGCAGACGGTTAACCAGCAAAGCTGAAACGCAAGACTCCGGTGTTTAACAAGAGCCGAGATCCGTCAAAATGTTGTCTGTTGTAGCTCTTCATTTCTCTGTCCCCATGGCACACTGGAGAGATGCCTGCTTCAAAGTTTCATTCGGTGAGGCCGTAGCTTGAAGGGTATTCGGAACACCGACAGGATTTCATGGGAAGCAGTTCATTCATGCTGTGGTGGTTGCACTATCCGTAGCTGTATATAAATGCTGGCGAAACCGGAAGATAAACTAGTACAAGCGCACATTTACCTGAGGTTTATGCGCACTCACGGACCACCACATTCACCACCCCCTAAACACATTCAGGTTCCCAATAAAAACACACTGTAACGCTTTGGAACTACATACATATCGGCCACTTTTCGAGGTAGAGCTATTAGTGTATCGTCTAATATACTTCTGATCAACCCGCAAAACAGTGAAAGCAATTTCGTGCCTCTTGAGAACTGCTCATCTGTGCGAAAGCTATTGGTCACATGGAGTTGCCTCAAACATGCGTCTACCAATTGGAGGTTACTTTACGAATCTATCAACGTATAGTTAAATTCGGTTAGATGTGTATAAGCTTTCCAGTTTTCACGTATACGCTGTAATCGGAGGCAACAAAAGAGAGGCTGCAAATGGAACATAGGGTATAGGCACTTTGTAAGAGCTTTTTAGGTGGGCCGTGCACTCCTGTACACGCTGATTGGGTGGAGTTGTGCGGACTCGGCAATGATGTTCAACGCCAGTTCGCCGGTTCTCGAATTCAATACGACCAACGCGCACGGAAACAATCAGTCTACAATGATGATGCTTACAGTATAGCCCTACACAATCAAAATGAAAAAAAAATACAACATTCAATAAGTAAACAGAAAAAAAGGCGATCGGACAGCATCCTAGCTGAAATCGATCGTGATCCTAGACAATATATCCCTTCCGCAGAACGCACATTCGGTGATCATCACAGAAACGAGGAACAATTTTTAATGCAAGCCACATGAATTCCGCTGCGCAATAAAGTCGTATATATTAACAAATGTACGGAGGATATCTCTGGACTGAGGCGAATAACGAACACTCGCAGAATCATTTAAAGTTTACATCACATGATTAAAGATTACTTATTATCTGCAGTTCAAGGGGCACTCACATCTGTAGCGGCATTTGTTTACAGAAACTGGTGCGCAAAAGCTTCTGGTGCTACATGTTCGGTTCACACGTGATTGCTTTCGCGCACAAACGTCCACAAGCTTTACTTTCTTTTTGTTTTCCTAGCATGCTGCATTAGGTCGCATGCATCATGCCTATACGAAACGAAAGTCTCACTTGGACTTTCCTAAAACGCACCACCATCAATCAATCTTTACTTGAAATTTCCTCGGGCCTTCCCCGAACGCGTCAATATCCCCAAATTAAAAACTGAGGAGGCGTGATTTATAAAACACGGAAATGATCCCGAGACAAATGGTTTCCAAACTGTCATACGATACTGTATTGAGATCGAATACGTGCGATGTTGAGGTTCTTGCAGTTTTCTTGGAGCTGTTTCATGAAATTTTTAATTTAAAAAAATGTCGTAACTGGAAACGGATAGAAAGCCTAAAGGCCGACGGGAGACTTCACAAGATAATTCAAAATGTCGAAAGTAGAAGCCGTAAGCAGACGCAATACCAGAAGTAAGCAACGCTTACGTTTCATGCTTTTCCTCGTTTAGTGAAATTTCTCTTCTTTCCTCTCATTTCATCCAAAACTTGGACGTACGAAGTGTAATATAGAAAAGTATCCGACCTGTGGTGGAAGAAAAAAAAAGCTGGCATAATTGGAGCATTGGAAACCTAATACCCTCCGAAGTAGTCCCCTGTGAATTCCACACACTTCTCCCAGCGGTGCTGCCATTGTTGGAAGCATTCTGGTAAGGCCTCTTTCGGAATGGAGTTTATCTCAGCTATCGTTGCAACCATAATGTCCTCCATTGTGTTAAATCGCTCTCCTTTCAATGTTCTCTTGTGTCAGGGAAACAGCCAGAAGTCGAAGAAGGCCATGTCAGGAGAGTAAGGAGCCTGCTGATCAAACTACAGGAGTCTGACTTTTCGCCAGAAAAGTTTGAAGCAAGTGTGAGGAATGTGCAGGAGCATTGTCGTGATGGATGCGCCAGTTTCCTGGAAGTTGACCACAACTCAGGTCTCTTGCGCCGCAAAGCATCCTGTAGGCGAGAGAGGGCATCCCTGTAGTACTCTTTGGGGATTGTTTGAGCCTGCGGTGCGTACTCGTGGTGTACCAGCACACGGTAGTCAAAGAAAGCATTCAGCATCACGTTGACGTTGCTGCACACTTGGCGGGCCTTTTATGGTCTTGGTTACGTGGAATGCCTCCACTGTGACGACAGGGATTTGGTTTCCACGTCGTGCCCGCACACCCTCTTAAGAATCGTCACCAGTGAGAATGGTGTTCATGAAGTTAAAGTCACTGCTTGTGAAATCCGGCATGTACAGTGAGACTTCAACACGAAGTTGCTTTAATTCCACCGTGAGAAGTTTAGACACAAATTTCACCGCAACTATCTTCATGGACAAATCTTCGTTCCTAATGGAATGTGCAGTCAAAGTGCTGATGACCATCTCTTCCGCAATTTCCCGTATAGTCGCACGACGGTCCCGCATCACTACGGAGTTCACTTCGGCAATGACCTGGTCATTTCGGCATGTTGATTGCCGACCGGAGCTTGGCTCGCTCTCCACCGATGTGCGGCCGTCTTTATGCCCGTTGTACTACTCCTTAACCTTTGTGCGGCTCATAGCGTCGCCACAGACGACTCATAAAGACGGCTCGTAGCACCGTGTTTATCTTCCAAATGGCTTTCAAGTGGCTGTCGCCCAGTTTTTGGTAAAATTCGATGCAGTAGCGCTGCTCCACTCGCTCTATCCCTTTCCTTGCCGTGAAAAAACTGACGAGGGCCCTACGCTCTGCCTTACTCAAACTCTTCGTCCTAGCGACTGACGCTATTGGCAGGCGGGGGAAAATTCGCGCATGCGCACGAAGGTTTAAGCTCATCTGATGTAAGCGTGCTTGTTTCAAATCCATCAGGCGCTCGCAAAAAAAAAACAATAAGGTCGGATACTGTTCTAACAGACCTCGTAGTTCGTAGCGGGCTGCTCCCCCGTCGAGATAGGCAAACCTACGTTTACTCCATGCCTCCAAGGACCTCGTCAAAGTCTTTCCCATTCCATTTCATTGAACATTGCACATACTAAACCATTGCAAAATGCGTGTGAAATACGCCTTGGAAAACAATGCTTTCGAAAGGCAACTGAGTTAGGCTGCGAGGCATTCATATTCTATGGATTGTATGAACTTTATATAGACTGCATCGTTCAGACGGTGTATAGACTGTGACTGCAAATATTATCGTGATGCGTGTCAGGTTGTGCCTGTAGTATGAAGCCGTGTAGCCCTATATCAGTAAAGTAACACTATCTGTGTGTGAGGTGGGGAGAGGGGGGTGGGGGCACGTAACTACACCACGGCGATATTCACTCGTTTACGTGCTTTAAATGACCTTCAAGATGCTTGCGCGAACGCCGTCCGTAATTCACGGCATAATCATTGGGATAGCATCACTGACTCGCCAATTGTTGTAGCCCGTGGCTTGTGCGAGAAAGCTGGCCAATTAAGATTTTGTTTTGAATGACAGACCCTCAGGCACAGCGTCAGCGCTTATTGTTTCAGACGACGTCATACATGCGCTGGTTGAGGAAACAGTAATCTTTTGCTGCCGCACTCAGTGCTAAAAGCAAGTGGTGGACATCGTGTTCCCACATAATTTACAAGAGTAGATTACAATCTTTCTTATAAAAATGACATATTTGGAGTGGTTCGCATAGTAAGCGTCACGGCACAAGTAACATATCAATAATCGTATTTCAGGGAGGCTGTCTGACGTGACCTGATTTCTGGGTTAGTTTGAAGCACACAAACTCTTTTGTCTCACTTTCTTTAGGTGAATAAATTTCTGAATAAATTAAAACAAAAATAAAACACATGGGCTCAGCTTTAAATGTGAATATATAACAGTAACAAGGAAAATTCAATTTAATTTAAGGAATTACCAAAAGTATATATTATTGGCACATGAACAAGTTAACACAACAAAGGAACTACAAAGTCCACCGCCGTGGGGCAGTGGTTCTGGTGATCGGTTGCTAACGCAAAGGTCACGGGTTCACTCCCGACCGTGGTTGTCTCATTTCGATGGAGAGCAAATGCCAGATGTCCGTGTACTGCATGACGTCAGTGCACGTCAAAGAGCACCAGATGGTCAAAATTAATCTTAAATTCTCTCCTACAGCGTCTCTCATAATCATATCGTGGTTTTGAGGCGTGAAGGTCGAGATAATATTATTAAATCAGTTCTCTAGACTCCCTATTGTGCCGTGTTAGGAAGAATGCACAAGAACATGCGAGATATAAGTTGACGAATAATGACCCTCGGATCAATGTGTAATTAGAGAAATAAGTATTCACTACCACTTGTAAAATTGAATAGGACGTCACATACTATACAGTAATCTTGCACTACAGGCAAATAATAGCAAGGGAAGCGTTAGGTTTATCTCAAGGTTAATAACTTGACCTTTCGGCACTGCCCTCTGAAACCCAACCTCTTTTTATAATTAACCAACGGGGCGCGGCACAATGGCCGGCTGTTTTTGGAGGCAGATTCGCCTGCAGCGAAGGAACCTCCTCCTCCATCTCCTCTTCTAGAAATTTCTTCTCTGTCGTTCTTAAATCAGAATGATCAAAAAATCTAAGGTAGGGATGCCCGATTCCTTTATTTTCACTTACTTTTTTTCGTGCCTTGACATTTCATAGTTTGCTTCGTGAAACCCCTGAACGTGTCAAATTTCTCAACTCTGAATAAAAATGATAGAGACTCGGTGCTCACATGCACAGATCATTCACAAAAAAACGCCAAGATGAAAACGCCCAAACGATAGCGCCTGCATCGAGTATTCCTCAGAGATAACTAGTTTCTGGTTAACAAACGAAAGAAGAAACAGCAAGAAATTGAGAAAAGTAATACACTCACAGAATGAGAAATGAAAGTGGGCGAGAACGTGGATAGCTTTCGGCAACTATCGTACTCTGGAGAATGACGACATCAAATTAAATAAAAAAAACCATGCTCACTGAATGTAAATAATGTTAATAATATTAATTTAGGGACTTTTCACCAATCCTACAAATGTGTCGGTAGCGCTCTCTTTCATAGTGCGCAGTAAGCAAGGCCCTTACAATGCACGGTCACGCATCCAGGTTTTCGGAATAAATGGCACGTACACAATTCACCCTCACAAAAAGTATTTTTTATGTCGCGCAATATTGTTAATATTATGTCTGGAGGCGTGTGTTGAAAACGCTCTCACTCTGACATGTTTGCTATTGTTGTCTCAGAGGCCATCAATCAATGGTTTTGGCTTTCTTGCCAAGGCCGCGCTCAAAGAGTGGTGGTAAACGGAGCGAATGGTCAGCAATCTTTTCGTTTGCCTGTGCCGATGCCAACACCAGAATAGGTCGTAATGTGCCACTATATATATATATATATATATATATATATATATATATATATATATATATATATATATATATATATATATATATATATATATTTATATATATATATATCAATGGGATTCGAGTGTGGGTTGCTGACGACGCCAATTCCGTTAGGTGCGTTCTTACAAGAATCTGTTATATAAAGCCGACATAGCGTTTAACTAAAAGTAAGCTAGAGCTGATTTTACTTCGACATAGAGCGAAAAAATAATCGCACCATCGACATAACTGAAAAGATCACGGTGTTTGCTTTTGTTTGCAGGCGATTGCCGGAAGTGTGCAGTTACGTAAGCTCTTAACTTTTAGGGAGCGAGAAAAAAAAACCATAAAGTTAATTTTACGTCATTTGTTCCTATACGTACAGTGGTTCAAAATAATTGTGAAGAAGTCGGAAACCTTCTGTAAAAATCTTTAATCCGAATAATCCGCGAATACGTTCCCGCAAGTGGTCTCACGAATGAACACAGACGAGCACAACTTTTTTTTGGAAAGTCCACCCCTAGGCATGATATCTTTTCAAAAATGCACATAGAAGTTATCTTCATGTATGAAGTCTAATGAGAACGGTGGTGTGGTCCACGAAGCCAGCGGTCAAAGTCGGGTGGTCGGCCAGGCCTGAGACCTGTTGCACGGAGGTGACAGCGACGATTAATTGTAGACCAGTGCAGGTCCACAGTAAGTGTGAGGTAGTTACATCTTGGATTGGGGCGTCACAAAATGGGCATGATGTGCCATATGGGCATCGGTACTTTTGCGCTCAAAGGTTGGTCACGGATGGCGTAGGCGCAACACCAACACAAAGCGACAAGCACTACTTGCTAGCTCCAGTGCAAACACAGTGCTGTAACATTTGCTCAAGAAAAAAAAACTTCGCTTAGAGGCGAAAGAAAGTAGATGCTGATGGAAAGTTGCGCCATTTTTTATGCACATTACCTGTCTCGTGTGCGTTTGAGTAGTTCGGTGCTTCTACATTGCCACTGTATGCATTCTTTGCTGACTATTCATTGTTGCGTTATTGCGCACCGCTTAAAAGACAAAGACTTAGGAGACGATGAACTACATGAACACAAGCGCGAACTTTCAAGTGAACTAATCGGACGATCACGTAATACTTTTATACAATCAGTTTCATGCTTACAACAAAGCACTTAGAGGAAATCATTTACAAAAAAATATAAACCATGCAATACCGATAACCACTCACGCCGAGGAAACACGCACTTATCACACACCCCCTGCATTACGAATTCAGACGCATAATTTTCTTCTGCGTTAGTCCCAAATAAGCCTGATGTCCCAAAGAAGACTGAAGCAGTCATCTACAAGGCGAATAATTTCGGACGCCTAGCACCCATTTTGGTTTCACAGAGCTTTCGCAGAAGGTTTCGCAGTAGAAAAATAATGTATATAAATTCACAATGCAGGGTGCGTGATAAGTGAGTGTTTCTTCGGCATGAGTGGTTATCGGTATTGTGCTGTTTATATTTTTGTAAATTATTTTTTGTAAACGTTTTGTTGTAACAATAAAACGGGACTGTATAAAAGCTTCACGTATCCGTGCAATAAATTCAGTTGAATGTTTGCGCTTATGTTCGTGTATTTCTCCGTCTCCTAAGTATTTGTCTTTTAAGCAGTGCACAATAACGTAACAATGAACAACTACCACCTTGCCCAAGCAGGCATCCTTTTCATTGACGCTGAATAAACATTGCCGCATTCCCACTTGCTTCCTTTTTTTTATTTCACATGCGTATATTTATGTCAGTATACGAACAGCTTGCTACCATAGTCAGCCCCTCTTAATGCATTACATGAACATCATGTCATCAGGTATTGCGGGAATTTACGGTGCAGATGTGGCTGTCCGAGCACTCCTTTCCGGGCTGCATTCGTCAGTGCCGATGGAGACTGATGGGGAGAGCTACCATCTATTGTTACATAAGGGAAATCTTAGTTATTATCAGGAAGGTAAACCCCGCTACCGTCTGCCCTCTTCCCCCCCCCCCCCCCCCCCCCCCAAGAGCTGAAGAAAGCAGAGGAGTGGATTTTGCTTCGACTACAGACGAACACAATACTAAGTCCTGCCATAGTCAAATATTTCGAGCCTATGGTCACTGGACAGTACCCGTACTGTAAGGAGGTGGCAGACACCAACCACATGGTGTGAGCCTATTAAATAATAATGCCATTACTCCTTACCCAAACCCTTGGCGAAAGGGCTAAAAGGTGTCCCTGCTCGGCTGCTCAGACCTTGAGGCAGAAGGCCTTGGTCCAGAGAGCCAGGACGGCGGCTTCAACCAATGGTTTCTCGTAATAGTGACTCCATCTATATAGTTTGTAAGGAACCTCTAAAGAAGTGCTAGACCTCTTTTTTGCAATTAAACGTTTTTCACCACCACCCCGACCTCTGGATATATTCCTTTCATTGTTAAATAACGTTCTACAGTCATTTCACTGCTGACCTGCACTCGCTCTCTATTTACAAATATTAATTGTTTAAGCGAAAATGTTCCAAAAGACGGACGAGTTTATGATTGAAATTATGTACTCAGACGTAACATGACAAAATGTAACAAATGTACAGTTTTTGTTATATTTTCTTACCTGAAGTCGGTGTTTGTTTTTTAAATCATTATTAATATCCTTCTTGTTTTACACTCTTCAGTAACTAGAACAGTAAATGCACTTAATTGTATCAATTATTTACTTTAACCTGTAATCAAATACGCCCATATTCGAGCGACTTTTTTTTTTCGGTGAAATCGCGTTCACGTGTAACTAGTAGGAATCATTCATGGCCGGGATTTCCACGCGTTGCCAATGCGACGCTCGCGGTACGATACGATCACAATGGAGCACAAGGCAGCAGAGCCCATGACAGACAAAGGCTTCGCGATAACTCGATAGCGAACCACTCCACGCACCGGAAGTAATGCACTCAGCACAAGTTGACGACAGATAGCTAGAGCAATTACCGTCCGTCTCGTCCATTGTCCATCTGTCGACGCGCCTTCCTGTGTCGGCGCGTGATTAGCTTTACAGCGGAGTACGCGGTAAAACAAATATGCGGTCATTGTCATTCACAAAGTTGACGAAGGCGGGGTTAGATAATGGAGAGCAGTTGCCGAAGTGCACGCGTCGTAATTCTTCGACAACAGAAGATGAAAGAAAGCGATTATTGAATAGCCTTTCCATTTGTCATTGTTGTTGTCGTTCTGCTTCGGCCTGCGTTTGTTCTGGTGTTGTAGTGTACTACTAGGTATAGGGGCACAGTATGGTTGGTCAGGTGTATTCAAGAAAAACAAAACGTAAAACATAAACAAAATAATAAGGTACAGAAATAGAAAGAGAAGACACTCAGTTCCGTCTGCCCTCTCTGTCTAGCAAAGATTTTTTGTGCGCTGTTTTTATTCTATGCGCACCAATATTTTACCATTGATCAGCGAATAGTTCTTTTTCTATTTCAATGTGAAGTTAGACTGAAATAAAACAAAATGTTACTGAGATACAAAACAAGAAAATGTCTTTTTCATTGCTGTTAGAAATACTAAACAAAAACCTGCCGCAGATTACTTCACATATTTCGTTAACTTTTTTTTTCTTTGTACCGAGCCTCGACTACCGACTCTACCATCCAAGAACTCCTCGTTCGACGGTTTCTTTTGTAATTTACGAATAGCAATATTTTTTCTTATTGTTATGTTATTCTTACATTCTACGCAAAGTCTTGCCCTTCCACAATAAACATGCTCTTTAGGAACTTTGTTTTCCTATTGTTAAATAGCCATCCGATTCCTCACCATTATCCACTTAGTACGTACATGAATCGTTTGTTGATCACGGAGATAAAAATAATTACCCAGATGCTCCAGGTGAATTAGCAAAGCGCCGTGGTAGTTGGTGTGACCGTGCTGTCTTCACAACAGCGTTCACGCGTCGCCCACAAGTGGGCTATAGAGGGCACCCAGAGAACCAACGTGTGCTCGGCTCTAGCGTGGATGCCAGATCCCCATCCTAAATCTCTCTGACATAGAACCTGAACTGGATTTTATGTCTCAAGTGATGAAGTCTAAAGAAGGCCTTTAGGCCGAAATATACTCATTTTGTTTGCGTCAATAAATATTTAAGGGCCTCTGGTACTTTGAAGAAAATAAGGGCAAGTACGCACCTGACGTACTTTCTCTTTCTTTCCTTCTTTCTTTCTTTCCTTTTCTCATTGCGTAACTCTCCCAGTTTCGTTCCTCTATGATGAAAATCGGAACTTTATACACGTTCTTAGCGGCGCACCAGTTCATCTGCCACGGGCGAAAACGACGGACAAGCGTTTATATGCTGGAGACAGCGACACGTTTCAGCGTGAAATGACAAGTGGCCTCGATAAAATATCGGGTCACCATATCTGAAACTGCCGACGGTTGACAATCCTGCTACCGAGAGAGTATAAAATACATGCGATACACGTGAGACCGGGGCACCTTCCAGGATATCTTGGTTCACCCACATTTCTCTACAATCGCGGGTGCCAGAGTTTTAGGGGCGAAGCTCCTTAAGGCGTGGGTTGGTCGTCCCCGATGTATGTAGTCCGTGGCCACCTTGTTCCAGGATTCACCGCTAGGTAATAGTTGTTGGTGGAATCAACCAATGCAAATGTTATCAAACAGATGGCATCCGTGGTGTTTTATGATGAACAAGCAAAAGAAGATGTTATACTTACGCTAGGGGGTGCTTTCATTTTATGGGCGACTAGAGATAACACATAAATACAAATATCTGGGCGTATGGATAAGCAATGGGACCGAGTATCTGAGGGAACACGAAATATACGTGACGACTAAAGGTAACAGGAATGCAGCAGTCATGAAAAATAGGGCACTGTGGAGTTACAATAGGTATGATGTTGTGAGAGGAATATGGAAAGGGGTCATGGTTCCTGGGCTGACGTTCGGCAATGCGGTCTTGTGCATGAGATCAGAAGTTCAAGCAAGATTAGAAATTAAGCAACGTGGAATAGGTAGGCTTGCTTTAGGAGCTCATGGGAATACACCAAATCAGGGAGTACAAGGTGATATGGGATGGACATCATTTGAGGGCAGGGAAGCTAGCAGCAAGATAAAATTTGAGAAGCGATTGAGAGAAATGGGGGAAGAGCGTTGGGCTAGGAAGGTTTTCAGCTAGTTGTACATGAAGAATGTCGATACAAAATGGAGAAAGCGAACCAGGAAGTTGACTGGTAAATACTTAGAAAACAGCAGGTGGCCAAACCAAAAAGAACTATCGGTTAAGAAGAAAGTGAAGGAAACGGAGACTGACATGTGGAGAATGGGCATGATTAAGAAGTCCGCACTAGAGATCTATCGAACTTTTAAGCAGGAAATTGCCAAGGAAAGGATCTATGATGATACACGGGGTAGTTCTCTACTGTTTGAGGCCAGGACGGGAGTACTGCGAACCAAGACATATCGGGCCAAATACGAAGGGGTAGACACAGTATGCAGTGCGTGTGGAGAGGAAGAAGAAACTGCCGAACACTTGATAATGTTCTGTAAAGGGCTTCACCCTATAGTTCAGGATGATGGCGCAGAGTTTTTCAAAGCACTGGGGTTTAGGGACCGGGAGGGCAAAATAAACTTTAAGCGGGTAGACTTAACCAGAAGGAGGTTATCTGATTTGTGGCTAAAGTCAAGACACGAGTGAAAATTAAACTCTTCACTGCAAAGTACGAATCCTCAAACTCACTTTTTAAGAAGCTCCTTATGCCGTGATCGTGCGTGAGCGATGTACGTAGTAGTAGTAGTAGTAGTATTAGTAGTAGTATAGTTAGTAGTAGTAGTAGTAGTAGTATAGTAGTAGCAGCAGCAGCAGCAGCAGCAGTAGTAGTAGTAGTAGTAGCAGCAGTAGTAGTAGTAGTAGTAGCAGCAGTAGTAGTAGTAGTAGTGTGGCGTGTTTGGGTTAGTAGTAGTAGCAGTAGTAGTAGTAGCAGTAGTAGTAGTAGTAGTAGTAGTAGTAGTAGTAGTAGTAGTAGTACTAGTGTAAGTCGCCACCTCTCATATAGTCTTCGGAATGTCCGATGGATGGCGGTACTTCTATATGATGAATATATGATGAAAAGATGCGATATGGCGGTACTTGGAGTGTTCACTAGATGCATGGATGGAAGCACGGACGAACAGACAGACAAGCAGACGGACAAACGAATGGACAGACAGAAAGTTGCAAGGACGGACGCACGGATGCATGAACTGACGGACGAACTTTTCCTATTGAACATTCCCTATCGAAGGGCACAGTAACGGATCTAGAACGAAGTACTCATAGCCCAAGGGGTGTGATGTAGGCTTCTTCGCATATAGCACATCTTCAGCAGGTATTTTTGCCTTTATTTGTACTAAATCCCTTCATGTTTTTCTTGTCTTGCATGTGCGCTACACAGAAACCTACTGAATACTTACTTTTTAGCGAATTAAAGTTTTTCTTTTATATCTACGTCTATATTGTCAAGAAGTGCGCTCGCACATGTATTTTCGTCAACAGAGGAAACCAGTCGATGGAAGGTCGCGTGACTTATCTAGCCTTTGAAAGAAAGCTACGTTTGGCTTTTTACGTTGTGGACACCCGCAATTCAATTATGTAAGGTTCGAAAGGGCAGGAGAAAGTTCGACAGCTTTTCAGATACACCTCGCTACCTTGTAATCACAAAACACACTCAGAGAAAGAAGCGTGTATATATATATATATATATATATATATATATATATATATATATATATATATATATATATATATATATATATATATATATATATATATATATGTGTGTGTGTGTGTGTGTGTGTGTGTGTTCTTTTTATGTAGGAGGGGATGCGCTAGCGCCGTTATCAACAGTTAACTGTTGGACTCACCTCGCTATGAGGCAGATCCAAGTCCAAGGCGTAGATTGTGGGGATGAAGAGTGCAAACTAAAGAAACGCCACCTCGCACAGAAGCACCGATGGGCAAGAAAATGGCATGAAGCCGTGAACGCTGCCTGTGCTTTCACCACAGTTTCCCTATAGGTTCCATCTTCGCAGCCGAGAAAAGACTTTGTATTTCATTATTATTAATAACATTATCCGAACTAACACTTCCCAGCAGTAATCCTTCCTTTTTGAAGCAAATACTACTACGTCTGCGGCAACAGATAAGCACCCAAAGCGTGTTTTAATCCAATCCCAATATTTTACTTCACCTGTAGGCTAATGCATTGGTCAATGATGTCAAAACACACTCTTCCCGGCAACTGCCTAAGCGGAGAGGTGCAGACTGAAGCACTTCGGTGACTTTCCACGACAATAATGGAAGCTGACCATCCGCTAAAACTCTTAAGCTTAGCACCACATGTTTTAAAGAGTTACGACATTTTGCTTTTACAAAGCGTATAATGTCCCACGATATCTTTCATCTTGTGATTATCACGTTGGTTGTCTGTTAATATAGCTAGGCTCTCTCCAGCTAAGTGTTTTTTTACGGTCTCCCAACCAGTGGTTATGTACTCTATCAATGTTATGAATGAATGAATAAATTTATTAAAAACCCGGCAGTTCAAGTTAGGCGGGGCAATGTAAAATCAATGTAAAAGAACATTTTTTATAAAGTTGATCGCTAAGTAAATATTAGAGTTTAAAGAGCGCGAGTGAAAAAGACCGCCAAGGGAAGTGGGCCTTTAACCTTATACTGCGTCTTGAGCTTGACCAATAGAAGCAGATCGATAAGCCTGAATTAAGAGCTTCGCATATATTATTTAGGGAATGGGCCCATAGACCTGTTGTTCAGGACTAACTTTGTGTTTCATCCTTGAATCGGGGCTTATGGTGCATGCGCTCACAGTGCGATGTTCTTTGCTTTCTTCTACGCCTATATACATAATCAGCGAGGTTTGCATAAAAAATCCGGTAAAAATCCCAACATTCCAACCATGTTGAAAAAAATAAACTAAACTTTATTGTTTTATTCTGAAACGTTACGTTCTCTAAATGATAAAATCTGTCTTGTCTTTCAATCACACTCCATACGTCGCGCACTTTGCTCGTACACCCATTTATGTTGCCTGTTGTGCTGCGGAACAAGCACACATCAAAGTGTTTTGCGAACAATCTGCAGGCATGCTCCGACATTTTAGTTGCTTCTTTGGTTCATACTACACGTATCTTTTCCTATTTCCTAACTGGCTGTAATCGTGGGAGTGGTATTGATTCTTTCATTCATTCGATCATTTTATTCATTCATTCATTCATTCATTCATTCATTCATTATCATTCCTTCATTCATTCATTTATTCATTCATTCATTTATTCATTCATTCATTCATTCATTTGCTCGTTCGTACTGTGTTGGTTAGGGAGTGTGAGAAGAGAGCTATTTACAAGGAAAATGCGCTTCTCATTTTCAATAAAATTGTCCTCTTCTTCGAAGGTGCTGTTTTCGAGCGCATCGTAACACGTTCGCTGACTACTAAGCATACTAGGAACGTGCTTCAAAGAAATTGGCTCTTCTGAAAATGAATAATACATTGAATGTTGCAAAATGAAAAAAAAAACATATCATTTCTTGCGCGACACAACGATAGGAAAAAAGGCAAGCGTGTTTTACATTTACGCTGATGACAACCAGCACTAATATTTTATAGTCCTACTGCTCCTGTTATTAACTAAAGCTTTGCTGTTCAGCACAATATTTTGTGAATTATCGTCCTAATGCGTTAATACTCCAGCGACGCCAAGAGAGTCTTTCGGCTTGCATGAGGCCGTATATGCTGCGAAACGAAGGCAAAAATATTTACTACTCCAGCCTTCAACGTCAAATACAAGTAGAAAAAGTACGCACATTGAAAATATGTTTTAATTGAGGTAGAAATACACGCATAGTTATCATTCCTTACATGCCATATCAGAATAATATAAAGACAAACGACACAGCTAGGCTCAAGTTCCACACTAAAGAGGACAACTTCACATATTTGACAAGGAATTTCTTAATGAGCCAAAATCTCATTGCGAAAAGCCATACCAGTCATTTTGCGTGAAAAGGAAACGCCCGATTAACTCCGGAGCATGCAGTCGCATAGCAATAACGCGGGATGACAAGCGATGCAAGTACCGCTTAAACAGGATAGCAAAATATCAGGCAGTGGGTGAGTATACGAGTTGACTTTGCGATGTATTCGGCATTTCAAGTAGGAATGGCCGACAATAGCCTGTGCGATGGCCGCGGTCACGACGTGTTCTTTTAACAAATTCTGCGAGGCTGTCGTCCCCGCACTCTTCAAATAAAGAAAGGACGCATTGCTCTTTTCTGCGTGTCCTGACATGCTGTTTGTAGGACTCTCTTTTGGAGAGCCGAGGTAGCTCTCTTGTTGTTGCGACGCCTATCTGACAAGACTGTGATGATATGAAGAGAGTTAATACTTATATATGAGGCAAGTCGCAATAAAGCATTCTTTTTTTTTATAGTACGTAACTGGCAGAGACAATCGCTTGCTATTGCATCACCAGGCTTTAACCAAAATCTTCACCGCTCTGTGCGACGAAGGTACTGTTGCACCATTTAACAAGGACATATTGGCACAGACGCTGCAGCCTCTATTAGTTCAGTGTGTCTTCTCTGCGCGTCTCCTCCCTCCAAATGTCTCCTCTTTGATTGTTCTCGTTCTGTGCGCTTGAAACGTTGAAATTATACTGCACCAACTAGCCTAACGCTCAACTTAACTCAATTGGTGTGCCTCGAAAGAGGTGAGTGCGCAAACTGCAACAGTGACAGAATGCGGTGGCACAATAGCGCTGTAATTGTTTGATGAGGGGAAATTATATATATATTATTATATTATTATTATTATTATTATTATTATTATTATTATTATTATTATTATTATTATTATTATTATTATTATTATTATTATTATTATTATTATTATTATTATTATTATTATTATTATTATTATTATTATTATACGCTTATTCCGGCAACACATTAAAAAAAAAGCCCGGAGCAGCGTGTTTGGGAATGGAAACTGATGACGCTGCACCGTATGTTTATACTGAACTTGCATATATCGAACTATCTCATAAACTGGAATTATAACTGTTAAGAAAATTTAAAACATTTTCAATATGAAGTCCGGTGTGCAAGTTGGCTTCATGGCACTATGCTACAAGAATGCAAAGAAGGTGGCTTACGAAAATGCGCAAGGATTTTTTTCTTTCTGTTTTCTCAGCTTTTATTTTTCCATGGACTGCAGTTAAGGGTTCGGCTTATATGTAGGGGCGTGTTGCGGACGATAAAATATGTTAGCCGTGTTAACAGTGACCCGACATCATAGTACGCGGCTGTACAGGCTCGTCGGTGACGAAAAACCTGTAGTCTTCATTTGATATAATGTTGGAGTTGTTTCACAATATCATGCTCAGTGTACCACTTAGTATGCTCTTGTTTTCTCGTATTCGACTGAGTGTATGATCACAGCTACACGGAAAACCACAAGGTTTTTCCGTTCTACGGCAGCCATTGCGATAAAAAATGGAGCTGAGAAGCCAACGGCGATCCCGCACGAATGACGCGACAAGGAATCATGACTGAAAGCACCAACACCTGCGGCGAAGGGGTAGGTGCGGACGTACGTAACAGCGTTACACAGGCTAGTGAAAGAGCTGCTTCGCATCTAAAGGGAAACACAAAGCATCGCAAGACTGCTCAAGTACAGCCAGAAGTCAAATGAACATAGGAGTGAGAAAACGTTCTCGTTTCCCGTTCACTGCACATGACACGCACATATGGCAAAGCAAAGTGTTATCCTATGAACCTCGCTCAGCCTTCATTGAGACCCTTTAGCGCCGTTACGTATTCTCTCCAATCACCTTCATCGGAAACAAAGCAAGCCAGGGGACTCGACTGGAGACTAACAGGGTAAGCAGTTATTTAAACACACGGAAATTGTTTATATTATTCTGGCCCAGCAGCCGTAAAGCATTAGGTTATGAACTCGGTCACATCTTGCTATGTAGACATGGTTTAACGAGAGCTACCGCCAGCACGAATTCCTGCCATTCTCACAAGTGTGTACATTTACACTAGGCTACAGCATGATACTACACCATAGTCGCAACCTCTCGTGAATTAGAAGCTGAGGCTAGCAGATCGCGACACACATCACGGAAATAAAACAGATACATCGTTTGAAAATTGACGCTACGATTTCGACTTCCTAATGCTGCTCCTTTTCAGCAGTATATCAAACAATTTTGTTTTATTGCATAAACGTAATGGCACTGTCACCAATCTATTGTCATTTACCACATGTTCTTCCATTTTACATGCGAAGCATTTCTTAGCGAACTTCGGCGACGTCGAGCGTATCTATCTATCTATCTATCTATCTATCTATCTATCTATCTATCTATCTATCTATCTATCTATCTATCTATCTATCTATCTATCTATCTATCTATCTATCTATCTATCTATCTATCTATCTATCTATCTATCTATCTAGCCGCCTACGACTTTTAGCTCTCCTGGCCGTTTCGATAATGGTATCCATACCAAGCTTGGTATGGCATAACATGACTGTATGAAGAACATATTTGACTAGTCATAACATGAAACTCATGATATGTATGTCATGAATGACTTGATTAACATTTGATGGCCTTGCTGCTCTTGCGGTGGTTTCGATCACGACATGTTGCAAAACTGGTATGGTATGACATAATTGCATGGCGGACACAGGCGACCAATCCTAACATGAAAATCATGACATGCGTGGGATGTAACAACATGACTTCATGCCACGCTCATGGTGCGCTCTTGGCCCTTTCGCTCGCGTCACATATATCAAACTTGGTATTACGGTGCGTGAATGGATGGCAAATGTATGTGACTGGTGCAAATATGATAATCATCAGATGCGTATTATGTAACAACATGACTACATGCCACGCTTTTGATGCGCTCGCGGCCGTTTCGCTAGCGTCACATATACCATATTTGGTATTACCGTACGTGAATCGATGACGAAGGTATGTGACTGGTGCAAAAATGATAATCTTGAGATGCGTGTCATGTAACAACATGAGTACTTGCCACACTCATGATCCACTGGCGGCCGTTTCGCTAGCTTCACGTATACCAAATTTGGTATTACAGTACGTGATTGGATGACGAAGTTATAATACTTGCAAACATGATAAGTATGAGATTCGTGGTCCATGTACACACATAAGTACATCCACGCTCATTGATCACGGGCGGCCGTTTCGCTAGCTTCACGTATACCAAATTTGGTATTACAGTACGTGATTGGATGACGAAGTTATAATACTTGCAAACATGATAAATAGTATATCGGGTCAGGTAAACAACTAATCGTACATGCCACGCTCATGATCCACTGGCGGCCGTTTCACTAGTTCACATGTACCAAACTCGGCATTACGCGGCCCGAACAGACGACATAGGCACCAGACACACCCAAACATGATAATCACGACATGCGTGTCATGTAACAACAGGACTTACATGCGCAATGATGATGCAGCTCGCGGGCCGTTCGCTAGCTTCAGATATGCCAAATTTGGTGTTACGTGACACCAATTAAATGACGAACGTATGTGATTGGTGCAAACATCATAAATCATGAGTATTCGTATCATGTGATACATGACTACATGCCACAAGTCAAGGCGGCCAATTACATTTCCGACGTGACGTCGGTGCCGCGGGCTCGCCGGCGTTCATTTCGTCGCGTCACGCCGGCGTTGCCACGCCAGGCGCTGTATCATGCCACATGCTCGCGCTGCGGTTGCTTGACGCATGCGCGTTTCAGCGTGTCCGGCGTCCCTCCGTCACGAAAAGAGAGAGACGCTGTGTTGTCTGGGTAACGCATCGCGCGAAATGCGCATGTCGCATTTCGCGCCGCTTGCTCTCAGGCTGCGCCGGTCGTCCCTGGCGTCAGTGCTCACGTTTTGCTAACGTACCGTCTCTGTGCCCAGCGTGCGCACGCGTCAACGCTACATGGGAGTATATTGGGCCCTACATGATGCGCTCGTGGACGTTTTGCTAGCTCCACATATACTAAATTTGGTATCACGTGACGTGAATAGATGACGAAGGTAAACGACACATCCAAACATATAATCATGACACGGAAGTCATGTACAGCATCATTTACCTCCAGCTCGTAACGTTGTCCTGATATTAAAGTGAGATATCAACAATTCTCATTCAGTGCTTCGCATATAATCGATTCCCACTGTACGTGGGATCTGCTAGTTTGTTTATGTTTTGTTTTGTTTTTTTCACAGGAACTTCGTGCGACTCTGAATTTCCGAATTGGCTGGTCTCGGAGCAGGCTAACCATTTTTATCCTTTGCATCCGTCTCTCATTGCGTGCGCATGCGCTCGCGTGTGTGTTTGTTTGCGTACCTGTTTGTGCGTGCGTTGCGCATGCCAGCTCCTGGCGGGCTGGAGAGGCGCGCGGGAATTCCTTGTAGAAGGAAAGTGTTTCTCTAGTCCGGCCGTGGCCAGCTCCTTCCTCGCAATTAAGCTGCCACCTTGCACAGAATTCGCGCGTCGCCATTCCACGAAGTAGAGTTCTGCGTCGCTCGCGAAGTTCGTTCCTTCTTCACCAAGAAAGTTCGCCCAAACTTCTTGTCGCGAGAGGGGGCGCTGCACTAGAGGGGAGTCGCAGAAGACATCGCCGCTGCTGCCGCGGTTGAAGACGCGGTAGCGCAAGCACGGCGGCGCGTAAACAGGATGCGGTCAGGCGGAAAACGCGCCCGCTAAGAGCGGCGTCCAACTTCTTCTGCTGCCGGTCGAAAGCACTGCTACTTCCGACACGCCAAAAACCGAAGGACAGTTGGCGGCGACCCGTGCGTGTTCGTGTGTAAGTGACGTTTGTCGACCGTACGGTAAAAAGAAGAGATGGGCAAACTTGAACCATGATGTACTACACCGCCCACTGGATGCAAGGACACGGAAGCCAGCGAAGAAGCAATAACGTGCCCTCATCTGCTTAAGCAAGTAATGCAAAGGCAATTAGTGAATTAACATACCGTAAACCTACAACCATCCAAGTGCCAAACCTAACTTCTGCCGATTCCTGCCGTCTTTACCACTACTGCGCACACTACATGTGTTCTTGAGAGAAGAGTGAACACAAGATGTGCAACTAGCAGTGATTAATTGATCAAGTACTTGACAAAACTGCAGCAACTCTACGTAAGACATGCTGGCCCTGTAGTAGTTATATATACTTAGTGTGCACTGCTGAGCGTCAAATCGAGCGTCAATACACCGAGAGCCTGTGCGCTCTTGATGTATTTTGTCCGTGCAGAAATGCACTTGGTTGCGGCGGACAAAAGGTCACACTGCTCGAACTCGGACGTCAACGGTGACAATAACAACGTGTGGCCTGTATACAGTGCAGTCAACTCTCAATGTCTTTCACTGCCGGCTCACTACATCGTGGCGTGTAATTGGTCACGAAACGCATCTTCGATTCACATTCGTCCTGATTGTTGCAGCTATACACACGTCGTACACGCCGGAAATTTACATAAGGCAATAATTTGATGCAATAAATTGAAATAACTAGGAAAGGTGTCTTCAACACTAATTAAAATCAAGTTATGGGTAGTTGAACATGTATAGGAGTATACTAACGCAGTACTACGCCGTGTATGTGTTCTCTTTCAGAAACGATTGCATCTGCAGACAGCCTTCAAAAGCTTAGAGGCCGCTACACCTCAGAAAACTTTGAATTTATCAGCGATTCGGGACTGTATGTGATCTAATTATGCGGCCTTATGTAACCTTCATCTTGGTAGCGCGTTTTGCAACAGGCTGCAAGTCTAAAACTAGGGGCTACCTTCCGAAGCAGAGGGGATTTTCAACTTTTGCCTGGTATCTCGTGTTTATGAACTTTTGGCGCTAGCTGCACAATCGTCCCGTCGCCAAACTGAATCTCACGGCTTGCCTGATGCCACGTTGTATACTTTGAAACATAGAACACCAGATAGCCTCAATTAGGACGTAAAAGACAACAACCACAAACATAATAGTTGATAAACTGTACTAAAGTGCTTATTTGGGCCGGTTGGTACAGGATCAACGAGGCGAAAAACAGCGCGAACACACAAGACAGTGAGAGAAACGTACCAAGCGCTCACTTACAGCCAAGGTTATATTCCATACATTGGGGTATATATAGCCCACGCAACATGAAAGTCTTGTGTTTTCGCGCTGTTTTTTGCTTCGTTGATAATAGTTTAATGTGTAGAAAGCCACTTAACATACTTGAAAGAGCCCGTTATCGATCGCGTTCCAAGGTGAATATACTGATTCAAGCACGTTCGGACTCGGAGAGCCTTTACATTGACACGAATATCAATAATTTTACATAGCGAAAGCTGTATTAACATCACAATTCAAGTCACGTGCGGAGCCGTAGTTGTCCTCCGCCGCCGCCGGTGTCTGTAACCAGAATCACAAGAAACAAAAGAACTTAGTAAATAAAATTATTAAGAACACTATGTGATTCAAACCCGGGTCCGCTGCGTGCCAGCCCTGCATTTTTCCCACTCTACCACTGAGCCACGCCTCTGCTCAGAAGTTGTTTCTAAACTAGTCTCAGGCAGGCTTGATATTGGGAAAGTAATCACGTTAATACGAGTAATAAAGCGTTTTAGAATATCATAGGAACCACCAGGCGTCACACAATGCGAATTACGTAACGAGTAGGTTGTCCAACGCTCCAACGCATTATAAAACTACTATAGCGCATACCCCCTTCAGGCATAATTCTTCACCGTCATCAATCACAGCATAAACAAATTGCCCGAAATTAATAGCATGTGTGTAGCGGATACCACTTTTCCCCGAAAAAATGACGAAGGATAGCATAGTGAACGCTGGCCTCCAACACAAAAATTATGATTATTTATGGCGTAGTGGGTACCCAGCAAGTGTACTTGTAGCAGTTATCTAAATAGTGTTCAGAAAAGGCTTTGAAAGGTCACGTGCCGATGTACGATACCATGTTTTAACTGACGCACATAAGGAGGGAAGAAAGTAGTCATAGCGACCATAGTCATCACCTGTTGGAGTGTACGCACTTGCATCCGCGCATCTCTCCCTCTTTCTCTTTTACAGAGTTTGGTAACGCCCTTTGGCCAATTAAACAAAAGGAATATGTTCCGTAATATACTATAAACACGATAAGTACAGTTCTCAGTACCTTTTGTGTCCCTATGTGCGACATGTCAAACAGCAACGTTTCATATGGATTTCAATAGAACGGTTTCTTTGCATAGTTTGTACCTGTTTAATATACAATGGCCATGTCGTCGTCTATGTGCCTTCATTTGGTGCCCCATCGCGGTGGTCTAGTGGCTAAGGTACTCGGCTGCTGACCCGCAGGTCGCGGGTTCGGGTCCCGGCTGCGGCGGCTGCATTTCCGATGGAGGCGGAAATAATGTAGGCCCGTGTGCTCAGATTTGGGTGCACGTTAAAGAACCCCAGGTGGTCGAAATTTCCGGAGCCCTCCACTACGGTGTCTCTCATAATCATATGGTGGTTCTGGGACGTTAAACCCCACATATCAATCTCATTGTCTTCATTCGGTGTGCGCCTTACTGTTCAGCAAATTATGTCAATCAGTGTTTATCGTGCTTTTTCACGGCTTTTTGTACTTGCTAGTACGAACTGTTTTCCTGGAGCTCTCCACTCAAACAATAAACAGCGAATAAATCTGACTAAAAAAACTTCCTCGAGCAACAAAAAAAAAAGGGGGGGGCGGGGTAACGTAGGAAATCGCGCACAAGAAAGAACTCAGTTGGGAATAATTGATTGTCATGTTCTTTTCTTTTTCTTCTTTAGTAAGACCTGAACGCAGCATCGGTGACACTCGTCTCCATCATGTATTGCGTCGAATATCTTCTGCACCATGAGGATAGGAGTCGAAGCGGCACCCACAGTAAATAGCCAGAAGAGACGAAGCATCAGCGCCTTGCACAATTCGAGAACGTAGGTATGCTAATGCGAGTTCTGACATTTTCATTCCGAAATGAAACATGGAGAGAGAGAGATAGAGAGAGAAACGATTTATTTCAACCATAGAGAATTGTCAGATGGGGAAGTTTTCTGGTTGAGCATCAGCCCTGCTACTTCCTGAAAACGAATTCCAGAGAATACCACTCACCCAATGTGAGCGCTGGCAAAATCGAAGTAAAAAAAGTAAGAAGATAGAAACAAGAAGAGAAGATCACACGTCTCCAACGATCACTTATCGCGATTGGTTTTCATAGTGGCTTACATTAGGGAGGTTCAGAATAATGTTCCCAGGCGTTGCGGGCGTTGCTTTAGTTGTGGGCACCATATGAGCTTTAGATTAGCGTTTGCTCCCCCTAGGGAAAAGTCTAGGGAATTTCGCCCCGACCGCAAACCCAAATGCACGGAAGCTACACACAGCACTTTGTGGCCCTCGCGGGCTGTGATCGGCGCACGCTATTTTGGAATTTCTGCATGCGTCGTAATGCGAACGCGAACGGTGGCTCACGTTACAACGCATGCGCAGTGGAAGTGATGGCACCGCAAGGGCTTGAGGTGCGCTATTCTAAACCTTCCTATTGTCTGTGTGGATAGGCGAATTTTTAAAAACAATGATGCAGCGCATATGGAGGTTACTTCGCTGTTTTCATCAATTCCGTGAGAGTTTGGTGAGATTGAAGAAATAGAGAATAAAATAAAATAAATAAACGACGAGGGCAGTTATAGGCGTTGTACAGGCCACTGCAGCTTGTCTCTAAACGGTGGAGAGCTCGAGTTTCTCATCTTCATGCACCTACGGTGTATAGGCATCGCGAGTGACTTCAGAGGTGCTAGCGCTTTTCCTGGGTGATGCAGGGTGCATACTATAGCCATCACTTCCTGGATTATACTGCAACTAGAGTACTGAAACTGGGAAGAGTATGCGTTAGGAGGGACTCTTCTTATAATAAGGGAGGCTGTCGCGTAACTTTCCCATTTTTGTTCATCCCTTTTAACATAAATGTGCGCAAGCATTTATTTTTTTAATTACTTTACCCTTTGCTCACAGGGAACAAAACGCGGCGAACTCATCAGCTACATCGCAATATTTCCACAGGTTGTACGATTTCACGTGCCCTACGCAGCGTATACACGATAGGGCGAACGCCCTTATATAACCAAACGCTCGGGAACTTCAATACAGCCAAGTATACTTCGTTATATACTTCGCACAATATACTTCACTAGGCCAGGAAATGTGTAAAGGTCACGCCTCGTGTGTATAGAGAAAGTGGTTAACGATTTCGAGTACTTCGTACTCAACTATGGGAGAGCAGTGAGCTGCCCCTTGATGAATGCGGTTATAACGTCGCGGTAATCATTTCGCCTATGTGTGAGCCTCAAATAACGCCCACAACCTACCGTAACAGTTTAGCACGTATAATAGGGGTGCCACGTTGCAAAGATCAAGGGCACGGTCTTCGTTCCCGGCACAGGCTATGGCCTTTCAATGAGGACGAAATGAAAAGAACCATGCGCTTCGCATTAGGTGCACGTTATGGAACCCCACGGGTTCGAAATTAACCGGGAATCTTTTATAATGGCGCCTTATTATACTATCACGCTATGGGCACGCAAATCCCTATCACAACTAAAAAAAAATAACACCGGTACGTAAAGAACCCTATTGAAACGATCCGTATGCGATGTCCAGTAATTCCGTATGTTTCCGTAAGAATCTCAAGGAAATATATGGAAAATATATAGGAAACATATGTATTCTTATGGAAAAATACGGAATTATTGGATATCGCATACGGAACGTTTAAGTAGGGAAATGATACTTATATACCGGTTATTCCATTGTGTAGAGGAGGTCGATCGAGCGCGTGCGGTTGACCTTCAGCAGGATCATCGAACATTGTTTTGCCCTGCGACCGTCTCGTAGTAGCACGTGCCTTCGACCCGCCGTGAGCGGAGATAACGTGTTGTGTACCTTATGTACGGGTGTCTCGTGCCTTTGCAGCGGGCACGCGATGGCAGGCGGCGCAGACCCAAACAGGATGAGCCGCGGCAGGTTGCCGCGCAAGCCAGCAGCGAGTATACACAAAAAAGCGCGCGCGTCCCTCCCGCTCTCCCGCGAAGGCTCCAGGTAAACATCGAGCGCCCGCATGGCACGACCGCGTACGAAGCGACCATAACGTTCGTGTAGTGCGGGATGGGCGACAGGCCGCGTGGAACATTAAACCGACGCCGCGTCTTCCTCTGGACGGAGCCGGCCGCACAAAAAAAGGCGCGCGGGCTTTTCCGCGTGCGCCGCCTTTGAAGCGCGTCGGCGATTGCATAATATCTGAATAACAAACGCTTCAGGTACGACGGCGAAGGCCCGCACGCTGTGTTGTGTCCGTCTGCGGCGCTTCCGCGCGGTATTCATACGACAACGCGTCAGCGTTGCTTGTGTCAGAGAGAGCGAGATGAGTGAATGCGGAAGTCGTGGGACTGCCAATCGTTTTTCTGATGCTTGGAGGCTAGACAATTGGTGAAACACTGGCGATTTTCTAAACGAACAGGTCCTTCGCGTATATTGTAATCTGTCGTGTTCTACCGTGCCTTCAACAAAGCTGTCGTAGCTCGCTGTAGTTTGCGTGGTGTCGCCGGAAAAAAACTTCAACTGGGTATGTGCTCCGGAAATTAGGCTGCAGACCCCACTGCCCCTGTAAAGCAGGCGTGAGTGTCAAACAAAAAATAACACGCAAGATAGAGAAGTACAAAGAAAGGTAGAAAGTAGAAAGGAAGAATGAAAAAATGAAATAGAAAGTGGAAAGGAAGATGAAGAGAAAAACAAATAGAAACACAGAGAATAAAGACACACGAAAGAGAGAGAGAGATAGAAAGACACAGAAAGAAGCGGAGAAGGAGAAAGTAATAGAGAAAGAAAGAGAAAGACAACAATACAAACAGACATAAGAAAAGATAAAGGGAGAAATAACGAGAAAAATAAAGAGAAAAAAGGACGGCCACGCAACTGCGTTCTCTCTTCAGGCTTTGTACCACTCGTGCGAATATGCCATATGTGATAGTTTTATTATTGTTTGCCTTTTCATCGGTACATAGCGACGACGTGTTTTTTCTGTATATGTCTGTGGTTAAGGAAGACAAACTAAGCTGCTGTATGTATTTGGACACACTACCGCCAAGCAGTAAGCATGGACGACCGGTCTGCTTCCTAAATGCACATCTTCAGTATGCACATCTTCAGTATGCTCTTGCACAGGTCAATATCAATGACAAAAAAAAAACGCATGGCGTTTGTTCTGTGTTCGCTGATTCTGCGAAGGTGGGCAAACGTGACCAGTGTTCTCCAACAGCTGCGGTGTATTCTTTAGGCACCTAAAAACCTTCTTTGTTTGTCTGTTTGTTTGTTTGTTTTCAACCTTTTCTTTGGTTTTCGCATTTAGAACTTCTTGCTGCGCCTTCTCGCCCAGAAACACCCGCTTACGTCGCACTCTCACTTTGCTGTCCGGCGCTTGGCCGCTTTATATGCACTGCGAACTCGTGGCTCCCACGTGTTTACTAGGTACGAGCAGGTTTCCAGCGCATCGCGCGATAATATCTGTCCTTCGAATTCAAACACACATTATGTAGCCGTGTGCACAGAAAAGGCCGGAGAAAAACTAAATGCCTGAGTTTGATGGCTGGCCATATAGTGCTGCCAGACATTAGCCCTGATATCGTATAGAAACCACAATCTATATATCGAAGAAACCACCGTATTGTAGAACTGTATATGTGCAAGTGCCCACAACGTATGTACTTTGCTGATTTTTTTTAATTTCGTCATTAGCGTGACTCAGATTCAGCAGAAGTATACCGGTTTTTCGACATTCAGTGAGCAATGTGCGCTCATAGGCGGCCGTTGTAGTTCACAATGAGTAGTGGTCTGTAAAGAAGATTGATGCATGTACCTTTTCTTCCTTTTCTTCTTTCTTTCTTTCTTTATATTTTTTCTTTCTCTTTTTATCTTTCTGTCTTTCTCTCTCTGCTTCTCTCTTTCTTTCTTTTTTTTTCTTTTTTCTCTTTTATCTTTCTCTCTATCTTTCTTTCCATTTCTTTTCTCTCTATCTCTTTCTCTTTCTTTATTTCTTTCATTCTTCCTTTGCGAAAACATCGAGAAAAAGATACCAGCACTTAGATCGATTCATCATTCAATATAGTGCTGCCTGAGTTGCAAAAACAAAAACCAAAAAAGAAAGGCCAATAGGTGCGTTACCATAGAAACCTCCTATCAGTTCGAACTCGCGGTGGCGTCCGTGTACTTTTCATTGTTACTTTTTTGTCAACAAAATCATTCGAGGTGAATGACTTGTTAACAATATACGTGCCAGGGTAGTCTTTCATATCAACTCGGTTTCGAAAACACCACGAATTCGCAGAAAACAAAAGGGCTGCCGAAAAGTATGGCAACGCGTAGACACACAGCAGGTTCCGTTCCGCAGAACAGACCACCGGGCGCGTGAACACCATTATCGAAATAACCTGCCGCTGGCCCGCACACACTAACGCGCGCGCGTATATGCAACTTCGATAGATTCGACGAGACGAGAGAACGCGCTGATGTTGTTTGGACAGTGATGACCAGGGTCAGCCTGCCAGTCGCCTAGTTTTCTCCTTTTCTTTTTTTTCAAGTAAAGCGGCGTTTTTGGTCAAGAGATTGCTCACGGTGGCGCAATGCCAGTCTGGTCTCGATCCACGGGTGTTACACTGAAGAGCAAAGTTTGTGATAAGTTTGACAGGCGATGGCCGACATCACAGTCAGCACGCTATCTTGGCTTCTCACAGAAAGGAAAGTGTTCGTTGAAGCGCGACGTAGGGCATAATTCCCGCGATCTTCTGCCAAACTGCACATCCCCTCCTCTCTGTTTTTGAAAACAAGAAAGAAAAAAAAAACATGAAGATTGAAAGAGGTGTGTTTTCCTTCTTCTTGTTTCCTCATTTTTCTCACGTTTTTCTCCTCATTTTTTCTCATTTCAACATGTGTGAATGACGATTTGCTTGTTTTATAGATAACGCAATTGCTTAAAACAAGGCCGACAAGGACGCTTTTAACCAGCAGACGTTAGAGGAGTGCGCCCGTGCCATATGTAACGTGCCTGAAACAACAAATCGGCAACAGCGATTTCGTATCTTATTACTGGTTCCAAAAGTGCGACGGCATAGGCGGATGATCAAGCCTCGATGCAGAGGAGGTTCAACCGACTTCGATAGCGTATTTTTTATTTCCTCCGAACGCTCGCCTCCTTTTGCGCAAGTGCTTCATTTAAATTACAGCCTCGATATGCTTTACGAAGTTCTGGGCTATAGTCCCAGTAATATACCTATATCACACACTGCTCAAACGGGAACTGTTTTTATAAACCAACGAAACACGAAGCAAGAAAGAGTAATTATGAGAAATAGTCACTTTGCCCGGTGCCTATATCACCCTAATCAGCATAATTTTGAAGCATAGTTTTATGAGACGTACTGCGCGTGTGCCTCTGCTAATCATGCTATAGATATCTCTTCGACGGTGCATGTTACCGATAACTGCGTCAAGTTCTGCGCACGGATATAATTTTCATTGGCGTAGTGAATCCGTAAGCTTCAAAGTGATCGAACTTGCGCGTGCGCTTACCTCCTGTTGCGTCTCTGCACGCTCTCTCTCTCTCTCTGAGTGTATTTTTTAGAGACCACAGTCGGAGGCGAAATAAATTACGCCATCTCAAAGCACGGTTGCCTAATTTCCTTTGCAGAGCAATAAGTTCGGGTCATCTTCTGGCCTGGGGGGGGGGGGGGGGGGGGTGATGAAAACGAGGTGCAATTGCGCAAGAATTCTTTCCATACTCGGCAGTCATGTCGTGTGCTGCTTTATGGGCAAGTTTCACTTGGAAAAAAAAAAGCCAACTACCAGTGCTTAATATGCGTATTATATTATGGCGGAGGCAGCCTATAACTTGTAACCAAATATCTTTGCGAAGAGAACTACAACTAATCTGTGGAGGAGTTTAGCGAATACCGCGCACAGACAGCGTGACATTCGTGGGTTTGGCAACGACGTTAATTTTCAAAGCGCTAGATGTCCATGTTCTATTAAGACTATAGCCGGTCTACTTATGACGAAAACTGCAACGTACAGCTTCACGTCGTTCGTCGCCCCGAGACTTCTTTCTTTCTTTCTATCTTTCTTTCTTTCTTTCTTTCTTTCTTTCTTTTTCTCTCTCAGCAGCGCGCATCCAGAGCACTTTTTCCAGTCGGAAAATTCATTCATTCATTAAATTTCATTCGTTGAAGAGAGTATAGAGAGTAGACAGCCGGCCGTCGCTGTCCGCCAGACCAATTGTAGAAAGGCTAGTCGCCTTGTTCACTTTGAGCTGCACTCTTAAAAGCAGTTGGAAGCTGTACAATGTAGAAAAGTGTCGCCCTTCGGAGAATGAACGAGCTGAGAACTCGTCGTTCGCCTCAAAGCAAACTTAAGATTCCATACCGATCGCCTCACTCACCACCGGGAACGGAGTCAATGCTATCGTTGTTTCGATAGCCTTTTGCACTTACCCGCTGATTTCCTGTTACGCAGGCTCAGTAAGAAAGCCCGCGCAACAAAACAAAAAGTGCACAGGGGCAAAGCACGACCGGGGATCTAAATTGCGGTAGCGGGACCGTTGCGGCAAGTTTCCATCTTCTAGCTTCCAGCTCTTGCGCCAGAGTGACTCAGCAGTGCGGCGCGCTGCGTTTCTTTCCAGTTTCGACAGACCAGATTGCTGCCACAGCTGCCTATATACTGTGTACGGCCTAGAAGCCGTTCACCACCAATTAGGCGGAGTCGCCGGAGTACCGGCCCTCGAACGATATGGTTGTTTCAAGAAAATTGATGGCCGCCCCTCCGAGCTTATATAAATGGATGGCTGCGCGTGTGGCGCACTTGAGAACCAGAGGCAACGGAGCGGGAAACGGGAGTGCGGTTTCCACTCCTAGAAAGATCGTTAACTGATCTGGCGGTTTTTCTTTACCCCAGCCTGGCTTGCCTTTCGTTTTTTTTTTTTGAGAGTTGGCCAGTTGTGCAGAATGAATACGCGACTATTTCAGCAATGAGCGAAATCATGTTTACGGTGAGGTTACTAAGGAACGAATAAAAATAGTCTTTCTTTCTTTCTTTCTTTCTTTCTTTCTTTTTTATTTATTATTTATCTATTTATTATTCTATTTGATCCCCTCTCTCACTGAAACACACAAACACGCGCACACACATTTGCAAGAATACATCTAGCTAACACGATTCGTGACCCTAATCCTCCATGTAAGGCCATTTGCTGGTGCCTTTTCTTCAACACTCATAGTGTTTTCCCAAAGGCTTTGCCTTTTGTACAACTACAGATGTGTCGCTCCCGTTCAGCGGCCAAGTGTAGCAGGGCTACACTTATGCGGTGTGTTTCCAGTGGACCTCAGGGCAAGAGACGCGCTTACAGCCTCTTGGCGGCTCCTCAAGATTTTCTATCAAACGAGTACGCGATTGCTCAATGCACATGGGACTTGTTCTTATTAGAGCTTTGAGAATCATGAGGAGTGTTCGAGTGTTCACCTCGACCAATATTACTTCACGTGAACAGAAAAGTGGCTTTTTTCTTTCTTTTTTTTTCAAACGTTATCGTTCGTTTTGTTACGCAAGCCATCTCGTTGTAGTAAATGGTTGCCACAGTTCTTGCCAGTTTCGTTAACGTAACAAGACGCCTTCGTGCGTATGGCACGCTGGCTCTTGGTTATCTAAGTGAGCACGGTCCGTCGAGCAAAATCATCTACATCAGTCGTCGAGATGGAAGTGAGAAAACCTCGTCTTCCCGCTTAGACAGATGAACTGGCATACTCGGTGTATCGAAAGCATGCCCGGTGTATCTCACCAGGGGCAGTCATCCGACTTTTACCTTTGTTGGTGGAGATTTATCGGTGCTTAGCGCTCTGATGGTGCATCGAAAATATCGCAACGTAGGCAGTCTTATTAGTGCTGAGCTACCGATGCAGTATGGTGAAAACGCGAAGCCGATATTTTAATAAACTTTCAGGTTAGCACTTGCGAGGATAGTTTGGATAACATAGGTAAGAGACCGTTCAAAAACAACATGGTGTTCCATCAGAAGAAAAACAGGACCTACAAGATCAAAGAGCTACAGCATCCAGTTTAAACTGAAGTCTCCCGCTGGGTTTGCCTCATGAAACACTGGAATTAACGTTCGCAGTAGCGTAAGCCTCCCATTCATCTTTTGCTTTCTCTTGCCTTTTCAACTGGCCTTTTATCTCCATCAGGCACCCATGGTTTGCATCTACATTCGTAGCGACTCTGCAGATTTCGTCATACATTTAAGTAGCTCTTAAAAGTAACGTTTACTATGTAGCAACAAAG